>CM033646.1:27956223-28481026 GCA_019512145.1 Engystomops pustulosus | reverse complement strand
GCAAGCACCAGAAGGCAGCCAAAATTGTCTGGTTTCTGTTGTGGAATCCATTGCATTAGGGGACTGATTAGGACTTAACATTTGACATGCAAATTGTGTTGCACGCCCTATTTTAAAGGTGCACCATAAAAAAGATGGTGAACTCTGTCGGGCCAGCACAGGGAAGTGTCAGATTCATGATTTCTGGCGCACGAGATCTTAATGAATCTGTTGCACCCAGTATTATACATGGAAATAGCACTTTTAGTGAAGGTTCCAACTATCTAAGTAAGGCTACTTCACACTACATTATGGGGGGACGTATATACGGCCGACGTTATATAGGCCGATATACGTCTCCCCCATACCTCCTATGGCTCACGGCCCTGTACGGGAGCGGTACGGTGAGCAGCACACGTCTGCGGCCGTACCCGCCCGTAGCCCGGGGAAAGATAGGACAATGTCCTATCTTTCCCCGTATTACGGCGCCGTGCGCCATTAGTTTCTATGGAGAGGGGCGGGGGTGAGCTGCGCTCACCTCCTCCTCCTCTCCCCGCGCTGCCGTGTGCCCGCCGTGCTATGGTGCGGCGGGCTCACGGCAGTGTGAATGTAGCCTAAATGTGCCCCAATATATTCTTACTGGATAAGGTTACATGCACACAAGCATGAATTATGGAAGTGTGGCAGTCAGTGTTTCAACAACTATCACTTGTCTCCTTTTATTTCTATGTGATCATGGTCATGTATTCCAAAGCCCCTGTAGCTAAGGGTGAAGCAAATTGTTGATAAGTAGGATGCAGTGAAAAATCTCCTCTGCCCCTCTCTATATGCTTCCTGCAGATAGGACACTACGTTATAATTGCACCAGGCATTTTACCTATAACATGTGCCAGAATTGAGGACATTTATGGTGTTAGGCTCCCTTTAGCTGTCGACAGTAGCACTAGGGGGCCAGAATATTTAACCACTGTGCCAGTTTTTCGGTCGTGCTTTTAAATATATGGGCCACGCTCAGTGTTGACTTACCACAAGTCTGTAAAATAAGGGAACAGCTCAGTACTACTACCTCTTCTGTATATATGGGCACAGGTCACTTCTACCACTCCTATACCGTAGATGTAGGCGCATACTCAACCCGGTGCACTCAGTTTAGCGAGATTGTTCCGTGCAGATTTCGCCAGATTATTGAGGACGTGCGCCAGTATTTTTTTTTTTGCATCGTATTGATAAATTCTGACATGTGAGGAATGTGCAGCAGTTTACACGTATTATGTGCAAAGGCGACCAGAAAACGGAATGCAGCAGAATATAGTTCTGGCCCTATTAAAACATAGATAAGGAAAAACACATTGAAAATTAATTTGCAGGGAATTATTAACAGTTCCAGGTGCAACCTTTTAACACAAACACCATATGTTTTGTAATGTCCTTTGTATAGTTTTCACTACTTTATGCACATGAAAGCAGAATATTGTGAACATGTATCCGATCCCAGTGCAGAACATCACTGAAATAAAAATTTCATGGGTTTAGGAGATAAAAGACATAATAAAAGAATTAAAGGAAAGTACCATCTAGCAGAAAAACCCAGGGCACTTTCTCATAGATCAGGCACCGCGACTGTGGTAATCTTCTTACACTAGTTATCACGGTATCCTTTCTGAAATCAACTATTATAATTTGCTAAAGAGCCTGAGGGGCTACCCTAGCCCCTATGCTCTGCCACGTGCTCTGTAGCAATTGAGCAGAAGAGGTTCACTGCACAGTATGATGAAGAAGAGGGAGTGCGGACAGTGTAAAAGCCTGTAAAGCAGATCACAGAGGGCTTAGGATCATGGGTATGGGTGTATACATATGGACACAGCACAGTACACTACTCCTATCATGTATAGTGGGCACAGCTGAGTACTAATGCCGTCTATCCTGTATATGTGGGGCACGATCAGTAATACTTAGACGTCCTACCTGTAATGTGGGCACGCTCAGTCATACTGGTCTATCCGGTGTAGGTGGGCCAGCTCAGTTAATACTGCATATCGTATAGGTGGCACAGCTCAGTAATACTGTCATATCCGGTATAGGTGGGCACAAACCTCAGTAATAATGGTTCATATCTCGGTATAGGTGGGCACAGATCAGTAGTAATGGTCATATCCGGTATAGGTGGGCAACAGCTCAGTAGTACTGGTCCTTCCATGTATAGGTGGGCCAACAGCTCAGTCATTACACTCCTATCCTGTATATGTGGGCACAGCTCAGTACTACTTATTCCATCCTGGATATGTGGGCACACTCAGTTACTACTAAAGCTATCCGTATATGGGGCACAGCGAGTACTACTGTCGATTCTGTATATGGGGCACAGCTCAGTAATACTGGACTATCCTGTATATGTGGGCACGTCAGTAATAAGGACCTATCCTGGATAGGTGGGCACAACTTCGTAATAATGGTCCTATCCTGGATAGGGGGCACAGGTCATATTATGGTCTATCCTGTATAGGTCGGGCAAGGTCAGTAATACTGGTCCTATCCTGTATAGGTGGGCCCAGGTCAGTAATACTGGTACTATCCGTATAGGTGGCACAGCTCGTTCCTACTACTTTTTTTTTCTCCTATCCTGTGATATGTGGGAACCAGCCAGTACTAATTCCATATCCTGTATATGTGGGCACACAGCTCAGTACACTAGTCATATCCTGTATAGAGTGGGGCACAGCCAATAATACTTGTCCTATCATGTATAGGTGGGCACAGATCAGTAATAATGGGGCTATCTGTATAGGGGGCACAGCCAGTCCTACTACTCATATTCCTTATCAGGTGGGCACAGCTCAGTACTTAATATTCCATACTGTCAATGTGGGCACAGCTCAGTATTACTCGTCCTATATTGTATATGTGGGCACACAGCTCAGTAATACTGGTCCTATCCCTGTATAGGGGGCACAGCCTCAGTAATACGAGTACTATCCTGTAATGGGCACAGCTCAGTACTACTAGTCCTATCCTGTTATGTGGGCCACAGATCAGTACTACTAGACCTATCTGTTATGTGGGCACAGCTCAGTTCTACTACTCTACTATCTTTCAAGTATAGAAATTGAAACGATTTTCCTTTTATATCTTAATTATGAAGCTCCAACATGAAATTGACGGTTTTCACCAATACTCAGATTGTAAACTAAGGGAAACCGGATGGGTAAATTTAGGACAATAAAACACACAAACGTCCTTAGAAATGGTGGGTTGGCGTTTCCAATCGCCCTGTACGATACAAAATAGGGGAATGGACGGAAGGGGAGGGGAATAAAAGGTTTGTGACGCAAAACAAAACAAAAAAAAAGGTTTATACTCTCTTAGCCAGGACTTCTTTGACGCTGCTCGGTGAAGCGGAGTAGTACACCCGGCTTCACTACACAAGCGCTGTAGGTACGCAGTGGCACTATGAAACATAATATGCAGTCCATTCCCCGTACATAAATGTATGGTCTATAGTAAAACAGTTTTCCATAAGGAAAGTGACAACTTTTGGGCCCCTAGGTCTGGGCACGGTTGCGACCACACACTGTGCACCTTGAGTACGACTGTTCATCAAACTCCAAATTAGCCAAGTATAAAACACCCAAGAGCCTGGGAACTTAGTTTCCCAAATCCACCTGACAGGTTCTCTTAAACAAATTCAAGATGGGCTGGTAGAAGTCAGAGCAGCACTGGTCATATGAATGGACAGGAAAATGTGTAAGAGTAAGAGATGTCTCTTGAAGTAATATGTAGGAAACTATCATAAGGAGTGTGCGGTGAGGTCTTGTGAGGCGTTATGTTGTGTGGTAGGCCTTGCATAGGGTATGCCCTTGTTCTTTTGGGGCAAATTGACTACTGGGCATGGGTACTTCTAATAGTACGTGTATTGTAGTCTCTACATTTACTCATATACATATTTAGGTGAAAAAACTGTGTATGTATTTACCACACGCTGTTTGTGTGTTTTTTGTTGTGTATTTTAGTGATGTTTTAAATGTATTGCCTTTTTGATACCCTTGTGGGGAATAAAATTTGATATTGTATTTTTGTTGTTTTATGTATCGTGATTTTTTGATGAATCTAGTCCTGATTACTTTCTTTGGTATTGCTATTCATAAGGAGGCCTGAGGAAAACCAGTATCTGTTACTATATGGTCACTTTAAGGTGGAATACAGGTACACCTGGGTAGGGGGCCCACTTGGATGGATTACCCCCCCCCCCCACACACACACACACACAATGCTAAACCCTTAGCTATACCTCTGACTACTACCCGTCTTCAAATAATAAGTTTACGTCCTCTGAGTAGAAGTCAATGAATACAGCTCCTATATCCTACCCTACCCGAGGGGGTCGGTAGTTTACTGGTGTATAAGCTGCTGCTATGGACCCATGTGAATGGAGTTGTATGAATAAATCTCCACAATATCTTACTTCTATGTGTTTACGTCTGGACTATACTCTCCACCGTGTAATATCTGTTAAATAAAATTATAATGTAATACTAACTAAAAAACAGGTTCACATTTAAAAACCCATGAACAAATCCCCACTGCAGACATATTTAGTCAGTCATTTCTCGCAGATTTATAAAAATGGCATTTCATAGCAAATTAGAAGAGGTGCCAAAGCGAGCAGGGTTCAAAGTGTATATCCCTGCTAGGGCGGATTGCTCCCTGTTTTCTAGTCTTTGTCAGGTGTCATGGGAGCTACAGCTAATCAATGGGCTCCTCAGGACCAAGGGACGTAACTTGTGAAATAAAAGGAAGATAAAGTGATGTACCTGGTCAAGGAGGCCATCGATTATCTTAAGTGCGTCAAGTTCCAGCCACTGATGTCCAGTAGAAAGGTGCAAGACCAAATGTTATTCCATGTGTGAATAGTCTATTACTAAATTGACATGCTTCAGTAAATTTGATATTCAGCCAACAGATGGAAATTTACCTCATGATGAAAATTAACAAGTCACAATCAGGAGCGACCAATCTACATTATAGAATATATTGCAGTACCTGGTCAGTGATTAACGGCGGAACTTCTTGAACATGCAGTCAAAGTAAATGTTCCCGACTACTACAGAACATGTGAAGGACTTCCACGGGGGGGGGATTATGCCAAAATTCAATCCCAAAAAGGTTGCTGTTACTTATGTTCATTTATCGTAAAATAAACCAATGAATTAGACAAACCATAAAAGTTATGTTGTAAAGAACCTATCCATTAAGACCCCTCACACAAATGTAGTAAAATGGCATGCAGACAAGCATCCATTTGTATGCGGCAGCTACGGCACATTCATTACCAATGGGCAATACAGTCATCCATTTAAAGGCTGTATTTCCCACCCAGTGTACCGTGAGAGACGAAAAATATTAAAGAGCATGTCCTAGTTTCTCAATATTTCCATTCTCTACATCCCAGAGAAGCCTGTTGGATTGTTTAAAATAAGTGTTGATACGGATGTGACACAATGATGCAGTTTATATATGTGTGTATCTCAGTTTTAGGGGTTTGATGCAAGCTAGAGTATTTTATACGTATATGGGGAATACGGTTAAAAAGTGTCCTATACTCTCAATGCACGGTCACGGTGCGGTAAGACAACATGTGCTAACGGCACACAGTGACCGGGCGCCAAAGGACCGTCAATGGGGATGGTATGTGCGCAAAGGTGCGGCTGCATATCGGTTCCATTACATTCGTGTGAATGAGCCCCAAGAGACTATACATCACTATCGAAGGGTTTTATAATGAAGAGAAACGCAGGACAAGAGCAGCTAGAAAATGTGTGAAGCTGCGAATCATCATAAGATTGAATTGGACCACAGTCTCAATGTTGGTGATGTACCAGGGTCAGATCACAATCAGATTGTTAGGCCCCAGTAAGATTCGGGTGAAGCTCTTTGAGACAGAAGTTAGATGCTCCGTCTTGTGGAGACGTATGTAAGTGCATACGTTAATATATTCGGTTGTGCCACTTTGAAGAGTTGTATTTGCATCAAATAAATGCAATAGACTTCTAATTCACAGGAAGGAGGACTTAAAAAGGGGTTATCCAGTTTAAAAATTTTCTTCTTAGCCGGGGAGGGCTATTTAAACACAATTAAATTACATATATACCTACTCCTCCGGTGCTGCGATGTCCCGCTCCGCGGGGGTCTCTCTGTGCAGACGGTTAATTACACGGGCACAGGGAGCTATACGGCCGGCGGATGCTCCCATGCGCACCATCTCCCTGCGCTTACAACGCTGGAGAATAGGGACGGATGGAGGGGAGCGTCCACATCGCGGACCGGAAAGCTCCCTGTGAGCGGCTCCGTGCCCCTGTAAACAAACAGGGCACGGATCGAAGGGACGCGGGCGGGACATCAGCGGGCCGAAGGAGGTAAGTACATGTTATTATGTTTAATAGCCCTCCCAGCCGGACAAAAACATTTAAACCGGATAACCCCTTTAAGGCCCAGCCGATTCAACAGAAAAGCGTTCAAAAGGGCGGACAGAGAAAGAGGTTCGGATAGAGCGGAGGGTTCTGGGAGAGGCGGCTGAGACGTGCCTACAGCCACGTAGAGACCTGAGACACTCCCAGAGATACTAACAAAAGTGTTAAATGCGTAAAGAGATCATCTGATTTTCTAATAAAAGCTGTGGATACCCCATGAAGTCCTACTTCATGGCACCTTGCTAATGATTTGTAGATCACAGTGCAATCCTTTTTGCTGGACTAGCGATGATTGCCACTGTGATCCGCACCCAGGGTATTCCACTTACTGGAGTATGACGATGACAGTTGTTCTGGTGGTGTATATGTAACCAGGGAGGAATTGACACCGGCATGAGACAATTTTACAAGAGCGGGGAACAGAAAAGAAACACCACAAGGAGAAGATCGAGATGCAACAGGAAACAGCAGCGCCCACGTAAACACTTCCTGGGGAAGAATCAGAAGCAACAGAATATCCATCGTAGAGAGAATGAGAAATAGGAAACTTGCCAAATGCACTAGGTGTTTCATGAACACAGCCGCGTTTTCTTGTCAATCTTCATCAACAAGAGAAACATGAGAGAAAATGTACCAAAAATTGGGATCTATAAAGGGTTTTCTCCCGGGTCCAAAATGCAACAGCCAACCTAAAAGGGAACCCGTATCAGAAAGTGACCTATAAACCACTAGCCGTAGAGTTGTCAGCAGATGAGAAGCTTCTAGATGATGTTCTTTCATGATCCAGTGTGGTGTCCTCATCCAGAAAAATCAACTTTGAAGTGAGATGTAAATGATTATGAGTCAGGAGCCAGAGAGTTTAACAAGAAGTAAACTTTCCCTGGCCTTAAAAGGCCTCCTTCCCTGAATTGATGGTCTGATCCAGGGACACCATTGATCAGATCTTCCTGAAGTCCGGGGCAGATGTCCATCACATGGAGGAGGTGTTAGAGGCACGGAGAGCTTGACTTCAGGTTTACCTCTCTGCCTCCCTGATTTTATAAATAAAAACTTAAAGTTGATTTTCGGCTGATGCACCAAGCGGATCTAAAAGAAAAAATGCATGAGTTTTTAACGAATTGCGGTTTGACAGATGTCAAAACTGGCCAAAATCGCGTTCAAAAACGTCATGTGTGGCATCACCCAAATGGAAAGAAAGGCGGCAATTTTATAAGGAATAAAACAATTTAATAAATAAAAAATCTATTATACCAAGTTAAAAGTCTCACAGTCATGGAAAAAAACTAGGAAAAATATTTTGATACGTGAAGCTTTTAAACAAAGGAAGCGCATTAACAGAATGCGAAACTGACCTGGACACTCGGGCATTAATGGCTCCTTAGTCACAAAGGGGGTAAAGAGGAAACTTACAATTAGAATAAGAAAAAAAAATAGTAATAGTACGGTCTTCGTGGCTTCAGGCGCTGGTCGCTGTACGGGAATCAGAGGGCACCAATCTTTTTCTTGGCCGAAAAACAAGTGTAAAGCAGCAGAATTAGCTCTTTATTGGGCAAACAGGGAGGTGCAAGAGAGCATTTGGTTATCTGGGCTATGCATATATCTGATTAGCTCCTTTTGGGACAGTTACAGCTTAAACATGGCAGAGGAGTCTCAAGTATCAACATGCACAATAAATCATGAAACCCTGTAAGACACGAGATAAAAAGTCCTCTCCCACACTGTACCTGGGAATGCGGCGGGTCCCTCTGCAGGTTGGGCAGGTGAATGTACCGTCTCCTCTAGGGAATGACAGGACACGAGTATCACTGGTGTTAATACTGATGTATGGTGGAGGACTCTCATGACCATGTTGTCCAATATGGGTTCTCTCTCTCTGTTTATGACGCCCGAAAATGCCTGAAAAGAGACAGAGCTTTCCGCATGATGTCTCTTAAGGTGAACACACATGAAGATGAGGAATGGAAACAAAACAGCAAGTCACTATATGAATTAAGATAAACACACACAAGATATAAACTTTGTAAGCTTTGCCACTAGGATGACTTGAAGGATCTGTCAGAATCCTTTACCCCAATAACTGTACCAGCCCCCTCCGTTAGGTATGGAAGGACTGTCCTTACTAAATTCCCATTGTAAGTTAAATCTTACCTATTCAGCAATATAGAAAAAAAAAAACTCTTCAAAGTTATGTGCAAATGAGACTAAGCGTCATTTTTTGCTGAAGACGTGTCACAAAGGAGGCTAAAAGGGACAGGTCACCGATGTCTGCGTCTTGGCAATAGCAAATACATCAAGCCATGTGTGTCAAATTTACCGATAAAAAGGGATACGGTTTTGAGATCTGCAGCTAAAAAAAACAAAAAACAACAAAACAAATTTTTTTTTTCATATGCAAATCACAGTTCAAGCAAGAGTGCAGGCTTAACTGTATGGTTCTGCATCTACATGACCAAAGCCCCTGTGATGTAAATGATGAGAATCTGTCTTTAAAATAACACCAGAACCATGTTCTAGGTTTGGTACTTAAACACCAAAAATTTCAATCCCCCCCCCCTTCAGGCTAAAAAGTGACTCTTTGAAATGACTTGGAAGGGATTTCTGTGTTATGGAAATCTCACCCGTTCGTTATAAAAAAATATAGTGCACCCCAGGAGAGGCTGCTAGGTAGTTCTGTAAAAGCTGATGGAAAAGTTCCTTAAGTCATTGCTGGGTGCTTTTTTTACATGTTGAAGTTGTTTATAGTCAGAAAGAAAATGAAAGAGCACCTATTGAATTCTGACTGGACAATTATTTGGATTAAAATGGGTTTTCAATATGGGAAAAATCCAGAGTTGTAGGACTTGTTAAAAATATCAACGAACAACTTATACCTACAGAGGACCAATTGACAAGCTTTGGCCGCGCTGAAGTAATCTGTGTGCGATATAAATAAAGATTATTAGTATTCTACAGAGATTCCTGAGTAATGCATGCAACATATATTTGATAATTTTTTTTTTCTTGAGGTTTAGTAAAACATACAAAAGTATATGTAATCGTGTTTACAGTTGAAGTGTTTCTGAATGTTGTTTAGGCACTCAGTTTTTAAGCAAATGCACATATATTGTGCATGGTTAATCTGTAATCAGGATCGGCTAAGACATCATGAGGACAATGGGGGGGGGGGGGGCTTCACTAATTTTTGGCACCAATTGTAACGTTGATTTACACTGTGATTTATATTGCGGTTTAGGCAAGCGAACCAAAGGATGTCAGAAAAGCAAACCACATCAGTAAATATGTACAGCCACTGATTAAAAAAATGTCATCAAAGGTTGTCTATGACTTGTTTAACGCCTGGATATTAGAGAGTTGCACCCTGGAAAAATGGAAACCCTTGTGAGGGTTTGTGTAAAATAAAAACAAGAAAACCCTTTAACTAAAAATTGACCCAAGTAAGAAAGTAGGTGTGAAAAATGGATAAATCCTATGGAGGCAGGAATGGAGTGGGGAGTAAGTAGTACTAGCATCTGCTAATCAAACCCTATAAGAATGGATCATAAGTGGGAACCACCTCTATAAAAGCAGACATTTTGGAGTTCTGTCCTTTACTATAAGCTGTGAGCCACCAATATGCCAGATGAAAAAACAGCGTGCAAAGACTTGTGACACATATTGAGGTAAAACTACAAATATTGTATAAGTATTTGACAGCCATGGTGCAAGATGAATTAAAAAGCGGCTAAACCGGGATACAAAAGTAAAATCTACAGAAATCTAGAAGTCACACAACCGTAAACTACCCCAAAGCTGTGATTCTAAGCCGAGCATCCCCCCAAAGGTCTTGTATAGTTACTATTTAAGGCTTGTGGATCAAGGCAGATATTTTTCAAGGTATTTTAAAGGGGGGGGGGGCAATTACCATACAGTCGTTTCCTTGCACTAGTAAAGAAAAAGAAAAAATCACCCCACGGCGGTTTCTCTAATCCTAGTGAAAAAAAGTTTTTCTGTGTCCGCTAGTGGTATTGGGATGTCGAAAAAGGACATTGTCAGCGATTTTACTGCAACAACTGCAAAACTGTGGTAAAACTTTCTCAGACCATGCCCTGTGATAGCTTGTTTTCTGCTCCAAACCCAGGACCACTATACTGACAGATACGCTACATTGCATATGCTACAGGTAGCAAGTAAAGTTAGTAACATCATGTGGAAGGGCTTAATTAATTTAATAATAGAGCCGTATTTATATAGCACACACAGTGCAGCGGCACAGAGCTTGCCAAATCAGTCCTGTCCCATGGGGTTCACAATCTAATCAACCTACCAGTATGTTTGGAGTGTGGCAGGAAAACGGGACCCGGAGAGAACATAGAAACTCTTGGATGCATGTTCATTGCACTAGGTGTATGTCTCGCACTGCAATCCGCACTATAGTGTGCCCGCAGATGGGGAATCCTTGCATCATATTTATAATACCTTTCCCAAATCAGGGACAGTCTTGGATTTCAGCTCTGTCCGGGACCAGTGAGAGGTCTCGCACTGCACTCTCCTACTTGTATAAACGCTTCGGTCGTCTCCTTTCTTCCCTGCCTACAGATGAAGAAGTGAAGCAGGAGCTGGCACTGCCACTAACCTGTAAGAGTTTAAAAACAGAGTGATGGGGTACTAATCAGACAAAGTACAGCTCTGGCACTGACACTTGCCCCCAGGGGCTCATTATTCCCCGGTAATTGGGATCTTATTGATGCCCCCCCCCCCTACTCATGGCCATGGGAACATCGGGGTGTGGTAAAGAATGGCGGTGCCAAGTAGTCCCGACTGAGGGCTTCTTTACAAATCCATAAGAAGTATTATTGCACAAACTTCTCCATTCTGCTGCAGGACAGGGTCCACTGTAGGGTTGTGCATAAAAAAGAAGTGGGGTTTAGGGGCAATATCTTGATGCCAGCTTAAATGGTTGGGGATATCATTAAAATTATTAGCCCCGCATCAAAGAAAACTCTAAAAAAAGCACACTGGCTCTGAGCACTTCCTTGGTCTACTAGGACTCTTAAAAAAAAAACCAAAATATATATATATAATATTATAATATATAAATAAATACATACATACATACATCACACACAAACCTTTCTGTATCAATCCTGTGGTTTTCTAGATCTCTGCATGCTGTCAAATCTATAAGAAAGCTTATAAGTTTACTTCCGTGAATAGAAATCGGTCCCGGGTCACGTGATGTCACACTGGTTGCAGGCGCGTAGTATCACACAGCTCTGATTACTCTCTGTGATAATAACTGCTCACGCACCTGTGTGACATACATCGACCAGGGACAGAGATTAGAAAACGCAAGGAAATGATCAGAAAGTATTTCGAAAGTGTTATAACTTTTCCTGACACAAAGTATAATCAATTCTTTGAGCAGAAGTGGACAACCCTTAATCACCAGTTACAAAAAGTAGAGAAAAGCACAGAAAAAGGGTGTCATGCAAAGAGCGATGCCACAGCGAAATTAAGCGGTGCAAAAAAAAAAAAAACATCCATAAAAACAGCGCAAAAAGGCAATACAAAATGACACGAGCCATCTATCAAGGAGAACTAACTACAACGGGCACTGAAAAGTATGTTTTGGTCAGAAGGGACGCGACAGAGATGGGAGTAACTGGATGACAAGTGTTACACATAGGACACGGAGAGATCGATAGGAAGATGGCCAGGCATATTTAACTGGCCAATCACAGGGGGCAGGAACACTCCTATTGGCTGGGGACTGGACAGGAGCTCTTCTCCCTCCTGCCTCTGTCACCGAGTTTCATTGTGATATCCGATGTGAACAGGCGCCAGGTATCGGATCCCTGCTGCACCGGTGTAACAGGGTAATCATAGTTTTTAATGAGTATATATTTTGGGGTAGGTTATTTCAATGCAGGTTCTCTTTACGCGGCTGGTATTGGAATACTCTGTATACTAATCCAGAGTAAAAGGTGAATTATTTACAGAATGCAAATTTACATGAACGAATACACACACGATAAGCTGGATAGGAGTATATAGAATCATACACTCGTGTAGTTCCACGTTCGTGCATAAAGCATGATGGAGATAGCCTGTTCTGATATTGAGAGGCTTGCTATCCCTGCAGTTTGCACGTCCCCGGTAGCGCACCCTCTGTGTGTACACATGACCGAATCAGAAGCAGTTAGAAGAAATGAGATAAAAATGTTCGGTTTTGCACATTCAACTAAACACTTTATAATACCCAAGGACAACACAACAGGACAACTGGACTTGCAGTATAAGCCTGCACAATACACAATCATTCATTTTTGCTTGCCTATTCCTGACGAAGGGCATGACACAATGGACACGGCTGTACCCCGGACAGAGAATAACACCGACATCCAAGGGGCATAGAAATACCTCATGTTGGATGTCATATGAGAAGAGATCCAGAGAATATAGTGAGCTGGGGTCAATCTGCCACCCCCCCAAAATTGGACTGATAAAATATATGTATAAGCCTCCTGCTGCTAGAACCCAAATATTTATATTAGCAACCCAGCAGGGGAGGGCTGTAAGGCCGTGTTCACACACTGCATTCGATTGCATTTAACCCGTTAACCCCATGATAATAGACGGCACCAGGTCGGCCGCGGGTGCATGGAGAGGGCTCGCGGGCATTATTGACAGCAAAGACACGGGTGAAACCGCATATTGCCGCCGGCCAAAGCTGCTGGCGGCTTCAAAAAGATGGTGGCAAGGGCGTCGCCATATTGCCGAGGATAGTCGCTCTTGAAGGTATTGGGACGGCGATAGTCCCATTCGTATTCCCAAAGACCCGAGGCGTCTCGTTTAACCCTTTCATACCAATGTGCTATCTGTAGTATGCAGTACAGGCAGGACCGAGGTTACATACAAGCTTGGGGACGTGGTGTTCTTTAGTTGAATTGTATGCAGTCGGAAAGGATATTTTATCAGTGTTTATTCCAGCCAGAACTTTTTGGTATCTGGCAAACTGGATTGTAAACTGTTGGATTGTCATAAGAACCGGATTAACACTAAAGCTTCATTACAGATACCTGTGATAACTGTTATAGCTGATACTTGAGCCTGGACTAAAGTACAAGAAATTACCAACATTCAAGAGGTACGTTGTAACTAGAGGCAGTATGTAGTCGCGCAAAATAACACCACCAACGCTCTGTACACTGCAAGTATGAAAATTTATTAGCGCCAGGATATGGCAAAATAAAGCGTTTACATTTTTGTAAATGTATGAAAACATTAAAACCTATGACAGATTTGTGTCTCCCTGTGTCGCACCGACACAAAGAATAAAGTAAGACCTGTCATTGGGCGTACAGTGAAATTCCGTTAAATCAAGAAAACGAGGCAAATGCTATTTTCACCATTTTCACTGCATTTGAGTTACACGGCATGGAATCTAAATTACCATCGTTAGAAGTGCAATTGTTACGCCGAAATAGCCGTAACAGAGCCTGTACGAGTAAAATTTAAAAAAGTGATAGATTTTTGATCGTGGGGAGTGAAAAATGGAAAATTAAAACAAAAAAGAGGTCGAGGTCCTCTAAAGGGTTAAATGCATCAGAAGTTGAAACACTATGCGTTTTCACCTAACACTTAGTAAGTGGCAACTGTGTGTTGTTGATACTTAAGGAGCACAAGCGTTTAGATCGATTGGAGAAGACGATCCAAAGCATTGGAATGTGGAACATGCCTTACAGACCTACTTGGAGCCAAGCGCTTACATGTTACGCCTCTGAACATTCACCCATGACTATGCAGGTTGATTTAGGCTGGCGGTCAACATTGCGTTTACAAAATTGCATGTGTTAACAAAAATTAAACACATGAGTTTAAAATTACAACAAGGTAATTAGGCAAATCTCTTCAGCTGATAAATGCATGAGTTAACGCAAACAAAACGCAATGAGTGACCACCGAATAGGGAGATGTAGGAAATTCAGACGTATTCTATGTATTTGAGCTGTGCTATCCAAGATGGAAATTATCCTGTAATGGGTTGGCTTGGTTTTGAATAAATGTATACAAAGATTTGGGGACTCGCGCTCGTGGTACCTGAGACCACAACGGAGGGTGATGCACACATGGCGTTTTTAGGCCGTTTTAGTTAGTGCGTTTTCAGATCGTAAAGACGCAGAGTTAAAAAAACGCATCAGTTTTTGAAAATGAATGCGTTTTTGTAGGTTTTAATGCGCCAAAGTCGGAAAAACCGAAAAAACACATGCGTTTTTACAATCTGAAACTAAAAAATGCCTAAAAAAATGCATGTGTGAATCCACCCCAAGGTCGGCGGACACGTGGTGTTCTGAACCCGTTTTAAGCATCCGTTGAAAAAAGCATGCGTTTTTGACCAGTTTACTTAAGACATTGGTAAAACCGGTCAAAGACGCCATGAGTTAATGGAATGCTAAAAAAACAGCCCAAAACGCGGTTCAAACGCCACCTGTGCCGCCAGAATAGAGACCAGGGTGATGCCACACATGGCATTTTGGGTCAGTTTGAAAGCTCGGTTTGATGAAGTTTACTAGGTGACGCTTTGAACCTGTTATCTATTAAAGAAAAAAGCAACGGCAGGAAAACGGTCAAAAAACGCCGTATGTGGCATCACCCAATGGGCCAATGTACGAACCCCCTGTGCTATAGTGGTAGGTGACCACACACTGAGGTAGTGGTCACACGTACCACTAGGTCCCTTGGGCGGTGGCAAACGTGGCGTTTTGAACAGTTTTGGGGCCTTTTGCAGGAGCCGTTAAAAAATGCATTGTTTTAGTTTCTGTCTGTTTCCAATTATCATAAATCTTTTTTTAAACCCAGCAGTTTGTAACGGACTGCTTAAAAAACGGGTTCAAAACGACAGTTGTGCCACCGTCCAAAGGGAACGCTAGTGGTCGTGTGACAACACACTACAGAGACGCTAATAGGGCAGAGGTAAGACCCCCCTGCACGAGCTGTACATGTCCCCGTATCCTCAGGCCGGCGCCACACAGGGGCTTTGTATGCGCTTGAAAACGCCAACGCCGACAAAGTCGCGCCCACCGGGGCGGGCCTCGCCCGATCGCATCGGGCGTCTAGGAAACGCCTGCGATAGTGAACGAGCGCCGGTGTTTTGCGTGATTTTAACGCGAAACAACGGCGGCTCGTTACCGATCGAGGGCCGTTGCCATAGAACGCCATGGTTCGATCGGGCCGAGGCCCGCCCCGGGGGGAGGACTTTGTCTGAGTTTGCAAGCGCAGACAAAGCGCCCTGTGTGGCGACGCGGCCCACATTAGGTTGGTTCACATGTTCAGTTTTCAGATGCAGTTTTTGAAAACCAGAGGCAGTGTCGCTGCACTGATTTTGGTTCTGATTGAAACACTTATTGTACTTGGATCTTACACATATTCAGCAGGTCGTGTGTCCAGTACTTCAGAGCGGAAAGCTGTGTGTAGACACAGGTGCCAGGCGTCCCACTACTAGGCAAGTTATAGACAGGCTTGTATCTAGACGTACCCTTCCTGTTACAATGGCCTCCCACAATACCCCACCCCCCCCATATATATCACTCATTATGCAGATGGGACGTTCACCTCGAATGGTGTTGTACATATTACAAACAATACGAGCCTGGGGCAGCACAACATCCCACTCCTGCACTTGAGGTACTTCATAACTACACAGCATAATGGTGCCTCAGCAGAAGCTTACACGCCGCCATTAACATGTCGCGCAGTGTGAACACCACCTGAGGATGTACCTGAGCCTGCGGTCCGGACAGCCGTGCACACAGCAGATCGGCAGAGTCTGGGAGGAGTGGCTCTGAAGTAGAGGTGAGGGCGGGAGGAGATATATAAATGTCACGTGAGAGGACTAGGATATAAATCATACAGCGTGATACAATATCGTCCACAAGGTAATAATGCAACATAAGACGTATCTTCAGGCAGTGGAAATAAAGTGTCTGGATATGATTGTAAACCAGATGCTTCCCACAGAAGCAAATTTCCACTTCAGAATCCATTCTCATGTGATGGAGTAAGAATATTTGTATTACCTCATGAATGTACATCCAGTTCATTGCAAAAGTTTCTGACAAGTTTGGTAAGACACACATGGCGTTTGGGCCGTTTTTGGGCCGTTTTTACTAGTGCGGTTTTCCGATCGTTAAAAACGCATGCGTTTAAAAAAACGCATCGTTTTTAAAACGACAGCGTTTTTTGAAAAAAACGAGCGTTTTGTCAGTTTTCATTGCGCAATTCGGAAAACGGGCAAAAGCAGGCGTTTCAAAACGCATGCGTTTTAAAAAACGGAGCGTTTTTAACGCAGCGGTTTGAACGACTGAAAACGCACTTAGTAAAAACGGCCCAAAAACGGCCCAAAAACGCATGGGTTGTCTTCACATTTCAGGGCGCTCTCACACAAGGGGAAGAGTTTATGTCCTGTGCCAAAAAAGTATGGCACTCAGTTTTTTTTGGCGCAAAAGTTTGCGGATCATTGATACTGTGTTTGCGCGGAAGGAACCAGATGTGCGACTAGTAGGTGGGGCCATATATTTTCACCATTATGTTGAGTTGTAGGCTTTTTTAGGCCGCAATTTTGGAGCAGAACAGACCAGGAAAAAAAGGGTCTGAAGAAAAGAAAAACAGGCAAGCAATTGTAAGATTTGGCGCACATCTTTTGTGTCTGATTTTATGGCGCGACTTGATAGTTCCGTCGTGCATGAAGTACTTACAAGCCATGCGCTACTTTGAATTACATTCGGCTAGGCTTTCTGGGTCAATCTTCAGATGCCGACTGTCGAGGTTGCGACAGAATTAATAAAATCTCCCCCATGGTTGCATCACATTTTGTAGCATTTGAGCATTCTGAGGTTACATTGGTTTCAGCTGCATCTGCTAAAACGCAATGTACATCAGCATGGAGAAGGTGAAGCCTTTGAACGCATCAAAAAATGTGACGCATCGTATCGTGTGAACCGCACTCAAAGAGGATCCTTCCACTGTACATCCTATGACAACTAACCACACTTTTACATTTTTGAGGGTATATGCACAAGGTCATGCAGAAAAACACACGTAAATATGTCAAAAAAAAAAATACAATTACACAATATTTGTATGCTGTGGCGATTTGAAGATAAAAAAACCCACTTTTCACTTAATTTTCCCTGAAAAATCTGCTACCTCTGGTATAGTAGTTGACATGTATGATGTCTTATTTCAGTATAGCGGAAAGATACACCGTCTCGTTTTGGTCCGTTTTACCCCTAACACAAGGCCTTTTTTGTTTTTCTTTCCATTTTTCACTCCCCACCTTCAAAAATCTATAGATTTTATTTAAAAAGTAAAAGCTCTGTGCTGGCTGTTTCGAAGTAAGCAAATTGCACTTCATAGTGATGGTATTGGATTTTCCATGCTGGTACAGGAAAGACAGGAAAACAAAGTCCAATGCAGTAAAATGGGAAAGGCGGGGTGATTTGAAGGTTTGGGGTTTTGTTATGATAATTTTTTTTTCTTAACTTTTTTAAATTTTATTTCCTATTTTCAGATCACCTAGGGGATTAACCTAGGTTGTCTGATCGATTCTATATATACTGCCATACTGTTATGGGGATTTTCGAACTTCAGTCATTAATATGCAAATCGACAATTGTAATGAATGGGTTAAAACTAAAACAGCTCAGATCTTTGAAGACCGAAGGCGCTGTCATGGACCGTCGTGCTCTCCGTTGAACTCAGCCCGTGAGCCTCTCCAAGACACCGCATCGACGTTAAGAGGTTAGAAGCATGCTAAAAAATGACAAAAAGTCACGTATGGCATCACCTTCTCAGTGTACATTTTCTATAGTAGTTGCTTGTGTGACGGTATATTATTGTATAAGTATGTGGCATTATTAAGTCATAAATAGATACAGTAGTGGTGATGGGTGTTCGGCAGTATTATTTAGTAACAGTATAGGGTATATTCAGTCAACACGGGCTGATAGTCATTTGCATGGGGTGACATATCATAGTAATTACACCAGGGAGATGCTCTCACGGAGATGGTCGTTGGTTTGGTCGGGCTCTGGCTGAATCAGTAAGGAATGTCAAGAGAATGTTCTGAGCCTATGATTGTATTTAGCTGTGGGCTTAGGGTTATTTTGAGAAAGGTGAAAACTCGGTCCAGAGACTTCTCGAAGAGGTTTTCAGCCAGGGATCTCTCTGTATTTGGCGTATTCATTTACCTCAATTGCAACAAGGGTCTGTCCAATGTTGGGATGGGTATTTGGCAGGGTGATGAGCAGGTCGTTTTCTTCAAATATTCAGCTTAGAAACAGTTCAATTTTTGACTCGTAGACCAGAGAATCTTAGCTCATAGTCTGGGAGTCCTTCATGGTTTTTTCAAAACTGTCTGTGGCTTTTCATAATTTGCATGAGGAGAGGTTTACATAATAAAGCGCGACTGGTGGAGGCTGCGTGATAGTTGACTTGTAGACCTTACTACATCTCTGCACTCTCATTCACAGAGATCTTTGGGTTCTCCTTTAAAATCTAGCCAAGCTCTTTCCCACAATGCTAGTTTGGCTGACAGCATTATCTAGGAAGTGTTGTGGTCATCACAAACTTCATTAACGGTATTATGGAGGCCACGTGTGTTCTTAGAAAGTACTAAGAAATCATTTTAACCTTGGCCATATCTGTTCTTTGCCACAATCTATCCTGAGCTCATTGGGCAGTCCTTAGACCTATGAATTCTCATGTCTCTACAAGCACTGTGGCTGTGAGGTCGTATGTGACTGGTTTGGGCCTTTTCTAATAAAATCCAATGAGTTTAAGTAAACGGAGATGGACTCAATGAAGGAGTAGAACTATCAAGGAGGAATCAGAAGGAAATTGACAGCCCATGTGAGTTAAATATGAGTGGGGATTTTTGTCAATGATTTGGTAACAAGTAAAGTAAAGTGCGAGTAAAAAATAAGACAATGAGCAAAATAAAAAAGAAATTTGGCTGCAATGAAACAAAGAGTGAAAATTTAACTTACTTTCTGTACCCACAGCTATGGTAAGTAGTTACCAGTTTCAGTTCAGGGTCACAGCATTCTCTTTCCGTGTGGACTGTTCTCAGCGTTCTGCTGTTCATTATACTTCTAAGGATATTTATGACATTCATAAAATTTGGTGCAGCATACTATATAATACATTTAGTTTCACATATACAGGCAGTCCAGGTTTAATACAGATGGGTTAATAGGTTGTCTAAGTGAATTTGAAGTCGGGATGTTATATTTTATTGTAGTTCCAGGGACAAAAAAAATTTTTTGCCCCAGTGATAATTGGAGTTTCAAATTTTTTGATGTAAGGGACCAAGGATTATCAATGAAGCTTCCTTACGACACTTTACAGTGATTATTGCAGTCTGGAACGATAGTAAGAATCAGAGAGATTCACCAGAGGTTACAGTGGGCAGAGGGGGTCAGTTTAAACTAGGGGTTGTTGGAAGGCGGGTTGTATTAAGTAGGGGACTGCCTTTATTTGTTAAACAGGGAACAAGACCTCCAAGTATGATATACGTCGGTGCTGGATTCAGCGATAAAGAACACGTATTTGGGAGCACTATGGCTGACATTACCATATATGGCCATGCAATCCTGACTCTATTGGGACATTAAAATCCCCATTTATGACACTAACAGACCATCTATGACACACCATGCTCCACTGTATCAGGCTTAAACTGGCAAAGGTGAATCACAGATGGGCCCTCCAATAGGCTCAGGACCCTGCATGGTTAATGCATGTACCCTATTGCACAGATATTCAAGCTTCATAATCTAAAACAGTGATGGCGTACTTTGGAGAGTGTCAAAATACAACAAATCCATTTATATCCCGTGAGTGCCAACATGGAATTAAGCAGTAAACTGTTCTTCCACATCTTTCAATGTATCCCCCCCGAGGCACAATTACAGTTGAAAAGAAGGAGAGGCAAATTCAGACTATCATGAAGCTTCTTCCCGGGTCTCTATGTAGAGGAAAAAAGTGGGCCAGAGGATGACCCAAGATATTGCAGTTCGTCAACACCTCGTACTTTTCCTGCAGTTTCTAAAGCCAATAAAGGGTGCTTAAAATAGTGCTGAGGAAGCATCCTTAAGTTGCCGGGAATGGTGGATTTGGTCCGATTTGGTGACCTCTGTCCTGGGGTGATGGTCTGAGGCCCAAAGAATGGCTCCGAGTGACACTCTGGCACCCGCGCCTAGGTCGCCACCACTGATCAACAATCACCATCATAAAGTTGGGATCCTGTCAGCAGGGTACGCAGGGGCCAAGCCACCAAAACAGTCAAGGCAAGGTTAGGAAGGTTAAGGTTTAAAATGTAATATTTTTATAAGCTGTACACGGTAGGCCCCAAGAACAGGTTGTACTGGTGTACACAGGGACATCACAATGCTCAGTTGTGATATCACAATGCCCAATGGTCATATAAAGAATGGTTAATTTGACATCCCATACCTGTTAGAAACAAAAATGGACATTCTAACATGATTCCATAATAACAAATGTTCCATTGTGAAAAATCACAGTTCCCATTATATCATAAAAAGCCTAATTATGATGCAAAATTCCCTTTATGACATTCACTATGTCTCAGTATATGGCAGGGGTCTCAACTCAATTTACCTGGGGGACGCTGGAGGTAGACTTGGGTAAGGCTGGGTCCGCACAAGTTTTTTCCACACAATTGCACTTACAAATACACTATTCAGATTCAAAGTCCATGGCGTCTCCGCGCAAGGAAGCCCCAGCTGGAGACGTGTTTTCTCTACGAACGGTCCTGTGCACCGAGGGTCCCAAGTCCGACCGCACTGAGCCAGTCAGGGAAATCAACCCCCCTCCCCCCGGTATTGTCTCCCGTGCCTCCCATCGAAGCAGATGAAGGTGCGTGCTCTGACCTGCCCAAGTGCGTTCAGAGACGGCGACTTCATCTTCTTCCAGTACCGGAGGGAAGGGGATTAACGGTTAGGGCACTTTCATGTTTTTTCATGTCCACTTCACTCCCCACCTTCAAAAAATCTATAACTGTTTATTTCCAGTAAAGAGCTGTGTGCGGATTGTTTTCTGCGTAGCAAATTGACTTCATAGTGATGGTATTTAATATTCCAGCCATGTTACTTGGAAGCGGAAAAAAATTCCAAATGCAAGAAAATGGTGAAAAAACGCATTGCGCCCTTTTCTGTGGCTTGATATTGCCGTTCTTTCACTGAGCGCCTCCAAATGACTTTCTACTTATTCTGGGTCGGTACGATAGGGTGATACAAAATTTGTTATAGGTTTTATAATGTTTTTACAAAAATTAAAACCCCTGTACTAAATTATTTTTTGATGTTGCCAAATGCTGGCGGCAATAACTTTTTTAACTTTAGTGTACGGAGCTGTGGGGGTGTCATTTTTGCGAATTTGCTAATATTTCAATGATATCATTTTTAGACTGTACGACTGATCACTTTTGATAGATTTTTATATTTTTCAAAAATGGCAAAAAAAGTGGCATTTCGGACTTGGGCGCATTTCGTTACGGGGTTAAAAGATTGAAAAACCATTATCAATTTGATAGTCGGGCATGTTTCGGACGCGGGAGATAAATGATTTTGGTTTATGATATTTTATGTTGATATTATTTAGTCAGTTTAGGGAAAGGGGGGTGATTGAAATTTAGGTTTATTTTATTATTTTTTTTTTTTAAAACTTTTTTGGATTTCTATTTAATACTATTCAGACTCCCTAGGGTCCTTAACCCTCGGTTGTTGATCAAACTATCATATAATGCCATACTAAAGTTGGCAAATATGGGATTTCCTCCTCATCATTACAATGTGCGATCAGCACATTGTAAAGAAGGGGTTAAAACGAAATATCTCGGGTTTCGGAGACCCAGGGCTACATGGAGACGGATCGCGCCCACGATGACGTCAAGGCGCAGACGATGCCCAGGTAAGGGATGGCGGCACATGCGCGCGATCTTTTTGAGGCGCTGGCAGCTTTGCCGGCAGCTTAAACGATGTGCAAACACACCGCGATCGGTGCTAGCATGATCGCGTAACTCTCGGTTGTCTATCAACCCTATCATATACATGCCATACTACAGTATGGCAATATATGTGGATTTTCCTCCTATTCATCCAATGTGCTATAGCACATTGTAATGAAAGGAGTTAAACGGAATAGCCGGGGTCTTCGGAAGGACAGGCTCTACCATGGAGACGGATCGCGCCCCACGAGGAATCCACGGGGAGCAGCGTCCAGGTAAAGATGGCGGCACCCATGCGCCGTATCTTTGAGGTGCTGGCAGCTTTGACGGCAGCGATCGTTGCTAGCACTGACGCGGGTCGTACCGTAAGCCTGCGCAATATGCAGCAAAGAGTACCGGCTATGAGAGGGCTCAGCCGTGAGCCATCTCATGCAGCGTGACCCCGACCGCCGCGTGAATAAACGGCGGTGCGGTGTTTCAGGTGGGGGCCGCAAATATTGTACCGCGGGCCACAGTTGGCCCGCGGGCGAGTGCTTGAGGACCCCTGGTATATGTAATTCTGCGCCAATTTCAGCAAGCACCAGGAAGGCAGCCAAAATTGTCTGGTTTCTGCTGTGAACCATTGACATTAGGGGACTGATAGGATTAACATTTGACATGCAACTTGTGTTGCAAGCCATTTTAAGGTCCACCATAAAAAAGATGGTGTCGGGCCAGCACAGGGAAGCGTCAGATTCATGATTTCGGGCGTACGAGATCTTAATGAATTGTTGCACCCCAGTATTATACACGCTATAGCAATTTTAGTGAAGGTTCCAACTATCTAAGAAACGTGACCCAATATTTCGTACTTGGATAAGGTTTAATGCACACAAGCATGAATAGAAAGTGTGCAGTCAGAGCCGCGGTCCACAAGTACCGTAGACTCGTTCAAGCGCGACGCTAGCGCCACAGGTGGAGCTCATCGGCCGAAAGCAC
Source organism: Engystomops pustulosus (assembly GCA_019512145.1). Lineage (NCBI taxonomy): Eukaryota > Metazoa > Chordata > Amphibia > Anura > Leptodactylidae > Engystomops > Engystomops pustulosus. The sequence continues at coordinate 28,457,596 of CM033646.1, read as the reverse complement.
ATGCGTTTCCAGGAAACGCATGCGCCGCTTAAACAATCGCATGAGTTGCCCTGGAAACGCATGTGCGTTGGGCCGAGGACCTCCCCCTGTGCGCTAGCGTCGCGCTATGAAACGGACGTCTAGCGGACGTTTGTAGTGGACGCTGGCATCAGTGTTTCAACAACTAGCACTTGTCTCCTTTATTTCTTGTGATCATGTAATATATTCAAGCCCCTGTAGAGAAGGGTACTGCCGCGTCTGTTTTTGACGGTTAAGACAAGTGCTTTTGAGTCCGTTTAAAAAACGCATCTGGTTTTTACTGTTTACCATGTGTTGGCTGCTTTGAACCTGCTAATCTATTATGATAAACCGGTTCAAAGCAGCCAAACGCATGGTAAACGGTAAAAAAATTATGCATTTTAAAAACGGATGCATTATTTTATATGACTGAAAGCGTATGCTTTAAAAAGGTCCAAAAACAGGACTGTAGCATCCTAAAGGGTGGTGGCACACGTGGCCGCTTTGAACCTGTTTTTAAGCAGTCAGTAAAAAACATCGTTTTGACCATTTCCCCCAATTAATCTGATAGGTAATTGGAAGGACAAGACGATCAAAAATGCATGCGTTTTTTGAATGCGACTACTTAGGCCGCGTCACACGATCCGCTAGGCGTCCGTTCAAAACGCGACGCTATCGCACAGGGGGAGGAGCCTGGCCAGACGCACATGCGTTAAAGGGAAAAAGCATGCGATGGCTTATCAATAGATGCGTTTCCCTGTTAACGCATCGTGCGGTCGGGGCGGGACCCCCACTGTGAGCCGAGGACCGCCCCCTGTGCGCTAGCGTCGCGTTATGAACGGACGCCTAGCGGATCGTGTGACCGCGGCCTTAATAACGCCCTAAAAACGGGTTTAAAATACTACGTGTGCCACCACCCTCAGGGCGCGTTCACACGTTGCGTTTTGGTTGCGTTTTCATTGCGTTTGAAACGCATATACAACAGCTGATTTGAGGTTATTTGCCTAATTACATTACTGTTTACCTTTGTAAGCGCAATGTTAATGCATACGTTAACAAAACGCATGCGTTAACGCCTTGTTAACGCGTATGTTAACATGCATTTTGTAAATGGAAATGTTAACAGTGATGTAATTAGGCAAATCACCCCTCCTCAGCTGTTGTATATGTGTTTAAAACGCAATGAAAACACAGGTCAAAACGCAACGTGTGAACGCGCCCTCCGAGATTTGCCTGATTGCATTGATATAAACGTGTCTTGACAAAACGCAAAGATTAACATGATGTTAACTGCAATATTAACAATGCATTAACATTGAGTTTTGTAAACGCAAACGTTCACAGCATTGTAATTAGGCAACTCTCCTCTCCTGTTGTATTGCATTTCAAAATGCAATGTAACTTCCACGTGTGAAACGCTGCTTCATGCTTAAAGCTTACCAGGGTGATGCCACATATGGCGTTTTTAGTCCGGTTTTAAGCGTGCGTTTTCAGTCCGTTAAAAAATGTATTCCTTTTATGAAAACACATCTGTTTTTGACAGTTTTTCCCAATTGTTTTAATAGATAAACAGGTTGTAAGCAGCCAAACGCATGGTAAACGGCCCAAAACGGTCAAAAACAGATGCCTTTTTAAACGGACTAAAAACGCCATGTGTGGCATCACCCTTACACTCTACCTGTACTGAAGATGATCCTAACCACACTTTGACCTTTATTGGGAATTCATATCTGTGAGGGTGCGGTCACACGTGGCAGTAACGCATGCGCTTTCAAACGTATCAGAACAGCTGAGAAGAGGAGATTTGCCCGATTACATAGCTGTTAAAATTGCATTTAAAAACGCTGTGTTCATACATGCGTTAACATTGAGTTAACACATTTGTTTTAACGCAATGTTAACAGCTATGTAATCTGGCAAATCTCCTCTTCTCTGCTGTTCTCATGCGTTTTAAAAACACATGCCACGTGTGAACGCACCCTCAGCACTTGCTGCAGAAACGTCGATGGGAAGATTGCAAAATTTCTTCTTCAAATGTTTCAGTTGTGAATTCACCCTTATTCCCATTCCACTCACACTACTTGATTTCACAATTTTATTAGAAATCTGCCATCATAACCAAGCATGATAAACCCGGGACACCTACGCATAGAACCAGGCACCATGACCAGGGGCATAATTACAGTGGTAGCAGCCATAAAAGCTACTATGGGGCCCGCAGTGTCAGGGGGCCCTGGAATCTGGACTATTGGGTGTGTATTGAGTGTGAATATGCTGTTTGTGTGTGTGGTGTATACATGTTGTACAGTATGTCTGTATATTGTATGAATATGAGTATTTACTGTATGTGTGCATATATGTAATGTGTATATGCTCTTTATGTGTGTGCATATATGGTACTGTATGGGTGTATATGTTGTATATATGTATGTATATATAGTATGTATATACTGTGTGTGATTGTAACTCACGTGTGAGAATGTAAAAATTTGTAGGGGGCCGCCATTCAGAAATTTTCTATGGGGCCCTACCTCTCTTAGTTACGCCCCTAACAGTGACTGTGGTAATCTTCTAATATTTGTTATCCATGGCCTGCTAAAATTAACTTTTAAATTATGCTAATGAACCATAATGGCTCTATGGGCTGTTACCAGGCCCCCTCCATCTAGCAGATTCACAGGCCGTTACACTGTTGTACCCTCCCCTCAGTACTTACCGCCTCCCTCTGCCTGATGTAATTTCACTGTAGCAGAGGATGTTTCAGCACAGAGCTGGAGGGGAGAAGTCCTCCTGCACAGTGTTACAGCCTGTGAAGCCAGAGTAACACCACTCATAACCCTTCTGACTCATTAGCATAATTTTAAATGTTGATTTTAGAAATAAGGAGGTAATGGATAATAAATATAGGAAGATTACTGCAGTAATGGTGCCTGGCTCTATGGTTTATCATTTTAGATAATAGACCGAAGTGGGGTCTATTGTGCACAAGTGGCCTCTGTCATGCAACAATCCATGGCTGCTGTGCATTGTACCCATGTAGCCTTCAGTTATCCCACATAAATCAGGACGGATTCTTATCATATAACTTTATTTATTTATTCTGTGTCGTCTTTGGACATGAAAGAATGGCGCCTCCTGTCTTCATTCTTCACCACTGCTGGTTATACTGCACAGACTGTAAAGATACAACATTATGTTAGATCACAGAGATGCACCATATATATTTTTGACCTATTATTTGGACTCAATGGGGGATATTTATCAGGGCTTCTGTGCCACGCCAGTGGCGTAGAAGACCTGAAATAATTGTAAATGCTAGCTTGCGATTATTTCCCCCTTGAAAATTTGCATATTTGCCTGAGATGAGTCAAGTTTAGAGGCTGCAGGTGGAGTGTCACTAATAACTCCTATCTTCAGTTCTATAGCACCTGGAAACAAGTTTTTAGTGGCATATTAAAGATAATAATCTCATGTTTCAGATTACATAAGGCTTGTGATTAGGTGAGCTATAGAACTAGAGATACTGGTAGGTAAAATCAGGAATTGGGTTTTCATCTCCAGCTCTTTATAGCTTTAACTCCCTGTATCTTCTGTAGATCAAATTTTCAAATTTAAGCTTAAATTTTCATGTAACCAGATGAGTTCATCAGGGCTGGGGATGATGATATAGATGATGACAGCCCTGGAGGTACCTGAGGTGAAGTCTGCGTGCTGGTTGACTAGTTTGCTAAATTATAGGTGAGCTCTCTCCTGAGATTTGGTATTGTGGCATGTCACAATGAAGGCGCCAGTAATTTTGTCTGGTACGATCAGAGTCCTCCTTCTTCTAATGAAAACAATGGCCGATTTAACCCTTCCACATCCAGAATAACAGCATCTTCTAGTTATCTGACAGTATGATGAATAATGAGATGTATTCGGAGCTGGGTTTCCAGGACAAGATGGTATTATCTACATCACATCCAGTTTGAGAAAGTATTTTTCTATTCTGCTTTTGTTTTTGGTAGGGGGACCAGCTCTTAGGCCCCTTTCACACTTGCGTTTTTCACGCGCGTTTTCTGCGCGTGCTTTTGACGCGCAGAACTTGCATTGCACTCTGACCCATTGTAACCAATGGGTCTTTTCAGACTTGCATTTTTTTTCACGCACACACGCGCGTTTTTTTTAACGCGCGTTTAAATCTCAGCATGCTCTACTTTTGCAAGTCACGTGCGTGAAAAACGCACCATACAAGTCTATGGAGATGCATCAAAAACGCAGCGCACTCTGAGACACTTGCAAGTGCAATGCGTTTTTCACGCATCAATTGCCATAGAAAAGATAGAGCTCAGTCCTGAGTCCATTTCACGCGCATTTTCTGCATGTGAAAAACGCATTGAAATTGCATTGCAATTGCATCAAAAACGCGCGTGAAAAACTGAGACACTGACCAAACTCTGACTGAAATCTGATTGCACTCTGATGCAAAATGCGCGTTTTTCACTGACCAAACCCTGATCGCTCCCTGATCAAACTCTGACGTGATCTGCAACGCAAGTGTGGAAGGGGCCTTATAAGTGAAAAACGCGCATTTTGCATCAGAGTGCAATCAGATTTCAGTCAGAGTTTGTTCAGTGTCTCAGTTTTTAATGCAGGTTTTCAATGCAATTTCAATGCGTTTTTCATGCGCAGCTAACGCACGTGAAAAGGACTCAGGGCTGAGCTCTATCTTTTCTATGGCAATTGATGCGTGAAAAACGTATTAGACTTGCATGTGTCTAAGAGTGCAATGCGTTTTGATGCATCTCCATAGACTTGTATGGTGCGTTTTTTCACGCGCGTGACATGAAAAAGTAGAGCACGTCGAGATTTAAACATGCGATAAAAAACCGCGAAATTTATTGGATATTTTAAACTTTGGTAAAAAAATAATAAACTGAAGTGGGCGTGCAATATTATTCGGCCCGCTAATAATAGTTAAAGAGGTTTTCCCCTTATCCACAGGATAGGGCCTAACTTGCTGATCGGTGTCTCAGTCTCAGTGATGGAATCGCACAGATCACGAAAAACAATGGGTCTGTAACCGGGGTCCCAGTTACCTCAGTTGGACCCAGCTGCTGTGGGAGAGTAATGGAGCCCCAGTGACAAAAGTTACATCCAGAGAGCTTCACCAGAGGTCACAGTGGGCAGAGGGGTCCGTCTCTACCTAGGGGTCTCTACCACCTGTATACTCAAATTTAAGCCGAGTTCTACAGCACAATGTTTCTGCTGAAAAAGCCCCACTCAGCCTTTCTGAGGCTCCCCTAAGGTCCTCTTCTTGATAGCTGGGGATGATGATATAGATGATGACAGCCCTGGAGGTACCTGAGGTAAAGTCTGCATGCTGGTTGACTAGTTTGCAAAATTATAGGTGAGCTCTCTCCTGAGATTTGGTATTGTGGCATGTCACAATGAAGGCGCCAGTAATTTTGTCTGGTACGATCAGAGTCCTCCTTCTTCTAATGAAAACAATGGCCGATTTAACCCTTACACATCCAGAATAACAGCATCTTCTAGTTATCTGACCGTATGATGAATAATGAGATGTATTCGGAGCTGGGTTTCCAGGACAAGATGGTACTATCTACATCACATCCAGTTTGAGGAAGTATTTTTCTATTCTGCTTTTGTTTTTGGTAGGGGGACCAGCTCTTATAAGGCCCCTTCCACACTTGTGTTGCAGATCACATCAGAGTCTGATCAGGGAGCCATCAGGGTTTGGTCAGTGAAAAACTGACATTTTCCATCAGAGTTCAATCAGTTTTCAGTCAAAGTTTGTTCAGTGTCTCAGTTTTTCACGTGAAAGGACTCAGGACTGAGCTCTATCTTTTCTATGGCAATTGATGCGTGAAAAACGTATTGGACTTGCATGTGTCTCAGAGTGCAATGCGTTTTGATGCATCTCCATAGACTTCAAAAACAAAAGAAGTGATGTCCGCGCTCCAGGGAAATTCAGATAAAATTCATTCTTTTATTGTAGAAATGGCATTAAAATCCATAAGCATGGTTGGCAATCAAATGGTTACCCAGGTCAGTGACCATAGACTTGTATGGTGCGTTTTTCACACGCGTGACTTGAAAAAGTAGAGCATGGCTCGAGTCTCCCATTGAATCGCGCATGAAAAATGCGCCGAAAACGCGAAAAAACGCTAACAACACGCGCGTGAAAAACGCAAAAACGCTAATTACTCCAAGTAAAAATGGAACAAAAATGCAGCCAAAAACGTCAGTTTTTCACGCATTGCACCCTGACGTGAAACGCAACGCTAGTGTGGAAGAGGCCTATCTCAGTTTTTCACGCGCGTTTTCAATGCAATTTCAATGCAATTTCAATGCGTTTTTCACGCGCAGATAATGCGCGTGAAATGGGCTCAGGACTGAGCTCTATCTTTTCTATGGCAATTGATGCGTGAAAAACGCATTGCACTTGCAAGTGTCTCAGAGTGTAATGAGTTTTTGAAGCGTCTCCATAGACTTGTATGGTGAAAAAAAATGCAAGTCTGAAAAGACCCATTGGTTACAATGGGTCAGAGTGCAATGCAAGCTCTGCGTGTCAAAAGCACGCGCAGAAAACGCGCGTGAAAAACGCAAGTGTGAAAGGGGCCTTAGGCCCCTTCCACACTCGCGTTGCAGATCACGTCAGAGTTTGATCAGGGTGCGATCAGGGTTTGGTCAGTGAAAAACGCGCATTTTGCATCAGAGTGCAATCAGTTTTCAGTCAGAGTTTGTTCAGTGTCTCAGTTTTTCATGCGCGTTTTTGATGCAATTTCAATGCAATTTCAATGCGTTTTTCACGCGCAGAAAATGCGCGTGAAATGGACTCAGGACTGAGCTCTAGCTTTTCTATGGCAATTGATGCGTGAAAAACGCATTGCACTTGCATTGCACTTGCAAGTGTCTCAGAGTGTAATGCGTTTTTGGTACATCTCCATAGACTTGTATGGTGCGTTTTTCACGTGTGTGACTTGCAAAAGTAGAGCATGTCTAGATTTAAACGCGCGTTAAAAAAACCACGCTTGTGTGCGTGAAAAAGAATGCAAGTCTGAAAAGACCCATTGGTTACAATGGGTCAGAGTGCAATGCAAGTTCTGCGCGTCAAAAGCACGCGCAGAAAACGCGCGTGAAAAACGCAAGTGTGAAAGGGGCCTTAGACAACTAGACATTTTAATGCTGTGCTCTTAGCAGTTTTTCAGCAGAAATTGATATATGTAGATTAAAAAGTTTAAAAAGTGTATTTTAAAGCAACAGGCAGTTTAAAGCTCAGAGTTATATGTAACAAGTTTCTATTTTATATTGTCTCCAATAGAAAGTACAAATTAGCTAACACCTTTTTTAGGTAGTCTGAGACAGCTCCTGTGTTATCCTCTGGCCTCCTTAATATCCCATTTCTAGGTGAATATGTTACCAATCCTGGATTACTTCAGGCTCCACTGCATTCTAAGTATGTGATCGATTACACAGAACCATAGGGACCATTAACAATTGTCTTCTGCCTGCAATTGTCATTTAAGGTCGTATAAGGTCAAGTTCAAACCCCTTTCCCATTACTTTCTGTTGCAATGGAAGAGAACAACAGAAGGTAATAACAGTGATATGAACTTGGCCTAGTCACTATAAGGCTAAATTCACTTCACATTATTCAGCCTCCATTGTAAGGATATGTTGGGCGTATTCCCAACGGTTCCCACAACAGGGGACTACAACACATACGGTACACTTATATAGTGGAATATATTGCCTGAATTTGCTCCTCCCTGAAAGCAGAAAGAGGAGTGAACATCGGCAGCGGTCAGTGATTGGCAGCTTCCGATATTCATGGTGTCTCTTGGGTGACGTTAATGTCCTTATATGGACAGTTACATCACAAGAGAAACACCCACAGTATATGGTCAGCGGAGGCGGAGGGATGGATGCCATACAGTTTCATCCGTCACCCATATGCTATTATGGTCTCCGATTTGCGTATACGCTATTCTGCAGCAGGAAGAGGGATAGAAAAACGAAGACTTCATTCTTTCATCCAGTGTTTACGGCTGATTGTGACTTATACTAAGCAGACAGAAGCAAAAAGGATGCCTCTATCTGATGGTATATGTCCATAGATATATATGTTCAGTGTGTAGACGCTGAATATAGCAAAATATTGTTATCTGATGTAGCCCAACAATTATATTATAATATGGGTACCTTTACATAACAAGGCATAATCAACCCATACTTACATTGTATCGGCTTTGCAGCTTTGCCGAGTAGTCGTCATCACAGGTTGTCGGTGGATGGTACAATCCCTGGGAGCAATGCTTACACATCTTATCTGCTGCAAAAACCAATGCATAGTTCTTGTATTATTAATATTGATCTGGCTGTTCCTAAGCACCATCCTGTGCTGGAGGATATATGGTTTCCTCACCTGCAACTTTTTTGTTGAGGTCACCAGAAATTTTCACTTGTTTTGAGGACACCACCGGAGGCTGGTCTGTATTCTCCATCTGCTAAGTATAATTATTGTCATATGATATATACCAGCACAACTTAACAAATGCAGGGCCACAATGTAAATTATTATGTAATATATATACAATACATAAAATATAATAATATTGTCAATTTATTTTAATTATAGAGATTACAATTAGTTAATAATAAATAATAAACTATTAGGCTACATTCACACTGCCGTTGCCCGCCCGTACCGTACCGTAGCGGGCAACGGCAGTGCACGGGGAGAGGAGGAGGAGGTGAGCGCAGCTCACCCCCGCCCCTCTCCATAGGGATGTATGGGGCACGGCGCCGTATTACGGCAAAAGATAGGACAGGTCCTATCTTTTTCCGGGTACGGAGTGGTACGGTGCCGCACATGTGCTGCACCGTACAGCTCCCGTAGGGCGCTGTGCGCCCATTGACGTGTATGGAGGACGTATATCGGCCGTATATACGTCGGCCGTATATACGTCCTTCATACGTCGGCCGTATATACGTCCTTCATACGTTAGTGTGAATGTAGCCTTATATGCATAAAACATGTATTGTCTCTGTACTGTATCTATTAAAATAATGTTTTTATTAATTATTGTAGGTGATGTCCCCTTTCTAGTTGTATTGTATGTCACAGCACTTTGTTTGTTGTGGAGCCTAAGTGCTATATTAGAACAATGACTGCAAGTGGCATGGCTTGTAATTTCATTCCATGTCATTGTAATAGAATCCCGCTACTCCGCATGGCATGAATCAGGATAGGGAATAGCAATCTGTGAAAGTCTGACTGCTGGGACCCCCACCATCAATGAGAATGGGGGTCCTATAACTCCTAATGGATTGGGTGGCAGCTCAGGTATAGGTTTTGTCTTTAGATAAGGGGATAATTATTAAACTTTGTCCAAATACTTAAAGAGATATTTCTAAATAGACATTTCTTGAGTGCATATGTCTCCTGTTTGTTAGAATTAACATCATCCTTCACTGTTCCTGCATAGAAATGTCTTTGGACAGATAGCTATCATCATTTTCAAAATTTGATTTAGGCTGCATTCACACAATGGGGCAGATTTACTTATCCGGTCCTGTCACGATCCAGCCGCGCGTTCTCTGTGGAGGATTCGAGTCTTCCAGCGATTCACTAAGGTAGTGCGCATGATGTCCATAAGGTGTCGCTGCTGCGCTGTAGTCCGTCGGAGTTCACTGAAGTTCACCGTCCTACCCTTTTTTTTTTTTTTTTTTTTTTAAATGAGGCGGTTTTTCCGAATCCTTCGGGTTTTCTTATGGCCACGCCCCCCGATTTTCGTCGCGATTGGCGGAAAACTGTAAAATTCGGGTAACCCGACGGAAAAACGAGATTCGGGGCCCTTAGTAAATGACCCCCAATGTATGCCCGCCGTACTGTAGTGTGTACGCTGTGGATTTTCCCACACGGAAACAATGCGGTAATATACTGTACATAGGCCCACATTTCATAAATGTGTTTGTGCCAATTTTCTGTTTAACTCTGCGCTAAAAAGAACATGTAAACAAAATTACTCGTAGTAATGTGACGTAGTATTATGTCACATGCCGGGTGCGGGAGCATGGAGAGGGCTCACAGGCTGAGCCTTCTCCATAGCCGGTAAGTCTTTGCTGCATATTTTCCCGCTGATCGCCGCCGGTGGCTTCAAAAAGGATCTGAGGATCCGTCACCCGAGGGTTCCCATTTATTACATTATGCTATCAGCACATTGTAATGAAAAAGAATTAAAATCCCCATATACTGCCATACTGTAGTATGGCAGTATATGATACTGCCATACTGTAGTATGGCAGTATATGATAGGATTGTACAGACAACCTAGGGTTAAAGTACCCTAGGGAGTCTGAAAAATAGTAAAAGTAAAAATAAAAAAAAGTTGATTTGGAGTGTAATTTGTTATGCAGAAAATAAGCCATAACACAGCTCTGTACATGGAAAAATAAAATAGTAATAGATTTTTGAAGGTGGGGAGTGAAAAATGAAACCGCAAAAACGAAAAAGTGCTGCAGAGTTAAGGGGTTAATAAAGACTGTGCATCAGTTTTGATGACTCTGGCGCCCTCTGCAGGCAAACTGCACTTAGTACAGACTGCACTAGTTTACTTCTATTTTTAAAGCCTTGGATATTGGGGCACATTTACTAATTGTGATACCACGAATGGCGTTTTTAGTCCGTTTTTAAGCATCGAATTAAAAACGCATCCATTTTAAAAACGCATCCGTTTTTGACCGGTTTTGTCAGTTTTTCCAAATTATCTTGTTAGATAAACAGATTGTAAGCAGCCAAACGCATTATAAACGGTCAAAACCAGATGCCTGCTTCAAAACGGACCCATGTGGGTCACGTGTGGTATCCCCCTCAGGGCTGTGTGCCAGTTTTCTTTCTAGTGCAAACTGCTAGCACAGGTATTTAAGAAGTGTCCGAGACACAATTGTGGCGCCGCTGCACAATGCTTCATGCCCGACGGAAAAACGCGATTCGGGCCCTTAGTAAATGACCCCCAATGTATGCCCGCCGTACTGTAGTCTGTACGCTGTGGATTTTCCCACACGGAAACAATGCGGTAATATACTGTACATAGGCCCACATTTTATAAATGTGTTTGTGCCAATTTTCTGTCTAACTTTGCGCTAAAAAGAACATGTAAACAAAATTATGCCTAAATTGCCTAAATGACTGGCAAAAAACATCTTTAACCTACACAAAAAAATACTGAAAGTTCTGAAAAGAACATGCAAACTTCTTGCACATGTATTAAGAAAGTGTCTGTGCCAGTTTTGTGACGTGGCTGCATGATGCCCGACGCACCACAAAATTCTGCACCTAAAGGGGTGTTCAGGTGCAGAGTCGGGCCATGCACCACATTTATTACTGAGAATTGACAGAATTGTGCCGCACGCTCTACGTTAAAGGTGCACCAAAGAAATAGTTGGTGCACATTTCTATAGCAGTTCAGGGGGGGCCATATTAACCCCTTACCGACATGTGACGTAGTATTATGTCACATGCCGGGTGCAGGAGCATGGAGAGGGCTCACAGGCTGAGCCCTCTCCATAGCCGGTAAGTCTTTGCTGCATATTTTCCCACTGATGCCAACGGGGTTTCAAAAAGGATCTGAGGATCCGTCAGCCGAGGCTTCTTCGGGTTAACCCATTCATTACAATATGCTATCAGCACATTGTAATGAAAAAGGATTAAAATCCCCACATACTGCCATACTGTAGTATGGAAGTATATGATAGGATCGTACAGACAACCTAGGGTTAAAGTACAATAGAGAGTCTGAAAAATAGTGAAAATAAAAATAAGAAAAGGTTAAAAAAATAAATTATAATAAAAAAAACTAAAAACTCAAATCACCCCCCTTTCACTACAACTGATATAAATATAAATAAAGGGTAAAAATCATAAACACATTACGTATCGCCGCGTCCGACAATTCCCGATCTATCAAAATATAACAACATTTTTTTACTGTGTTTAACCCCGTAACGGAAAATCGCGCCCAAAATCGTGCCATTTAAAAAAAAAAATTACAATTCTATAAAACGTGATCAAAAGGTTGCACAGTCCTAAAAATGATAACATTGTAAACGTCATCAAAAGACGCAAAAACCCACACCTCCCAAAGCTCCGTAATCGTACCGACCCAAAGAATAAAGTAGACATGTAGAATCCAAGCCCACGTGAATACGGCACAAATATATTACATTAATATTAAATACCACCATTTTGGAGTGTAATTTGTTATGCAGAAAATAAGCCATAACACAGCTCTGTACATGGAAATATAAAATAGCAATAGATTTTTAAAGGTGGGGAGTGAAAAATGAAACCGCAAAAACGAAAAAGTGCTGCAGAGTTAAGGGGTTAATGAAGACTGTGCATCAGTTTTGATGAATCTGGCGCCCTCTGCAGGCAAACTGCACTTAGTACAGACTGCACTAGTTTTGATAAATGTGGCCCATAGTGAGCAGGCGGTCTTAGGCGGTCTGTTTTTTGTGCATATTTCATGCAGATTTGTGTTATGCATAGTTAGTTTTTGTATGCTTCTATTTTTAACTCCTTGGATATTGGGGCACATTTACTAGTTGTGATACCACACTTGGCGTTTTTAGTCCGTTTTTAAGCATCCGTTTAAAAACGCATCAGTTTTTGACCGTTTTTGTCAGTTTTTCCAAATTATCTTGTTAGATAAACAGGTTGTAAGCAGCCAAACGCATTATAAACGGTCAAAACCAGATGCCTGCTTCAAAACGGACCCATGTGGGTCACGTGTGGTATCCCCCTAAGGGCCGTGTGACAGTTTTCTTTCTAGTGCAAACTGCTGGCACAGGTATTTAAGAAGTGTCCGAGACACAATTGTGGCGCCGCTGCACAATGCTTCATGTGACAAAAATTTCGGCACTGCAGGGGGCGTTCCAGTGCTCAGTTGGACCGTGCCACACATTTATCATGCAAAGTCCGACAGAATTGTGTCGCACACCCCATGTTTAAGGTGCACCAAAAAAAATTTTGTGTACTCTGTCGGGGCTGTGCAGGGGGCGCCAGATTCATGATGAACTTGCGCCAGAAATCCTGAATCTGGCGCCCCCTGCACTATACACAGGCAAACTGCACATAGTACAGACTGCACTGTTCTTAGTAACTGTGCCCCATTATATCACAATCTGCATGGAATCTCCATCAATATAAATTTTGATCGTGGATTTAATACAGGTTTCCTGAGGATCTCCATTTACCCTTAGACTTTAACTAAAAACATTAAAAAAAAACCAAGAAAATCTGCAAAGCTGTAGCAGGACAGTGACATGACACTATCTATTTTCAGAATTGTATAAAAATGTTCAAGCTGAAAACAAATTCATTTCCTATGGGTACCTGTGCGAAAAATGTGGAAAATCTTCTGCATAATACAACTCCATTAAAAACTGATTACACGTACACACTGCAAAATGTTCCATGTGTAAATAGTGAGAATCTGAATCTGCTGATTTAGCGATTCAACATTTCCAAATCATCTAGTAGGAGCCTCTGGTTGCATCCTTACAAATCTTCTTATATTGTGTTACATTACTCCTCTGTGCTGTTTATATAATCCATTGTGTTATTACTCATCTTGATTTGCAGTTTGTATAATATAACATAAAGTGTTACACAAATAGGATGAATGACAGCAGCCGATCACTCACCACTTTCTCCAGATTGGATCTTCTCCTGTCCAGAACATGCTGCCTCCTCCTTGCCTCCCAGTGATAAGCTGACATAGTATTTAGTGTCCTGTAAGTGGAGATACTGTGTAACACAAAGAAACACTGTTAAAAAAAAATACAAAAAATACTAGAGCAAAAATTCCGAAAATTGCTACAATCTTTGATTTTAAGATCTAGGGTGAGAGTAATACTTACCCCCAGAACTGAGCTTAGAGGCGATCATTAGAACAAAGTTTGATAGACATGAGCTTGCTGGTGAATGTCACCCTCTCCTCTCCTGCCACCGGCTGATCGCCTTGTAATTTACATCACAATGCAGTGTCCAAGCAACAGGACACAATGAGCAAGCTTCCCCAGGAGATAGCATGTGCGCCTGTTAAAGGAACACTCACCAACACTCAAACTTACCTTTACAGGCATGTTGGCCTTTTTATGCTCAGTATATGTGCCAGCACCCAATCACAGGAGGGATCGATAATAAGAAATAGTAATCTCGTGTGAACTGTACTCCTTCTTTTCCAATCACGTGCATGTCCATCATCATTCTGGCCAGCTAATACAAGGTTAGGAGTTAGACTTTTGCTATAGGGTGTGTGACGCTAAATGTGGCTCCCCTAATAACAGTATTATTGGTGGGAATAACCAGAAAGTCATCGGGGGTTAATTATCCTTTTTTTGTGGCACAAAAAATTGGCAAAAAAATTGCAAAGGGATTTTTTTCCCCACCATTCAGAAATAGTGGCTTTTCAACGGATTGGTCACAAAGAACATTAAAGGGGTTTTCCTCGGTTTACCAAAGTCTTACCTCCTCTATTGCTTCGCCTCTATGTGCTGTGCTGGCGCCCGTAAACACTTCATGATTCCTCTGTAATATTAGATGCTGTTTGCTGACAATGTGCTTAGATTATCAGGGTACAGGGTTTATGTACACTTTATTTAGCTTCTGAAGATTCTACTAGTGTCTGCCACAGATCAAAGATGAAAGATGATGAGACCTATGAGATGGATATAAAACATATTGGGGTTCATTTACGAAAGTGTCGTGTTGCTCACTTTTGTCGTATTTTGCACCTTTTTGTGGACCACACAGCTTGGACAGGCATTTAACAGGTATCTGCGTTGGGATTGTGTCGCACGCGATTGTTTTGTGGCGCTGCTGCACTGGCTTCCAAATCGGGGGGCGGGCCATCGGACGATCCGACTGATTTGGACTGATTTAACTTTCAAATTTTGTCGCATCCAATGTACTTGCATGCACCAGGAAGAAGAAGGCAAACTCTGTCGGACCTGAGCGGGGAAGCGACACATGCAGGATATCAGGCGCACAATCTTAGTGAATCGCGGCACAGTGCATTATCGTCAGACAGTGAACTCCAGCGGACGGGTAAGTAAATGTGTCCCAATGACATTCTCAGCTCTGCAAGCTTACCTAATCAATATAACACACAGTCCGCTCTTCTATAAAGACCTTTTGGTCTGTAGCTTGAAGAGTAAGTATCTGCACACTGCTGTTTTCCGGCACGATGTGCCTGTGTCTTAGCTTGTCTTGTAATGCAGGGGGAAGGGGCAGGAAGCAGAGAGCACTGCAGTGTGCAGACAAGAGAAGCTATTCATAAGAAGAATCTTACCATAGTCCACCAGGACTGATAGGGACAGGGTGAAATGCTGTATTTAAGTTAATAACAGAGAATGTGTTATTTTGTTCTCTCACGTATACTTAAGGACCTTGTCTTTGTAATGAATGAGGAGGAAAATCCATAGGGAGTCTGAAAAATTGTATAAGTAAAAATTAAAAAAAAGATTTTTTTTAAAATTATAATAAAAAAACCAAAAAACTCTAATCATCCCCCTTTCCCTAAAACTGATATAAATATAAATAAACAGTAAAAATCACAAACACATTATGTATCACCGCATCCGAAAATGCCGTTCTATTAAAATATAATAACTGTTTTTCACTGCATTTAACCCCATAACGGAAAATAGAGCCCAAATTCGTAAATGACTCTTTTTTATCATTTTGAAAATTATATGGTAGCATTGAAAACTTCATCAGAAGTCGCAAAAAATATACCACCCACAGCTCCGTACAGCGAAATATAAAAAAATGATTAGTGTCAGAAGATGGCAAAATAAAAAAAAAATTTCTACATGAGTTTTTAATTTTTGAAAATTCATGAAAACATTATAAAACCTACACAAATTTGGTATCCCCATGATCGTACAGAGCCAAAGAATAAAGTAGACATGTCGTTTGTAGCGCACAGTGAAAGCCGTAAATTCCGAGCCCACAAGAAAACGCTGCAAATGCGTTTTTTTTTCACCAATTTCACTGCATTTTGAATTTTTTCACCACTTCCCAGTACACGACATGGAAGAATAAATACCATCACTATGAAGTGCAATTTGTTACACAGAAAACAAGCCTCACACAGCTCTTACAGCTCTATAGATTTTTGATTGTGGGGAGTGAAAAATTAAAATGATAAAACAAAAAAGGGCCAGGTCCTTAAAGGGTTAAACACCAACCTTGTAGTTCGTTTACTCTGGTATTTGCAGGGTGTGCGCCCCTTTTCATATTACAGGAGTAGGTCCTGGATCAGCCGTCCTTTGTAGATGCCGTCAACTGGCAGGCACATTTTTAACAGCTGTAACTTGGGACTTTTAAGCAGAAAAGGGACACATTTCAACTTGTTACATCCCCTGAGGAGTGCCAACGAGAAACAGAGTTCTGGTGTCATTTCACCAGATATCCACAGTTAAAGGAAATCTACCAACAAAATGATAAGCCAGAGTCCCTTGCTCATAGATCCAGGCACTGTGACAGTAGTCATATTCTTATATTTGTTATCCATGGCCTCCTTTCATCATAAATCAACTTCTAAAATTATGCCTATGAGTCTGAGGGGCTAACCTACGACTGGCTTTACAGGCTGTTACAGTGGGGGTCATTTACTAAGGGCCTAATTCGCGGTTTCCTGACGTGTTACCCAAATTTTTCAGTTTTGCGCTGATTTTCCCTGTATTGCCCCGGGATTTTGGCGCACGCGATCGGATTGTGTCGCATTGGTGCCGGCATGCACGTGCCGGAAATCGGGGGGCATGGCCTTATGAAAACCCGACGTATTCGGAAAAACTGCCGCATTTTAATAAAAAAAGTGTCGCTGGACACGCACTTACCTTCACTCGGCCCGGCTTGGTGAACTTCAGTGCATTCAGCACAGCCACCTGGTGGACGTCAGAGGAACTGCCTTAGTGAATCGCCGGAAGACCTGAATCCACCGCAGAGAACGCGCAGCTGGATCGCGAATGGACCGGTTAAGTAAATCTGCCCCATTGTCTCAACCTCTCCCCTGCTCCCTCTGCACTTGTGCAGTGACTATCACTGGTTTATCTTGCTTGATTTTGAAGATAGATTTCCTTTAAAGTTACAGTTAGGAGTGAGAGCTGTATATAAAAATCATTAACAGTGGATATCTCTGTGGCGCTTAGAAACACAAACCTGGTATGATTAAAGTGAGATTCTTTATCACACCCCAGGAAAAGTTTATCGACTAGTCCTTCCCCTCCTCTGCCCCCCCTTCTCTCCTCTTCTTCCCCCTTTCATTTGAGATTTGTATTACTGCATTTTTATTTGCATCGGTGCACCCTGGCTACCTCGGGCGCTCACCGGGATTATTTACTCCCTCTACTGTATAATTATGTTTAAAAGCACAATAAAATTTTTTTTAAAAAGTTAAAAAAAAGTGAGATTCTCTTTTTTTAAATTACACCAGAACTGTGTTTTTTGGTGCCACTGTTCAGAAGAGATAACTATTTGAAGTGTAACTTTTTTTCCACTAAAAATTTGCGAAAGATAAAAAAATCCCCTTGAAAAATGACAGTTTTTTTTAAAGCCACCTTTATGGCAGTGGACTTTTGCAACTTGTTATGCAACTTTTTAAAAAGTTGCAAGTGATAAATTAAGAGGAAACTGCAAGGCTACAAAAAGGTAAACAAATTGAAATAGGTGTATGAGCTGCAAAAATGGTGAAATTAAGAAAATGATGCACATTGGCCCAAAAATTGTTAAGATATGAAACATACTCCAAATAAGAAAAAGGTGGGGAATAATAAATTGGGCCCTGAGGCTTCAGTCTAGGAACTTACTGTGGTTTTAAGGTCATAAAAAATAGTTAATTAGACCTGAGCTCCAAAATCGGACAGCACCAATGTACACGAGTGGTGACGAATCCGAAATAAACTCGCATAACTCACATAAACTCCCATCATTATTTTACTGCAGACCTTATGCTGATACATTGGGGCTCATTTACTAAGGGTCCGCGGGACTGCGATCTGGTCGGGTTTTGCGAATATTTCCGATGTGCGCCGAATTGCTCCGGGTGCATCGTCATGCGACAGAAATGGGGGGTGGGGGGGGGGTGTGGCCGTTGGACAACCCGACGGATTCAGACAAACCGTGGAATTTAAAAAAGCATTGTGTTGCAAGACACGCACTCACATGCACCAGGAAGAAGCAGGTGAACTCCGGCGGACCTTGGCGCAGAAGCGACGGATGCAAGAACTTGGGCGTACGAGCTTAGTGAATCGTGGCAGACCCGAATCCTTGTTGGAAAACGCACCACAGGATCGCGACTGGACCGGGTAAGTAAATCTGCTCCATTGTCTCTCTCTTGTCTACACTCTTGTTTATCTCATAAGTAAAGCGATGAAGGCAGAAATAATGAATTCACCATTGCTTAGAGCAGTCTTTCATATTCAATGCTGTTCGTCTAAGATTTCCAGGAATTTCTCTCTCTTTTAATGTGTCAATAAACTAATCAACACAGATATACCCACTGTTAGACAAAGTGTTAATGAGCGCAGGTGCTAATGAAGTGGGCATACTGATTGTGCCAGTCACCATTGTTAGTGGGGAATGTCAAGTCTATGCAATCAGATTAGAGATAAACCCTGTCTGCTGGTACTGAGTCACTATGTGGGGCTTATTAGCTTTATTCTTTAATGTTTAATGGTACATTGTTTAAATCTTAATCCCATTAGTAAACAAAACTACTGTCCAGACCTTTGCCTTTTTTATCACAGAGTTTCAAAGTTTAACAGAATATTTTGGATATAAATGACCTGAATTATCTCCCCTCTGGCCCCCTCCATATCTGGTAAGTTGATAACCCATGGATCCCCTGTTGATTGAATAGAAGTTGTATTTCCTGGTCTGGCCACTACATACAGAATGGAGCTGGGGGAAAGTTTAGCAAGAACAATTTTTGATCAATGATTTAACACATCAATCAGTATTTGTTTGTATTGGCCTCCACCCCATTTGTACTTTTCTATGTTGGCAGTACACCCCCTGGTTGATGTTCTGCAAACCAGCAAGCATTTTAATGGCTGTATTGACAATCTATTTCCATGTCAATCTTAATAGTCGACTGATAGGTCAAGCGATCCAACGTGTCTAATCCTTCTCTCTGTCAAGATGAATCTAATACACATTTGATGGTTAATTCATCAAAATTCAAAGCTTCCACCTATATACTATAATTAAAGGGAACCTGTCATCAGCAGTTGGCCTTATAAACCACTACCAGTATGTTGTGAAACAGCTAACACACATTCTACATCATGTTTCTTTCATGGTCCAGGTTGGTTGCATCGTCCAAAAAATCAACTCAAGCTCTCCCTGCCTCTGAACACCTCCTCCCATGTGACTGACATCATGCACCAGACTTCAGGAGATCTGATCAATGGTGTCCCTGGATGAAGGACCATCAATTATAGTGAACGAGACATTCTTAGACAGGGAGAGCTTGACTTCAGTGTTAAACACTCCACATCCTTGACTTCATAAAACCAATTTACATCTCACTTCAAAGTAGATTTTCTGTATGATGCCACCCCACCAGGCAATGAAAGAAATGAAATCACTGAAAGATACACCCCTGAAGAAGCCACAGGGCTAGGTGGCGCAACGCGTGGGGAGCCAGCCCCCACCCCTCCTGTTATCCCGGTGATATCTTTTCATTTATTTAGCCATTTCACAGCATATAGAGCTTTGATTGTATTTATTTATGCTTTATATTATACTAGGAAATTGATTGCATCGTGTGGGCATTACAGGGGAGAGGGTTTCACAGCAACCACTGCTTATTCTTTGCACATATCTACGTGGCTGCTATTGTAATCCTTGCATCATTTTGCACATATTTGACTGATTACATAGGGCATGAATTTGCACATGTTGGTGCTTTTAAATGTTTTTAACTTGTCTGTAGTATGAATTTAAATAAAGATATTTGATATTTTTTTCAAAAACTATATATTGAGTCGGTACCTTTAACATGTCACTCTGTTTGTTTGCACTGCAATGAAAGAAACATCATCTAGAAGTTGCTCAGCTGCTTGTTAACAAACCGGTGGTGTTTTATTAGGCCAATTTCTCATGACAGGTTCCCTTTACATGACCAGGTTTAGAGCTTTAAATTTGGCCATTTGGGCTTTCAAACATGGGTGTAATGTAACCTTATATGACACATTATGGAAGCAATACCAAACTCCTCATATTGACCCCAAAAATCTGAAAAAAATGTACCCTTTTGTTGCTTAAAGCGTTAGGGCGCGTTCACACGTTCCACTATCGTCGCGTTCATAACGTGACGCTAGCGCACAGTGGGCGGGGCTCGGGCCGATCGCATATGCATTTCCTGGGAAACGCATGCGTCGGGTTATGAAACGGCCTTACTAACAAAAAATGGAGAACCTGTCATGGTGATTTGGGACACTAAACTACTTACAGGTGCTTATGGATCAGCGGTTTAGTGTCCCAAATCACTCTGGTACTTTTGCAGTGTATTATTATTTTTAAAACACCTAGTCAATTATTCCCCACAGTCTGATTGTGGAGCAGCACAATGAGTATAATGGATCTAATCCAAAAGTGGGTGCACGCCTCCAACAAACCCGATCCTCAGGTTTGCATAGTCAATAGTCCAAGAAGCATACGATGAGGCAGCACACCGGTGAATTTTAAAAGGTGATTTTATTCACCCATGGCTGTATAAAGTGCAACATTTCAGTTCATCTATAGAGCCACCGGAGTGCTGCCTCATCGTATGCTTCTTGGACTAGTCATTTATTCCCTTTAGCGTGTGCGCATTGTGGCAAGTGAAGCCGTCGTAGTACATCTCGGCTTCACTGCGCAAGCGCCATAGGTACAGCAGATGCGCAATGAAGCAGTGGCACTATCCCGGCATCCCTCGCTGGATGTGAGACTCACATCAATGTAAGCATAAAAGTAAATTTTTTGAATATTTCTTACATATAGCCGTCAAACTGTTTAATTTGGGTCCCTAAACCACAGGTCCGTAAGTACCTGTAGTAGGTTTAGTGTCCCAAATTGACCTAACAGGTCCTCTTTAAAGCTGGCTATACCCATGAAATAATAGTGGAACCATTGTCTATTAGTCCAACGTCATAAACACATACATTCAATTTGAGCGTTCTTTTCGATGGTGAGAGGAAAAAACCCCTTGCCAGTTTCTCAGATGCAGTTTTTGATGACCGAACCAAGAGTGGAGTGAAAATAGAGAAAGAGCAGCTCTTCTTAATGATATCCATTATGATCCACACCTGCTTTTAGGTTCAAAAACGGCATCTGAAAAACTGAACATGTGGATGTACACTAAGGGTGATGCCACACATCCCGTTTTTGGTCTGTTTTTAAGCATAAGTTTTCAGTCTGTTTAAAAAATCTGTTTTTGACAGTTTTTGTCAGTTTTTCCCAATTATCTAAATAGATTAACAGGTAGTACGCAGCCAAATGCATGGTAAATGGTCAAAAACAAATGTGTTTTCAAAAACAGATCCGTTTTCAAAACGGGCTGAAAACACATGCTTAAAAATGGACCAAAAACGCCATGTGTGGCATCACCCTTAGGGATTACAGGTTTGGGCATGTTGAAATAAAACATGCCTGTATCCCTCTCCCTAAAACACCTATTACGAAAGAGAATTCCATTAATCGGTTTTATTTATGTCCAGGTTAAAATGTGCACATGGGTAATTTTGGTACAACACTCAGAAAGTGCCCTTTGAGAGTACAATGAAGTGAAATACTAGATATATTATGACAAAAGGCACTAGCTATGAAATATCATGGCACACCGCAGCTGCTCATCCCCGCCCCTCTCCATAGGGATACATGGGGCACGGCACCGTATGCCGTGAAAATATAGGACATGTCCTATTTTTTCATGGGGTACAGAGTGGTACGGTGCCGCACGTGTGCTGCACCGTACCACTCCCGTAGGGCGCCGTGCGCCCATAGCCGTCAATGGAGGACGTATATCGGCCGTACATACGTCAGCCGTATATACGTCCCCCATGCGGCAGTGTGAATGAGGCCTTAGTTAGTTTTGTACATAGGTGAATACTATGCTTAGTATAGAGATCACTAACATAAGACTCCACTGAGATTGGTAGGAACTGCCATCTAATATCTGTTACCTAATAATAATAATATACATGGTGTTATAGGTTCAGCCATAACAATAATGTAATATTAATTACACATAAAACAGGCTGCAGAGCATTATTATAGGTTACATAGACGCAGGTCCAATAACAATAGTTCAGCTAAGTTACCTCCAGCCAATACACAAAATATAGTTATGCATATAATCACTGTGCGCTGAGCCCTAAAGACCTACAGTCTGGTAATAAGCATGTAACAGCATTCATAGGGTCATTTCTAAGACTAACCTACAAATTCAGTATTCATCAGCCAAGCATGCGTGTGTTCTGAATAGAAATAGAGGCTAAGCAGCAGTGCTTTTTTATTCAAGAACAAAAAGACATGTTGAAATTGAATAGTCCGATCCTTCTCTCCCCTGACATTGTGAGGCCCTATCTTCATGGGTTGTCCAGCCACTGAAGTGAGGGACCCACACTGATCACGAAAAGAGGAACTCTGTTGGAACAAAACAACCGCTCATACGTGTCCTGCTGCTCTATTCATCTCAATGGCTCTGATTGAAATTGCTGAGCCGTAAACTCGGTCATCTCCATCACTGCCCTACACAGTAAATGGAGCAGCAGTGTGCAAGACTGACCAAGTGGGAGATCCTCTCCGGTCAACAAGTTATCGGCCCACTCAAAGGGAGAAAGAATATCACCCTAGTAAGAAGAGCAGATGCCAAGTGGTCTCATAATACCCCAAACTTTTACCATGTATCCCTCTTGGCATGACCATTTCCATTAAACTTTTTCCAATACTCTACAGTAAATAGTTGCACAATAACAGGGGTGTAACTACAGTGGCAGCCGCTATGGGACCTGCAGTGTCAGGGGGACCCATCATCTGCCTGACACTAAAGAACATGGGATGTACACCATTATATACATATTTTGCTACACATTGTACAGCATAATATGCATATAACATATATGTGATGTGGATATGCTATATTTGTGTGTATATGTGATGTATATATGCTGTTGTTTATGCACCGTATGTTTGTATATGTGCTGTATACCTGTATATGGCACTGTGTGTGTGTATATGTGAAGTGTATATGCTCTATATGTATGCATACATCTGTAATAATGTATAAATGAAGAACTGTATGCTTATGTATATAGGTACATAAATGTGTATGCATTTATTAGTTCAATATGTATATTTTTAGGCAGTATGGGGGCCATTCAGGGGCCCACCCTCTCCTAGTTAGACCCTGCATAATAGAATAAGCTTCAGAAACCAAGATTCAGTTTGTGACTTTTTGAAGCTGCCGGCAGCACCAATCACGGGTGCTATGCCAGCTATGGAGAGGGCTCAGTCTGTGAGCGCTCTCCATGTACCCACACCCGACGCTCGCTGTATTCTCACGTTTGTTGTTAAGGGGATATATATACTCAGGAGAACAAAATAACACATTTTCTAATTCACTGTTATTAACCAAAATGTAGAATTTTTACAGATATAATTCCAACCTGTCTCTATCAGAACTGAGGTTTAGAATTTTGGTTGTCCATGGATACAACCGTAAATCTTCTGACTATAGTTGGAATCTTCTCATGAATAGCTTCTCTTGTTATCATGGCGGCAGTGCTCTCTGTCTCCTGTCCCTCAACCCTGTATTACAAGACCAGCTCAGACACAGGCACTTCCTGCCAGCAAGCAGCACTGTGCAAAGACTTACAAGCTACAGAAATAGAAGGTCTTTATAGCAGAGCTGACTTTGTGTGTCATTGATTAGGTGAGGGAGCAGAGCTGAGAGTGCCATTGTGTTTCATATCCATCTCATGGACCTCATGATATCTGAGATGTCTTATCTGTCTTTCTATGTGTCAAATACTAGTGAATGTTCAGAAGCTAAATAAAAGTGTAGATAAACCCTGTACTATGACAATCTAAGCACATCGACAGCACACAGCATCTCATAGCACCGAGGAATCATTAAAGGGGTTTTCCCATGAAAGTAAATTCTCATATTTTAATCCCCTAGTGATGTTTACACAATAAAGATCATTTTTAACCCCTTACTTTACAATTTAACTTTACAGTTTTATTGCTGTTTTAGCTCCTATCACTCTAAGCAGACACTTCATTAGGTCATGTGTATATAGCCTTAGGGTGATGGTGGGCTTCCTTATCTCTAGGCCCCTGTGAAGCTGCCACTGTTCTGTACATACTAACACTGGGGGTCACTTATTATTTTTGACGCTAGGTCTTGTTTTTTGGCACTCAATTTAGGAATAGTTTGCACAGTGATGTTCTATTGCGGCGCAGAGGCCGTAAAGTATTTATATGAAGAATTGAGCATTAGAAATGACTAACCAGATTCAGGAAGGGCTTTTGTTGGTCTGTTTAAATGCCAAAAAACGTGCCCAAAAAGCTGCCGCCAAAATGAGCAACAAAAAAATTTGCCAGAAAAGAAGACAGTGGTGGTGCCAACATATAATAAATATGGCGCATGTGACGGAGCAACAAAAAGGACAAGGCGATAATAAATGCTACCTATAGACTATAGTTCACGAGGATGACACGCGTTTTCAAATCGGCTATGAAAAACCGAGAATTGGCTTGGTCATTGGCATATACCCTGAGGGTGATGGTGGGCTTCCTCACCTATAGGACCCCTGTGAAGCTGGCCGGTTGCATAGGTGGTTCTCAGCCGCTGTTCCATACATTGTCACATTAGGGGAGATTTATTATTGGTTTTTCTGGGCTTTTTGGTATAAAAAAGGTGCAAAGTCACTAATTTTGCACTTTTTAAAAATAAAAATCCCAGACACGTATAGAGCATAAGAACATTTATTAAAGGGCCAAAGCCACTTTAATGAATCTGATGAGGAGCAGAGATCCAAAGACAGACATAGAACTGTCCCAAGGAGCCGCCTAATAATAAATCTCCCCATTGTATAATTTATGGAAGATTTATAAATTACTTTTCTATATTTCTTTGAATAATAAGATGAACTAAAAGACTGAAGGTAATGAATGAGGTTTGGCAGACACAAGCCTCTGGTAACATTACACCACTTTGTATACCGTGTTACCATAGCAATGACAGTCTCCGATACATGTGTTGCGACAACACATAATTAATGACAATTCTCAGAGGTGAGGAGACAAAGACGGGGACTCGGGGCAGTACATTGTGGCTCAGGCTGTGGAAAGCGAAAAAGAGATTTCACATATAATGTAAATCATTAGATACAATAACTGCATGTTATATAAACTGTATGTCAATGTATACAAGATAATAGTGACTGCGATCCTATGGAACTATATTCATGTGTAATCGCAAAGGTCTATACAGTTACGGTATATATATATATATATATATATATATATATATATATATACCTCAGTAATTATAAGTTTATTATCTACTCTTCTCTGATTAGACATAGGGGGCATTCATCAATTTTGCAGCAGGGTCCGTGTGTTTGGCGCACAAATCGTGCAGTAATTGACACTTGGATGTTAGATTTTGGCGCAAGGGATTATTGAACTAACTCCAAATTCTGAACAGACTCCACATTCATGAAGGTGAAACAGTAGACCAACTTTTTGCAGTTCTAAGTGCGTGCAAAAAATTGAGCCAAACTAGAAACTAGAAGCAGAGGAAAAGTTTCGGGATTTCAAAGCTGTGCCCAAATTTTGTGCCCAAAAAAGAAAAAGGTGTAACTGGGGGAAAAAGGCCAATATTGTGGCGTTGACACTTCATAAATAAGGCGCATCAAGAAAATAAAAAACGACAAAAAACTGTTGGAAAGTCAATAATGTATGCCTCCCAAGTGACCACCTTCATTTTTCTTTGCTGCCGTCCAAGTGCGCCTTATTTATTATGTTTCAGTGCCACAAATTATTTTCTGACACTCACATTGTTTATTTTTTATGGAGCCCGATTTGCGCACAACTTTTGTATCCCAACACTTTTCCCACTCTACATTCTGCAACAATTCTTTGGCTCAATTCTTGTTGCACACTTAGACCCACAAAAAACAAGTATACCAAGTTTTATTTCTCCATTATGATCCCGGGGTCATTGCAGACATGTGCGCCTTTATTAAGTCCTTGCGACACAATAAAAAAAAACAGTCTACTAAATCACACAGTTTGTGTGCCAAAAAATGGACTTTGCGACACAAAAATAAATGATACCATTACAGGCGGTCCCCTACTTAAGAACACCCGACTTACAGACGACCCCAAGTTACAAACAGCCCTCTGGATATTGGTAATTTACTGTACTCTAGCATTGAGCTACAATAAACAGTTATAACAGTTATCATAGGTGTCTTAAATTAAGATTTATTGTTAATCCTGTTTCTTATGACAACTCAACATTTTTAATATCCAATCTTGTGCGTAACCCGTGGACTGCCTGTATTACAAGTATCCACTCTCATAAAAATAGTCAAATGTAGAAAAGAATAAGGCTACATTCACACGGCCGTATGGGGACGTATATATGGCCGACGTATATATGCCGTATATATGTCCCCCATAGACGGCAATGGGCGCACGGCCCTGCATGGGAGTGGTACGGTGCAGCACACGTGCAGCACCATACCGTCCCGTAGCCGGAAGAAAGATAGGACAGGTCCTATCTTTCCCCGACATACGGCGCCGTGTGCCATATATCGCTATGGAAGCACAGGTTCGTATAAATATAGCCTGAAATCGTAATCCAAAGTTAACTTTTTCCCTGCCTGAACAGCAACACCTATCCCCATGAGCTTCATGTAGTGAATAGAGCTAAACTGTAATACCAGACACAGCCGGGGACAGAAGTGGTGCTGTTAGGTTTTTTTTCTTATTGTAGCCAATCCTTTAGGACTTCATTATGGAATCTATTTTGTTGTGAAATGAAATACATATTGAAAGAAATGGCTCATAGGATGAAGCTAAATGACTAAATGAAATATTAGTCATGGACGTTAAATTAAGCTCTAAATTAAAACAATGTTTGAGAAGTATATCTATCTTTCTATGTCTACATTATATTTCTGCTCTATCTATCTATCTATCTATCTATCTATCTGTCTGTCTATCTATCTATGTATCTGCAACACCCTCGCCGATGCAATGGCGAGGTAGTGCTTGCGAATACGTCCCACCTGTAGGTAACACCACATTACACTACATGGTCCTTATAGGATCAAGGGGAAATTGCAGTGGTTAATCCTGCCTGGCAAGGCAGATGTTAATTTGTGATGTAATTATGTCAACCAATGTCTGTCCTACAGCCTGGCAGGTCTCCAGCAGGGAGGTGTTGGCAAGAAATGATGAGGGAGCGGCTGCTATAGCGGATCTCCCTGGGGCAACCCCTTAATGTCCCGAGTGTGAGTCTCTGGGTGATGGACAGGGTGCCGGTGATGGAGTGCAGGGGTAGTAGCAGGGACCAGACGGAGGCAGAGGTTGAAGAAAACAACTTACAGTTCGTTTATTGCAACCGGCAGGAACTGCAGAAAACGTGCCTTTAACAGGTGGAGTACTGGAGAGGTATTTGGAGGGAGCCACAGGATGTAGATCACCAGCCTGGATGTAAGAGCAGGCTGGGAGGCAGCTGTGTCCTAGAGGATGCTTCAGCTCGGTCCTGGATCTCTTCAGGTATCACCCTTGAAGGTAGGATGATACCCCTTTCCTCACTACACTAGCTCTAGTCTTATCTTCCACTTCAGGCAGGGGCTAGGCTCTTCCTGCACTGGTCTGGTGTGCTAGAGACTCTGAGCTGCTGCTCAGCTAACTGCTCTCGGCTTGTGTCCTACAGACCCAGAGGGCCTGACTAGGACCGGTCTCTCTCCTGAGAGAGATTTCTCTCTAAGAACTCATACCGGAATCCTCCAGAACATTCTTGGCTAGGGGGTTTTATTACCTCCCTTTGGTCAGGTGGTGGCTGCTCCTCCAATTACCTCTCAGTGCCACAAAGACAGGATGTACAACAGACATGGTTGACATAATTACATCACAAATTAACATCTGCTTGCCAGGCAGGATTACCACTGCAATTTCCCCTTGATCCTATAAGGACCATGTAGTGTAATGTGGTGTTACCTACAGGTGGGACGTATTCGCAAGCACTACCTCGCCATTGCATCGGCGAGGGTGTTGCATACCCCGGGGGCAATTGAAAGAGCCGCCCTCGGCTCGACTACAGTTGTTTTGGGGCACAGAGGGGGCTAAGGGCACTTCTGGAAAGTGCAGGCTACGTGAGGTGTAGGGACAAACCGCCCATGGTCCTGGAGACAGGCACCTGGGTTGGTGTCGGACTAAGACAAAACATGTAGCTGTATGACAGTTGGTCGCTGACGCCATTAAACCGAACTGTACAGTAGGAAAGGTGTGGTGTCATGTCCTGTAATCCACTCCTTGCACCAAGGCCTGTATATTTGTTTTATCAACGCTTCTTCCCTGGCGGCAATTATATAAGGTGTCTATCTGCATTGCGTTAGCATATGCGACACAAGTACCTCCTGACTGGCATCCTTACCCATGTATGAGTGGCATCCAGGTGCTATCTGTGTAACACCCCCGGTCCCCTACAGACCCGCAGTTTACGAACTACCCCCATGTGCAAACCTCAGTTTGAGGGATCAGGTAGCGGTCAGTGTTTTACACATAAAAAGACGGTCCGACACAGCCACACTACAACCTGAAAAGCCTATGAAAGGGTTAATGCATACTACTGGCATATATTGACAGTGTGCAAATATTTGGTAAACGCGCATTGGCTTGGGAGCCCAATGGGTACACATCTTATAACATAACGTTACAGATAGATAGGCTACTCAGAGTAGCACGGTAGCAAATGTCTCTTTTCCTGCAAAGAAAAGGCATAAAAAGTGCATGCAGAATGTCCGTACCTAAAAAGGAAGGCATTAAGTGCAAAATAATAGTCAATAGCAATAGCAACTTTTCCTTGGAGTTGGCAAAAGTCTCACAGAAGGTCTTTAATAGCAAAGTCCATCTTCTGGGTACAGCCCTTGATGTGGGGAAAAGTGCAATAAAGAAGCAAAGGGTCTCCTCTATGTGTAGAGGGACAGAGTCCTTTGAAGAGATCTCTGCTGTGGCAGAGGAAGGGTGCTATCATAGCACATGACAGTGTATAATCTCTTGACTGAGATAAATAAGGGTAAGAGTCTCAGGACAGTCTCTGGCTCTTTGGGGAAAATGGAGATAAATATACACAATATGTACAAAGTACCTGGAGACGGCTACAGCCCTTCAGGGATTAGTCAGTATCGCTGGGTTCAGCAAAGACAGGATCCAGCTCCTGCAGGGAATCCTGTCCATCCTCAGCGGGAGTAGGTGCCGGCTGGGGACACCCGGTGGCAGTAGCGGGTACTGCAGGTGCAGCAACATCCTCCGGACCTGCAGGGGGAGGAGCGCTGTCACCCGGGGTGTCGGCTGTTCCAGCCGGGGGCTCAACTGAGCCAGGGACCACAGAGGGGTCCAGGAAAAAATAAACAGAGCCCGGCGGCCGCGCCGCGGCTCCCTCCAGCTCCGGTTCTTCCGGGGCCGGGTCATCACCCCATTGGTAACCGGCAAGGGGAGATGCGGGCCTAGATGGAACCTCCGGACAAGGTTCACTAGCCGGGATGTCTTCTCCCACAGAAGAGCCGCGGGACCTGGCAATGCTCCCGGCAGGGGAGCCGGTGGGGGTGGCGCCCTGTATCATGCCCGGCCCATGGATGGCAATGGGACCCGTACTCACAATTACTGTGGATGGGGCATTCACGTGGGTCACCGCCCCCGGGACTTGCAGCCGAGGAAGAGAAGTGTTCGGAGATTCCGGCCACTCGTCGTCCTCATACCAGTCGTCATGCGGGAAGTAGCGGTCCTCGCCGGAGTCGGGGATCCGGATCACGCCAGCCGCCCAGGGTCCTCGAGGTCCTTCCTGCAGGGAGAACTCGATACACTCTCCCGGCTTCAGGTTGTGCAGCTCTCCGGCAGATCAGCCCTCTTGACGGACCGGCGGGTATAAATACTTCCCGTCCGGTGTAGTCTGGTGGCGAAGCCATAGCCCTTCCGTTTGTCGAAGAACGGACCGCGGTGGTGCGATTCTTCTCGACCCAAGCTCCAGCTGTAGATCGGCCGGCCATATATCGCTGGGCCTCCTTCTCTCGCGTCGCTGTCCGAGAATCCTCGGAGTCCCGGCGGGCGGCCTCACCTCGCCTTGAGGCTGCGGAGGTTTCGGTGCTGGGGCTCGTGGCTCCGGTTCAGGCTCGGATCTCCTGTACGACAGGTAGGTGCCGGAACAGGAGCAGGAACCACCGGAGGTCAAGCCACCACCGCGGGCTAGCAGGCCGCGCAGCAGGAGTAGTAGGCCTCGGCAGGTGGAGCGGCAACACTAGGCCCAGGCGTTGGCTCAGCAGGAGTCGGGGCCTCCCCACGTGGCGCTCCACGTGGACCCGCGGTACCCGTATGTAGCCGGGATAGGGACGAGGAACCGCCCGGGTGGATTTGGTACTGTGTCACCCGTTTGGTAACAGGTCCTGGTGACAAAGGCCCGAGTCAACCCTCGTTGCAGCCGATGTCCGCGGAGGGTCTGCGACAGGCTGCGCAGAGACCACCACCATAGTCTCTAGGACCTCGTAAAACTCCGGACGCTCCACAGGAGGGAAAGGCGGAGACCCCACATGGCGTTGCCTCGCTGTCCAAAGTCCACTCACAGTTCTGGCGCTTCTCTGGGCAGGGCAGGAAGTCGCCTCGAGCCAGTGGGAGGAGTCAGTCCTTCCCGCCAAGAGCTGTGGGCGGGCTCTAATTTTCCTGCGCCACAGGAGGCGGGGTTCCCGCGCTTCGCTGGGTGGAGCTTGATGCGTCATCGGGTTTTCCCGCCAGTGAAGTTTTGGCGGGCTGGAATTATTGCTGCGCCACAGTTTCTGAGGTAAAAACTTCAGGCACGGCGCGCCGGATTAGCAGAGCTGGTACAGTTCCTTGCCAGGATTACCCTCGGTGCGGGAGCGGCGCTCGACCGCACGTGGCAACAGTATAACACAGTTCATTCCAGAAACACACAAGTCCTTGGCGCTAAACCCGGATGGCAGCAGGGTTAGCAGCACATCTTTTTAATAAAGGAAAGTCTTAATGCCGTAATAGCACAGAAGTATCAATCCTGTTCGTGACGCCACTTGCAACATCCCCCACCGGGGCCTAGCCTTTGAGGTGAGGCCTGGAGACAGCGGGGCCCGCATACCGGAGTGGCTGGCGGTTGCGGCCTAAGCACGCTATGTCACGGTGCTTGGTACGGGTAACCGGAGGGCTGTCCACAGCCTGGCAGGTCTCCAGCAGGGAGGTGTTGGCAAGAAATGATGAGGGAGCGGCTGCTATAGCGGATCCCCTGGGGCAACCCCTTAATGTCCCGAGTGTGAGTCTCTGGGTGATGGACAGGGTGCCGGTGTGGAGTGCAGGGGTAGTAGCAGGGACCAGACGGAGGCAGAGGTTGAAGAAAACAACTTACAGTTCGTTTATTGCAACCGGCAGGAACTGCAGAAAACGTGCCTTTAACAGGTGGAGTACTGGAGAGGTATTTGAGGGAGCCACAGGATGTAGATCCCAGCCTGGGTAAGAGCAGGCTGGGAGGCACCTGTGTCCTAGAGGAGCTTCGCTCGTTCCTGGATCTCTTCAGGTATCACCCTTGAGGTAGGAGATGACCACCCTTCCCACTACACTAGCTCTAGTCTTATCGTCCACTTTCAGAGGGAGGGGAGCGGTTGGGCGGAGGCAGGATGGAGGAGGGGGATGGTCGGAGGGGGGTCGTGGTATGAATGCGACGGGTTGGGTGGTGGATTTTTGAGCGGAAGTGTCAGCAGTGGGGGGGGGAGGAATAGAAAGGATGGGGTAATAATCTGGGGAGGTGAGCGACTCATTGGTGTGATAATGTGCGGTGTGGGAGAGTCGGATGTATGAGAAAATGGAATGTGTGTTCTCGTAATTATTTGAAGCTAATATACAAGCAATGTTGTGCGGGAGTCCGGGGAAAAGAGAGTTGCTATGTTGGTGGGGATTGGAAGTACTGCTACTTGAGTGTTTGTTTGTGGGAGGAGGGGGGTGGGATGGGCAGAGAAGGAAGAGGAGTGGGTTAGGGAAAGAGGAAAGCATGGGTATGTAGATTGAGAAGGAAGATAGGGTTCTTGAATGGAAGTGTGGTCAGGGGGGAAGTAGGATTCGCGTAACGAAGGTCTGTAAAAGGGTGCGTGGTAGGTTAAGTGTCCACTGTAGAGGAGGTAGCGGGTTGTAGCTGAGGGTTTTAGGTTAAGTTTGAAGAGGTAGAAGAGATGAACTGAAGATGGGGAGCTGTGATTTGAAAGGGAAGTCCATAGTTTGAGTACTATACTGATAATGGGGGATTTTGTACCCGTGGGGGGTACGTGGAATAAGGATGTTGGATCAGAGGGACGTAAAGGGGACTTTAGGAAGAAGTGTGTATCGAGGGGTAGAGGGGGTTACTAGTGGTTACGCGGGAACGTTGGGGGGGGGGGGTGTAAATAGGTTGGTCAAGATAAGGGGGGGACTGGTAGCTCTAGAGGTGCGAATTGTGATGCTCGATCCTGCGAAATAATGCTTTGGCTTGAACGTAAGGTGAGTAGCTGGGTTGTCCCGGGTACGGTGGAGATGGTCGCTTTTCTTATGCTTCTTCCGCACTGGTCTGGTGTGCTAGAGACTCTGATCTGCGCTCACTCACTGCTCTCCGGCTTGGTGTCCTACAGACGCCAGAGGCGACTAGGACCGGTCGCTCTCCTCTCTCCTGAGAAGATGTGCTCTCTAAGTAGCCTCATCCCTGGAATCCGCCAGAACATCTTGCGAGGGGGTTTTATTACCCTCCGTTGTCAGTGGTGGCTGCTCCCTCCAGTACCTCCTCCATTACTCCACCTGTTAAGAGGGCATCGTTTTCTGCAGGGCCGGCCGGTTTGCATAACCGAACTGTAAGTGTTGGTTTTCTTCAACCTCTGCCTCCGTCTGGTCCCTGCTACTACCCCTGCACTCCATCACCGGGCACCCTGTCCATCACCCAGAGACTCACACTCGGGACATTAAGGGGTTGCCCCAGGGAGATTCGCTATAGCAGCCGCTCCCTCATCATTTCTTGCCAACACCTCCCTGCTGGAGACCTGCCAGGCTGTAGGACAGCCCTCCGGTTACCCCGTACCAAGCACCGTGACAATAGCGTGCTTAGGCCGCAACCGCCAGCCACTCCGGTACTGCGGGCCCCGCCTCCAGGCCTCACCTCAAAGGCTAGGCCCCGGTGGGGGATGTTGCATATCTATCTATCTATCTATCTATTTATCTATCTATCTATCTATCTATCTATCTATCTATCTATCTATCTATCTATCTGTCTATGTATCTATCTGTCTAACAATCAATCATTTAACCTTCTGTTATCTGTAGTTGTATAATGTATGTAAAGAACCTCATTATACTATGAAAAGCTGTGTATTAGATGTGTAGTTGGAGATGTGTATTGCCTATAATCATACACTTGATCTTGCAGAAGTTTGTGTTTTATAATCTTTTAAGTCTTTCATATGTAAATCCTCTAGATACAAGTAGTGTAGTATCAATCCACTATGTATGTACATAGATACCAGGATTCTACAATGATAAAAAGATGTCTATGCCCAGAGGTGTAAACTTGACAATGCTGGGACCTGATGCATAATCTGTAACAGGCTCCACACTGCAACATATTTTCTTTATAGTACGGGGATGTTTGATGTTGATGGGACCCTAAGGTTCCCAGGCCCAGGTCCACTCTCTGCACCCCTTCCAATTACACCTCCAACCTGTGATTTGTTAAGATACACTATATATGATGTGTATCTAATATTGTTCTGTTTTCTATCTACATAGGTGTCAGAGTCTTATGTAACACCCTTCCTTCCATCATCATCCACATGAGATGTAATAGGGTTATTATTTATGTATGACCAGACTGAAAGGCAACGTCCAGTGACAGGTAACATTACATCCCTACACTCTGACCTTCTGAAGGAATAAGTACCAAAAATATAATACTTTACATCAGACTTAAATGCCCCACATCTCTTACGTCACTCACTGACAGATTTGGCCATAAACAAGTTAAATGTTTTATTTTGTTTAATAAAACGTGATGCACATGTGCAAAGCAATATCCTAAGTCCATTTCACATGTTGCAGCCATGTGAGGTAGGTACCTATATGTGGTGCCATAGTAAAATGTCTTGGAAAGAATTTATGGCACATGAAAAAGATCCATTATGACTTTATGGCGGACATGTATAATTCCTATTGTGTTCTTTTTCGTTTTTTTGCGACTTTTTAGGTGCAGAATCAGGCAACAAGTTAGTTGCCTCCAGGATGTAATGCAGTAGCCGTTATAGTAGCCTTTGTAGCCCAGATGTTTGTTTAACTTTTTGCGACTTTTGGGCTCTGAAATTGTCCCATTCTTGCACCTAAGCATGCTAGATCCGGACTTACTTTCGCAGCTACTATTTGGGACTAAAAGGTCACACACCGAAACAAAAAGTCTCAAAAGTGATAAAATAAACATGCAACTCATCACCTGAATCACAAAGGGAAAAAAATTAAGATACATTGCAATTATTAAGAAAGCCAACTTCAGGAAACTGAAAATGTGGCAGCCCAAAAACTATGATACATGTGCCCCTATGCCTGTATAGGTTTCTATGAGTGTCCTTTATACCACATAGTTCTGTCATACAGCTATGCAAGGTTGTGACATGATATGTAACAAATAACAAAGCAAATCAGTAATAAATATTGCAACAACTGAACATAACCACTAGATGGCACCAGATTAATGTCATAGTCAAAGTGACTTAACTCATTCTTTGCCTGTTGACATGAATGTTGGGTGTATGTCTCTGTGTACACATTCATGTTTTATGTGCAAATGACTCCAAGGGGGGGATTTACTAATTCTGGTGCAAGCACGACTGTCGGCATCGGAGATCAGTCTCCAGGGACTGATTTAGAAAACTCTGTGCAGCGCTGCATAATCTGTGTGCGCCATATAAATAAAGAATTATTATTATTACAGTACTTCCTTTGATGTTTGACCAGCAGACAGGAAGTTCTTGCATCATATTTCTGTATGATGCAAGGATTCCCATCCACTGCACTGTGCGCAGTCTGTGGGATTCTACCAGCATACAAGTCCGTTTCCAGGGGCTGAACACATTCATCTACAGCCGACCTTAGACTTATACCTTATTTTCTGATGAAATATCATAGTTACAGTGACAACCAATATGGACACCTGGCTTTGTCACTCAAATGTATGAATGGTGGCAAATCTGTCCATATTGCAGTTCGACTCCATAACACTCCCCATTTTAGGAGATTTAATGGAAACTAAGAATTCACCTTCACCTTCCATTCCCATTTGATTTCCATATACACAAGGTTTACCTTCCTGTACAAGTCTGTTAGTGGCAGATACACACCCTGGCTCTTGCGCTATTCTTTACGATATTTCCGCTAACAGAATGGAGAACAGAACACATTGAACTGAGCCTAGTACTGTATCTTTGGATTACAAAGCAGATTTACTATTCAGGGGTGTGGGGTTGTTGGGCGGCAAAACCTACATGAGGTGTGATAATGAATAGTCTTGCAAAATGAAATACACATAAAACTATGGAGAAGTAAGTTAGCTTTTTAGTTAATTGGCAGAACAGGAAAAGTCAAGGGGATTTTTTTCCGGGAGACATGCCCTTTAACATACAATTTATCTCTAAAACCAGAAGCCTCCAGAAGTCTTGCTACTGTGAGACAAGCATTAGTACACAATGGAGTGACTGACGTCTCTGCGGCTACATATAACAATTGTAAATGAAAACATGTATATTTCCCTCTCCATAGGCTGTGTATTGTAACGTGTGATAATAAACAGGAACCCCATTGTATGCTATCACTGTGTAATGGAATGCCATGCTTATTGCTGTCACTTGTTACATTATATTAAGGGATTAGAAGAATTAAGTATGTGCATATATGACAGACATATTGCAGAAACTGACTGTGCAGCCTCTGTATGGATGTAAAGGGGGGCTTCACATTCAGTAGACTTTGTTGCAGTGTTTTTGGTGATTTGAACTCTTTTAAATTCATCTAAATAAAGTTTGTTTTAGTATAAAACATGGATTCCTGAAACTTCCTCAGGGTATCTGTGCATGTTGCAGAATGGTTGTGGGATTTGCCATCTTTGCCACTCTGCAACCAGACAAAATTGATATGTATAACGCTGAATGGCTGGCAGGCAGAACTCTGCAAAGGTTGATTTCCGCACCGGGATCTGCAGAATTAAGCGACTTGTCCCTTTTTTTTTTTGCTGCAGATCAAAAATCTGCACTAGAAAGGCGTCTTTCCTGCTGATTTTTTCCGCAATGTGTGTATAGGACAGTCGTCATTCCCATACACAACAATACTATTATATTACGCTGCAAATTTACTGCAACATGTATGGAACATTCAGTTACCCTTTTAGACAAATAGAAAATACCTTTTTTACTCTGCAGCAAATGCTACATATCCTTGATAAAGCTTTATGGAAAATCCCATTCACCGAAACAACAGAAAAAGTATTTGGGGCATTTATCAATTTGGGTGCAGGGTGGCGCTGGAAATGTGCTATATTTTTCAGTGGGATGTAAGTTTGTGACACAAGCGATTAATGATTTGCCGCACAAAGCAAAAGGTTAAGAACTGAACTCATATTTAAGAAGGTGACTAGCTTTTAGCTGCTCTAATTTTGTGCCAAAAACTGTGCCACAAAATAAAAAGAAGAGAATGAAAAGTAATGGAATCACAAGTGGAGCCACAATTTTGCACAAAAAAACCCAAGTAATTAGTGTCCGTAAACCACCAAAATAGTGGTGCCGACACTTCATGAATAAGGGGCAAGAGGCACAGCAAGGGAAAAAAATAGTTTGAAAAGGGATAATAAATGCCCACCTATGTGTTTTTGAACTGTATATTAGAACTGTCCTTTGATTACTGTACTTTTCACCTATTTCAGATTATGGTTAGATGATTTGGGGTAATATAAAGGCTGTGTATCACCATTTATATATGTCAAAAATAGAATAGAATAATAACTTTTTTTATCCCCATAATGAGACAGATGTCTCATATACTGCCCAATTTATCCCTAACTATCCAAAAAGTTTGGAAACATTTTAAAGGCAGCATCCACTTGTGAATGTATCATGCTCTTGGACATCAGTTTACTGTAGATTTACAGAATGGATGTCACCGGTGCCTGTAGGGTGGAGGTGCAGAGTATCTAGCACTTTATGAAAATACTAAAATATAATTTTTCTAATTTCATTATTACCACAGCTAATTATTGGTTTAACCCGTGTTCAAGCATCAACTTACTCCCATGTAATGTGTATGGACACTTTTATAATCATTTGTATAACAGTTCTTCATCTGTTTAGTATGACAATATCCTTGTATCAGCTAAGGTGTAATATTCTACATTTCCACAAGGGGGCGCACATGTACTGTTTTGTGAGCACTCAAGTATAGACTATTCAGCCTGAAAATGTCTATAGAATACCAGTTGTTTACATCCAAATGCTGAAAACTATACCTTATCCAGTCCCTCTTATTATATATTAAATTCTAGGCCCCTATTTTAGGGTATCCAGGTCCCTTCAGTTCTACGCAGCTAAACTGGGACCACTCAAAATTCTCTATTTATTAAAATACAGAATTAGAGGGTCTAGATGTTGCAGACCTATTTCAGGATGTCTAATTTATGTTACAATTATGTGCAACAGTGGTCAAAGATGTCATCAAGACAAGTCTTCAGCCTGTGGAATGTTTTCTTTCACTGACAGCAAGCAGAGATCTAGGAAATAATAAAAAAAAATATGGAACACAAAGTATATTAAAGAGTTTTAAAAATATAAATATATTTTAAATTAAAAAAGAAATGAAAAACCTCTTGGAAGGGTCCAAAAATAATATAGTTCACATATTGGGGGCTGCCCTGTCACTCAGACATCTGTGTATAGCAGATGTATGACCAATTGGTCATCAAACTGTACATTTGGTTGTAATCTCTACAGTCATTTACAACTGGGCAGCCAATTCTACCCAGTCTAGACACATTAGTGCAAGTAGTAGCTATCCAGTATGTTGGGAGTTGTAGTTTAACAGTTACTATCTCTAAGGGCACATTCACATGGCCGTCTGCGGGCATGTACATGTGGCCGCAAATTTGCGACCGCATGTACATCCCCATAGACGGCAATAGCGGCGCGGCGCAGATGCGGTGCCACACATGTTGGCACCGAT
This sequence comes from Engystomops pustulosus, assembly GCA_019512145.1. Taxonomy (NCBI): domain Eukaryota; kingdom Metazoa; phylum Chordata; class Amphibia; order Anura; family Leptodactylidae; genus Engystomops; species Engystomops pustulosus. Next base: position 28,419,039 of record CM033646.1, on the reverse strand, counting down.
CCGGCCCGCACACCGCAAAAAGATAGAGCATGCTCTATCTTTTGGCGTGCGTGCGGCCATGCGCCGCTATTCTCTATGGAGGGAGGAGGGGCCGCCTCCTCCTCCTCTCCAGCACACGGCGGTATGCCCGCACGGCGGGCATACCGCTGTGTGAATGTACCCATAGAATGTAAGCTCTTGTGAGCAGGGCCCTTATTCCTATGGTTTCATATGTTTTTTTTACTGCGTAATGACTTATTTGTATATGTCCCCCACGATCTGTAATGTGCAGTACAATATGATGGCGCTATAAAGATTTATTATTATAACTTTACACTGTGGATGACAGAGCATGCTAGGAGTTGTTGTGTCACAGCTATACAATGTGGCTGTCAGAAAATACTGGGAGTTGTAGTTTCACAACTACTATCTCATAGATTGTAAGCTCTTGTGAGCAGGGCCCTTATTGCTATGGTTTCATTTGACTAAGTTTTTACTGTTTGTATATGTCCCCCATGATCTGTAAAGTGCAGTAGACTATGATGGTGCTATGCTGGGAGTTGTAGTTTAGTTGGAGTTGGGAGTTGTGACTGCTAGGAGTTGCAGTTTCAAAACTACTTTACACTGTAGATATCATGGAATGCTGGGTGTTGTAGTTTCACAAGTACTATACACTATGACTGCCATGCCATGCTGGGAGTTGTAGTTCCATAGCCACTATACACTGTGGATGTCAGGGCATGCTGGGAGTTGTAGTGCCTCAGCCTGAGTTTGGACTATTTCACCTCACTCTGTATAACCTCATTACAAGCTGCACCAGACCATGATACAATTATGTAAATAATCCCGTCTGGACATGGAAATCTCATAGTGAATGGTAACACTTATGCCTGTGTTGTATAACAAAAGACTTTCTTCACACCTCTCACTACTATGCCGCATGTAACAGGTTAAAAGGGGCTGAGCGGGAGGCGTGGCCTGGGCGTGGCGTCGCGGGGCTGAGGGTAAGGCTTGGGAGTGTGTGGAGTGCAGGCAGAGCTGGAGCAGTAGTGGAGCAGAGAGGAGCTGGCAGCCTGATTACTGGGGATATACTACTGGAGACATACATCTCTGTATATACAGACTGTGTACACAAGGTAAATAGACACGGATTGCATCTCTACTTCTTATGGACATGTCCTTTAATTCCATCTGTACTGGTTTATTATGTTATTCCTGATGCAAGTGGGAGATTATATTTATGAATGCTACAAGGTCCTTACTACTAGTTATTATGTTATTTTACAATGTCATATTTTTGTTATTACATATAAGCCATTAGTGAATTTTCCTTGTTATCGTGTTTCCCCTGCAGTAGATGCTATGCACCATTTTGCTGCTGGTGCGGATTTCTCCCTAGGAGTGTACTAGAGGGGTGTCCCCCCCCCCCCCCAATGTAGCGCCCCCCCAGTCCCGCACTCCGCGCCTTCCATCTGCAGATGGTTACCCTTGTATACAGACCTGCATACCCTGTGATGTGGATGTAATCCTACACTACTGTTTTTTTATGAAGACCTTTGGATGCCGTGTCTGTAGCTCTAGGGTGGATGGCCATGTATGTTGAGGACTTTGACTTTGATCATTAAAAAGATTTGCCCTTTAAGATTTCAGACATTTCAAAGGGAGAGGCATTTTCTGATTTCTAGATGGCTGTTTTATGAATTATAGGTGTGGATTACCAGGATGAGTGTCAGGAAAATCAGATTTTTGTGGCTTTGCTGGTAACCTCTTGTATAGATTGCCGAGAGAAATGATCAACACACGGTGCGGTCTGTCACATGTACATGGCTATTAATGGGAAGATTTAAAGGGACAACATATTTTTATTCGGTGTGCAGAGTATATCAAATCCATATAGCAGATCATAATTTAATTTTCAGCAAATTTCAATTATGAACGCCTCTATTTTGGTGGATCTGGTCATCTTTGAACTCAAGACCATAGCTTCCAGTTACTGCAATATGCCATCCCTTTAAATTCTACACAATATGAACCCACCCATAAAATTAAAAGCTTTCCCTAAATATTGACTCATGTTGCGTATCCCATTAAGCCTTGTTATTGTGACTCCCTGAATTGTCAACAGACCCACTGATATTTATGGCCGGCTTTCCTTACAGCTGACTGGCTTTATTGACTGGAGGCCACCTGAGCCTGCAGCCTAATCCATTCAATGTAGATTGACTTTGCAGTAAAGTGCTCTTACTCCTGTGGTTGGGGGTTTACTGTGTTAGGAAGTCCCATTGAACTGTTTGGATTTGTTAAACATTAGCTTAGGGAGTAACATGGAGAATCTCCCCTTCTCTGCTGCCCCTGGATACAGCAAACACTTAGGTTGTATCCGTCCGGTGTTTACAGGGATAAGGTTGTAGGATTCCGGTCCAGGTTCTGGTTCTTCGTGCTGATGTTGATTCTGATGTATCGCAGGCTCCTTTTGATGTTGGTTGTTTTTATGCTGGAATACGCTTTTGTTTGTTTAGAGCAGGCGACTAATTCTGCGGACGCTTGCAAGGTGTTAACATATTCGTGTTGTCTACCTGCTCCGAGTACTTTGCATGTGCAAAGCCTTTAACAAACAATGACCTCAGCCTGATAAATGTGACCACTCTCAGATTTCATTGCATACTGAAACCGGTTCTAAGGCGATCCTCTACAAAACTAGTGGTTAGTCATTTAACCTTCTGATGTAGTGTGCAGTGGAGACTCAAGTGGAGGTCTGCTACATCAGGGTTGAAGATCTGAACTTCCTTGGTTCCATGCGGGGTCTCATTGAATGACCCTTTGTAGTCTGTGCATTGTAACAGTGGGGGGAGGGATACACTTTTTTTTTTTTCCTTACACTGCATTTACTCTATACCCCCCTCCCCTATCCTCTGTCCTTCAGTTTTCCTTTAATTATTTCTTTATCAGTGCCAGATGTTGACTAATGGTCTCCTCTTTTTGACTTTCAGATAAGACTTTTGGAGTGGCGTTAGCACCTACCCATTTTGCTATGTGACTCCTTTGAAGAACTCAAGCACCATCTTCATAAAGCTCTCAAGACATAATACATTTAAAAAGCCATGGGGAACCATCTTACCGAGATAGCACCCAACACCTCGTTTCTACCTACCTTTCAAACCCTACATGTTGTGGTTATAGGTTTGGACTCTGCCGGAAAGACCTCTTTGTTGTACAGACTGAAATTTAAGGAGTTTGTGAAATGCGTTCCCACTAAGGGGTTTAATATGGAAAAAATAAAGGCCCCAGTTGGGAATTCCAAAGCAATCACTTTCCAAGTCTGGGATGTAGGTGGCCAGGAAAAACTTAGACCTTTATGGAAATCTTACACCAGAAGGACTGATGGTATGGTGTTTGTTGTGGACTCTTCAGAGCAGGAACGGATGGAGGAAGCCAAAGTGGAACTACACAAAATAACCAGGACTTCTGAAAACCAAGGCGTGCCCGTTTTAATCCTTGCTAACAAGCAAGATGTAACCGATGCCCTCTCTGTAACGGAGGTAGAAAAGCTTCTGGCACTACATGAACTTGGCACATCGACCTTGAGTCACATTCAGGGCTGCAGTGCAGTGGATGGCAGAGGTTTACACCAAGGACTGGAGAAACTTTATGATATGATCCTGAAGAGGAAGAAGATGTTGAGACACAGCAAAAAGAAGCGGTGAACGTTTTTTTTCGAGACTATCCTTCTAAGTGTTGAATCGGGAAAGGAAAACTTCACTGTTTTAATGGAGGCTTCCAACTTGCTACTGGACCAGCAAACTGAACTATGGCTGGTTATCGGCCACCATTCAGATACACACATCTGCTGAAGGAGCCGGCACAACCTCACATGCAATCCATTTACATTGGAGTGAATATATTTAACGGTACATTTTTGATATGAGGATATGGACACATGGGGAAAAGTTGTTGTTTTTTATATGAACACGCAGCGACCAATGGCCTTGGATGACCTGTGCACGTAAAGACAAAACAATGAGGGACATTGAATTATTTAATAAAGACGTGGGGGAGCATATACTGTTTATATACTTGATCACTATCGCTTAGCATTTTTTAAGAGTATTTGGGTATTTTTTTTTAATCCCAAGTCTCCTTATCACAAAATGAACTGTTTTTGTTATTTTGTACAAGCCTTGTATATGTTTGTAGGATGGTCACTTAAGTTATTTATAGTAAATAAATGAAAAGTAGATCGCATCTCTCGTCTTGTGGCATTATTCTCAAATAAGTACATAAAATATTGAGGTTCAAGATCTCAAAGTAAATCTGAAGTACTGCCTCTAAAATTGGCACTTGCCCAATGGGTTTGGGTTTCTGGTCACAATTGACAGCAGACCATGTGCTAGTCCAAAGCAATTACTTTCCAAGTCATTGAGTTACTCTGGATGCCATATTATAGATCGGGAAATAATTTTTTTCTACTATGGGCCAATTGGCATCAGCCCTGCAGGATTTTTTTTTTTTCGCCTTCCTCTGGATCAAGTTATCCCATATCCAGTGGTGGGACATCATGGATCACAAGAACAGCAGTCCTAGCTCCCACTAGTGAATGGAGAAGGAGGTCAGACATGCCTGTCTAATTCGCTGATGGTAATGTGCTTGGCGATTTTCTGTCAGCGCCATATTATGAATAAAGCAGCAGGGTCCATGTTCAATGACTGCACTGGTCATTTGGGCTACAACTGACCCCTGTTCTTGTGATCTATGGGGACCACCACTCAAACCCACAATGATCAGCAAACATGATTTTTTTTTTTTCTTCAGTCGTTGGAAAACCCCTTTAACTATGAGATTTTGCGCCCCCCCCCCCATTTATTATTTACAAACTAGTTTTTTTCTATTACTAGCCCAACCAGAATCTCCACCAGCAGGAAGAGGGCCCTATTTGTGGATAGCTGTTATAGGGGTCTTGGCAGATTAGTTTCTGATTCTCTTTAGAGAGGTTCTGATACAGATGGGTGCTTTTTTTTTTTTACTTCTGGAGGAGTTTCTGGTAGTAGAACAGTGTTTTTTGCTTTTCTTTTTGAAGTAAAGTTAATTGCACATTTTGTTCCCATGGAGCATTGTGTGAAGGCGCCTCCACAAATTGCGCTGTCGCCCTGATGAGAATCTACACACTCCCATCAAAAGAAATTCAGCCCCCTTATCTTGTTAACCAACGGTTGGTCACTTATGTTGATTTTGAGAGGGATAGTTTTCTTCTGTTTCACGTGTGACACACAACAGAAGTGTGCAACTAAAGAACTCATTGAAATGACTGGTTACTACTTTTCAACCTTCATTTTTGGTGATCTCTCTCCACTGTGATGGTGACACTCTCCAATGTGATGTTAAAAGTAAATCTAAAAAAAAAGTACAAAACTGTCTTAAAAGGGTTGTTCAGTTTCCACAAATGTTGTTTAAATAATGAAAACGTATACATTTTTCTGATATTCTGTATCAATACCTCATCTCTGCTTGTTGTCATACAGCAGGAAGCTTTTATAGAAATCTGTCGCTGGTCATGTGATGTCACATAGGTGCCTGGCTCGTTATATCACACAGCTCTGATGACTCTCTATGACATAATGAGCAGTGCACCTGTGTGACATCACATGACCAGCGACAGATTTCTACCCACAGGAAGTAAACTATGAAGCTTTCTATGGAATGACGGTAAGCGGAGATCTAGAAAACTTGACAAATTCATACAGAAAGTATATTGGAAACTTGTATAACTTTTTATTTCAAAAATAAAACATATTTGCTGAAAAAAAAAAAAAGCAAAGTACAGAACCCTTGTTACAAATTGTATCGGGCTAAGCCCACCCCACGTTTGTTTGGATTTTGTTTTGAAACGGAATCCGGGTGAAATGCGTGAAAACCTGCCTGAAATGGCCACACCTGCCCTTGTGTTTAGTTTTGGTAATGCGACTTGGTTCAATTGAAGTTAATAAAACTGAATTGCAATAATTCCACAAATCTTATGGGGCGAGTAAGATACTATTTCTGGAACAATCCAGCCCTCTTCTAAAATATTGGGCAACGCCTTTAACTACTCCCTTCTAGTGCTATTTAAGAAAAGTCTTCTCTCCAGTCATTGTATATTCAACCTGTAGTTATATATAAGATGACATAATCACCAGGAGAGGTTATGTAACTATAATTTACTGCATTAATTAATTATGGATAGGACCTGGTGTATAACAAAGTATTTCACAACATTCTCTTCCAAGGATAAATCAGGTTGCGTAGAACTTGCTAAACCAGTTCTGGGTTTAGTGGGAAAAAAGATTATAAAGACTGAGGGGTAGCATCATATTTCAGGTTGGAACATTTACAGGTAATAGGAAAAATGGATGTGCCTTTAGTTCTTAAATGTCTCTAAACGTCCACCAAATTCTAGATCCCCACTGATCCCAGAATGAAGATGGGGTTAAATAGAAATGAGGAGATGTCCTGATCAGAAAATAACTGAAGCACTAGGGTATCCCGATCCTAGATAGGAGGGGCAGAGAGAACATAGAGAGAAACCGCGCTCATAGGGTAGTAGTATTTTTAAGTAAATTTGGTGATTTTATGGTGCACCAATTGCTGCTCACCTTCTTAAGTTGTGCATAATAAGGAGTCTTTAATCAAACGGGTGCTGCCACCTTTTCGTTTTATCAGAATGTAGTTGCCTCATCGGATCATTGGAAAAGCAGAAGAAGAATGTAGGAAGGATATGGCGCACACCTGATAAGTTGTCATACAAATCCTTGATTTTATTTGATGGTCTCTAAACAATGTTGCATTTTGGGACTAAGAGGTCCCTTTTTCATGTAAAAATAAAGACAGTATGTCCAAATAGAATAGAGTGAAGTTTGATGGTACGGAAGCAAGGCTATTCTAGAGGACATGTTAGACATGGTGGATGTGTGCCCCAGACTCTAGGATAGCCTTGAGCATCTTCCCATCACACATAACTGTACAGGCAGTCCACGGGTTACATACAAGATAGGGTCTGTAGGTTTGTTCTTAAGTTGAGTTTGTATGTAAGTCGGAACTGTATATTTTATCATTGTAATCCCAGCCAGAACTTTTAGGTCTCTGTGACAATTGCATTTTAAAAATGTTGGGTTGTCATAAGAACCAGGATGAACAATAAAGCTTCATTACAGACACTTCTGATAACTGTTACAGCTGATTATTGTAGCCTAGGACTAAAGTACAATAAATTACCAATATCCAGAGGTCCGTTTGTAACTAGGGGTCGTATGTAAGTCGAGTGTTCTTAAGTATTCTACTTGGACATACTGAGGGCACTTATTATTTTTGGCGCTGGGTAGCGCTAGAACTGTTTTATTTTTTTCAGTGGGATAGAAGTTTGCGGCGCAAGGGATTAATGAATTGGCGCACGGACTGAAAGGTTTAGAACTCCCTAGACCAGCTTTTAGCTGGGCTGTTTTTGCACCAAAGAAATTGTTGGAAAAATATAAGTGCCAGAAAATTGGTGTATTCACAAGTGGCGCCAAAATTTTGCGCCCAAAAATAGAACAAGTTGAGAGTGTTGGAAAACAATATTATGGCGCCAACACTTTATAAATGAAGCTCCAAGAGGCGCAGAGAGGGAAAAAAAAAACGCTGCCAGTTTTTCTTTCGAAAGGCCATAAAAAATGCCCCCCCCCCCTCTATCTCTATTTTTAATTGGACCTGTGAATCCCGAAACGCGTTGTTTTCTAGTTTTCTAGAGACCATAAAAAAAAACACTTTTATTATGACGACTTGAGGTGCTGGCCATATCCTTCCTACGTTCTTTTTCTCCATCCTAGATAAACCCAAATGGTTGCAAAGTGTCAAATTGCATGGGAACTCTTTTGATGGTAAAATGTAACTACAAATCACGAAACTGCTGGAATGCTGAGGGACTTGCGTTGGTATCTGTCACATAGGAGATCCATGTGTCATACAGTCACTTCTACCTTGGTTAACCATGAAGGAAGAGCTGAGTCATCATAAGGGAATGGCACGAGAACAGGAAGTTGCACTTCAGTGACATTGATTTGCTTTGCTGTTTATGGAACAAGATTTTATGAAACATTAGTCATAATTTTGTTAAGAAAACTGTAGCTATGCAGGATCAGAGGGCAATTCTTATAAACTTTTTGCATCATTGTGTTGGGTATAAATGGATTTAAAATGAGTTAAATCCAAATGACTAAATTTCATTGGGCAGTCTAATATAAGGAGGGCAATATGTATAATGTAATGGAAATGTCATATGGATATGAGGGCAAGCAAAAAGTTGCACAAAATAGTCCAACAAATATAGGAAAAAAAAGTATTTTTATACATCATTTTATACATATTTTTTATACCCTCATTTGTGACTATGCATAATAGTGGGGTATCAACAAATGGCACATTTGCTATCCAACAGATTATGCTAAGAATACCGTCCCCCAACACAAGGTAACCCCAGAGAGGGGTGGTAGACTCCCTTTAAATCATGGTGCAGCTGTACTCTGGTTGAGTATCCTCCAGCATTAGTAAATTAACTCCCAGCACCTTAATGTTGCTATTCTAGATTACTATTATTGCTAGATGAGTAGAATAGAGATACTGGTTTGGCTTTTATGTCATTAGGCTTCCTGAAAGTCACGGTTCATATTAAGGGGGCTGCCTTACAAGGTAGAAAAGAGGCAATGTTTTCCTTTTCCCATCTTGGAAAACATATTTGCAAGTCTCCCAGAATCCCTTAGTGGAGCATCAATGGCTATAACTCTTCACGTGCCTGCAAGAAGGCCTTCATTGGCACTCTTACTTCCCAACCCTATTCTACATTACACACTTAAAGGGGTGTTTAAAAAATGTGCTGAAAAACCTCACCTTGGCTTATACACGAGTCAATACAAAAAATAAACTTACCTACTCACCCTCCGGCGTCCCCGATACTCGGCGCGGCTCAGTATTATCCGTTTGATTAAAGTTGGCTTATTGAGCCATATCAGGGTTGCACTAGATGAACTTATCCAAATCCATGTAGAATTAATAGACTAGGGACACTGATAATGCAATTTTGCAGTCACCAACCGAAACTGTATCCCCTACCTTTCCTAGTGATCATCTTCTTAATCCAGAAGAGTCATTACTTCCATTTCTTCCTCTTTGTCTACATACATTTGAAGTCTGAATCCTGGAGCCGGCATTTAATGTGATTTTCCTCTCTATCCAGCCCCAGCATGGGTCAATCAGAGATGTGAGACCTCTAATTAGGTCACTCGCTTTGGAACGTGGCATTAAAAATTGGTCTCCAAGCTGAATCCAGGCAGTCAACAATGGTTAAAAGCCGGGATCACAGTCTGTTACTGTCCCATCCTCATCCATATTAATGTCTTTCCCACAGAAACCAGAAAGCAATGGGCAAATAATAGTTCTCCTTATCATTGTTGCAGTAACTGGTGTGCGACTAATGTTTCCTCCAGGGTATCTTATGGAATAGAAAACCAGAAGATTCTTTAACTGTTTCGTATTCTAGGATTTCAGAGCTTCTGTGTTATATAAGACAAGTGTTCATGGCTATAGCTAAGAGCTGATGCACAAGTGGCCAATATGGTGAGAAATATTTGAGTGATCCGTTCTGTTGAAGATATAGCTGTAAAGAAAGGATGCAGAATCATTGATCAGATGTTTATTGTAGTTGTCAACTTTGGAACTAATACAAGCAACTCTTTTCTCTGCTTCTTGTTCCAGCAGCTGCTGTTATCAACAATCCTACGGATAGATCATCAATAGCTTCAAACTCAAGCTTAAAAACTCATTTGGGTGTTATATCTAGTAGGCGCTCTGTTTACTATAGGGTTTATACCATTATATAATGGTGTATGCATAATTCACTTTTACATAGGTTTTATATTAAGCTATTAAGAGTAACGTTAAGACTTTGTTCACATGTGGGGCTTCAATTGCGTTTTTAAATGCAAATGAAAGTCTCCACCCCCTAATTACATTGCTGTTAACACAATGTTAACACATTGGGATTTTTACTAAGGGTCCGTGGGCTTTCTGACGTTTTCGGGTTTTGTATGACTGTGACAGATATTTAACTGGGGATTATGTAGCACGTGAAGCTGCGCTGGCTTTCAAGCGACAGAAGTGGGGGAGGGGACAGGCCATCGGACGATCCGACTGATCCGGACTGAGCGCGGGATTTGACTTTCAAACTGTGTCACAAGATCAAGCACATACATACACCCTGAAAAAGATGGTGAACTGCGGTGGACCTGAGCGGGGAAGCGATATTATACTCATGAAGGATATTGGGCGCACAATCTTAGTGAATCGCGGCACAGTGCATTACCGTCCTTTCTGTGCATTGTTAATGACCCCCATTGTGGGCAGCACAGTGGCTTAATGGTTAGCATTACAGCCTTGCAGCGCTGGGGTCCTCGGTTTATGTTCTAGGTCAACATCTGCAAAAAGTTTGTATGTTCTCTTTTGTATGTTCTCTTTTGTATGTTTGTGTGGGTTTCCTCTGGGTCCTCCAGTTTCCTCCCACACATCAAAACATACTGGTAGGTTGATTAGATTGTGAGCCCCATGGGGACAGGGACCGATTTGGCAAACTCTGTGCAGCGCCGTGTAATCTGTGTGCACTAAATAAATAAAGGAATTATTAGGAACACAAATGTTAACAGCATATTAGGCACATTTCCCCTTCTCATGTGTTAACGTCACATGTGAAAACACCCTCGATATAACATGTTTGACCTGTGGCTCCTCTAGTGAGAACCGGACCCACAGCAATCACAAGAATGGGTGTCCTGCTCTGACTAATTGGTAAGGCGGAAGATAAAGCATGTGTCCTGTCTCTATCCAGTCAATAGTATAACATCGTCTGATTTGATCAAGTTTGAAATATCGATTTACTGTATATTCTCCTACAAAAACAGTGCCATAAGAAGAATCACAAAAGAAGGGTATATGTGGCTTAGGAGTCTATGGAGGATATTCGTCATAAGCTGGTGCTCGTGTGCTTGCCGTCAGATACATCAAGAGGCTAAGGCCGTCTGATATATTTGGTGGGGCGGCATCTAAGTGTATATTTCAACACCAGGTTTACCCCAAACTTTCACTTAGCTGCCAATCCCTTGCTGACTGTGTCCCCCTTTACACCCCTCCATGACCCCTTGGCGTGGAAATGGTGTAAAGGGGATAATAATTGCAATTACTGGCTGTTCACTAACAATATTCTGATAAATGTTCCCCCATGATTCTGTATTGCCATATGCCTTAACATTATGATTGCGGAAATAAAGCTTTGGATCATAGTAATAAAGTCTTCAAGACTCTTATAACTCCTCCTCCTGCTACTGACCCTGTGCGTCTCCCGTTTTTAAAGGATTGGTGGTGGTCATCGAGGTCAAATCCCCCATTTAATAATTGATGACACATCCTAGCCATAATCATCATCATCTAACCAGACAATGAGATTATGAGAGCAGTGATCTTTATTAGAAATAACATTCTTGGGTTTATTACAGCAGGACTTGGGGGTCTCTTGGCTCAATACTCCAGGGGCTACAACGTTATTAATACTACCCTGGCTTTGACACATCTTTATTGATCCATTTTGTCCTTGCAGGTACATGAGAGACAAGTGCAGATCTCAGGTCTGTGTGAATGAGTGGAGCAGAGCCCAGCTGTCTGAGCCAGCCATGAAATCAGTCAGGAACCAGTGTCTGGGGACATGTGGGGTGGCATGTACACAAAGAATGGCTTGTGCCCAGATATTAACAAGATGCCGATAGTCACAAAGTGACTAAGGTCATTTCATGTTCTGAAGGAGGACCTGTCACTCTCCAGCTGGACCATATCAGATTGTGTAGGAAGACCCCCCATAATGTTAACTATACATACATATCCATAAGGAATAACACAAAAGATCTATAAGAAAAGATTATCTAGAATTGTCATTTCATGGGAATTATATGTTTTTGCTTCAAAAGACTGTTCCTCTATGAAGTGGCAGTACCAGGCAAAGCTATCATTCGATGTGTGGTGCTTTGGTTGTCCCATAAATCAGGCTCCAAAATCCAATATTGGTGGGCAATCCAAGGGTCAACGTTAAACATCCCAGAAAGTTCCTTTGAGGCTACTATAGGCTGTTTTATGGTAGTTTGCCGTCTGTTTAAAGAGTACAGGTTGCCCTTTACAGCAGCCAATATTCTGATGATGGGGCTGGAGGCCAAGTTTAAAAAAATGTGACATATCTGTCTGTTGTGCATGCATTTATTTATTTATTTTTTTGCAATGCCAAATATTAGTAACTGTTTCAGTGTATTCAGTTTTACACACTGGAATTATTTTACACTAAATCCAGACGTCTGGACTGTATTGCTGCAGCCATGGTTTACAACTGGACTGAAAGGCACAGTTATAAATGGTGACAGACAGACGACATATAGAGTCTTACCAGAGACACACATTGTATGATATATTCATTTTATATACATGTTAGATTTCTCTTTAATAGACCAACATACATAGAAAACTTATGATTTTAACAACACCATGGCAGACATGAGCGGAAGAAGGAAATTTGTCAGACTACATGAGATGGAGAGGCATTTAAGAGCCATAAGGCAATAAAAGAGTTAATGAGACCTCAGTAGGAGTCCTGCTGTAATCTCACACATAAGAGGATGGATGTGATTGTGTCATTTAGTCACCTCCATCTTGGTTTACTGTACTGCAGAGGAACTGTGATTCATCTACAGAGAATGGCAAATGTCAGGAAGTGTCAGGACTATCTGTCTATCTATCTATCTATCTATCTATCTATCTATCTATCTATCTTATATCTAACTACCTATCCATCTATAATGGGGATAGCAATATAGTAATACTCCCAGATTACCTCAATATTCACCGGATTAAGACACTTAATATCACATTCTGCACTTTTTCTTGCATAAAGTTCTGTAGGCAGCATATGTTCAGTGTTACATAACATTTCATGTCTCCAATTTGGATATATTTTCTATCTGGAATTATGTAAACCTTTTTTGAATTCTTGCTTCTGCTCAGTGCAAATAATAAAGTAGCATTCATTTATGTTACCACCGGCATTACACCAGAGGATAGATATGAAAGGAGAACTTGGTGCTTATTTGTTCCTTTCTCCAACATTTTTTTTAAATAAGTTCTTGTAACCAAGTTGTAACCACCAATTAAAAAAGCAGACGTAGCCAGCTTGTGCTAGGCCCTCTTTATCCTACAGGTATATCCAAAAACTGATGTAAGACTCAAACTAAAAAACTCGTGAACTGGTCGACTGGAACTGATTGGGCCCCATAGGAAACTTTTGATTCAATTCCATGTCCAGGGGGCACAGATGGATCTGACACCTACTATACGACCTGCCTGGGCGCAGCTGCTGCCAGTGATTGAAGTTTATTTCCCATCTACATCGGATATGAGTCTGTATGATGGGAGAATTGAACAACCTGAACTATTACCAAGACTGGGAGCACATGCTGATGAGTATTATGGCTGTTCTATATTTTATGTATATACGGTATTTACTCGAGTATAAGCCGACCCAAGTATAAGCTGAGGCCCCTAATTTTACCACAAAAACCTGGTAAAACCTATATTTTTTTACTTGAGTATAAGCCGAGTTGGTACATGTTGTATGGTTTAAAAGATTATTAAATTGGCCCTGAAACCACATGGGGTCCTACAAAAGTTACATCATGGCCTGAACAAGAGCTCAGTGCTTGCTTCTTAGTCTACGCCACCTTCAGGCTGGAGTGTTTTTGCGCCTAAATTGCGCCTAAATTAACAAGTTGCTAATGATGAATGATTATTAGGCGCAGCAAAACATCTGGAATGGTAGGATAAATGACGGAAACATGGTTATTTTTGCTGCGCGACTAGTTTAGTGTTTAGTCGCAAAACTGGCACAAAAACAGTGTGATAGTATGAAAAGGCGAAAATGTATACATCTGGCCCAATGTTTTGGACCTGTTTCTGATTTATTAATGTGGGGTACTATGTGACCTTTTTCTTAAATATTGCAATTCTTATATTTTCTTATATTTGGATTATACATGATATGGGATAGGAGTGGGAATGATGGGAGAAAATAGTAGCCTACAATTACTAAGACCTGTTATCTCACTTTCATATTTGGAATATCATTGAAGAAGCTTTTTCCAATATTTATAATGTGGAATGGCAAACATCAGTTTTAGATCCCTATGGGTAACATCACACATTGAATACTAGCTGCGGTTTTGCCAGGCTAGTACTTTCCTTGTGGCAAAATCACAGTGTAAGGCTGGATTCACACAGCCGTTGTCTGCCGTCCCGTAGCACGACGGGCACACGGTAGCGTGCGGGGAGAGGAGGAGGAGGTGAGCGCTGCTCACCCCTGCCCCCCTCCATAGGGATGTATGGCGGATGGCGCCGTATGCCGTGAAAAGATAGGACATGTTCTATCTTTTCACAGGGTATGGAGCGGTATGGTGCTGCAAGTGTGCTTCACCGTACTGCTCCCGTAGGGCGCTGTGCGCCCATTGCTGTTTATGGGGGACGCATATCGGACGTATATATACGTCCCCCATGCGTCAGTGTGAATGTAGCCTAATACAATACAGTATTGATGAGAATCCCATACACAATTGAGAAAAATCTTTCGGTAGTGTAATTTTTGTCTGTAGGGGGCAATCGCTCAGCCATTCCGCACTTGTATGCAGTTAAAGCTGGCCATCTAATCACATGTCCCGTTAGTGCAGCCATATAGGGATAGTCCTCACTTGCCCGTAACACCACAGCCTCTCATAGTGGGATCTGAGGAATACATGTCTCCCCGAATTAGTGACTTGTAAATGGCTTGTGTATCAAGACATCTCTTCATTAGGCAAGTATACATACCTAATGAGGAGGAGATTAGGACAGACAACAAATTACCATAATTAACCTTATGCTGATTGCATGCAGACCTAGTGAAGAGGCTATTAGCAATGCAACCTGCACCTCAAGATGGGTCAGGGAATTATTATAATACACTTGGCTCCATCCAGACAGAATCCTGCCAGCCTGTCAGTCTGTAGGCGTCTCTTCACCCCCCCTACTTAAGATGAAAATCTGTTACCCTCAGCCTCAACAGCTCGAGCACTTGGAGTAGGAAGCGGAAGGATCCTGTACAGTCTGTTAAGATGCACAATGATACTTCTCAAGAATTAAAGTTATTTCTGCAAAATACAGACTTATATTTCTCAATGAGCACTTGAAGAACTAGCTGACCTTTCCAAATTCTTCAAGCGTAATTAAAAAATACATTTTTGGTATGTATTAAGGACTACACTCCTTTTTGTGATAAAGTGGTATTTCCAGGATCATTGAAATTAAAGGGGTCTTAGCAAGTTAGCATTTTATCCCCTATCCACAGGTTAGGAGATAACAAGCTGATCGATGATGGTCCGACTGCTGGGACCCCCAACTGTTACTAGAATGATACTCCCAGCATTGCATTCTCACTAATACATCTCAATAAGGTTGTTATTCCCTATACTATGCAGAGCGGATAACTTAAATACTTGGTACAGCCCCTTTAGAAAAATTCTATATATGTCTAGTCTCCACACCTGATTTTGGCTCAAAAAATGTTAAATATCTTAGCTGTGCTCTCTCTTTGAAGCACAAAGTTACAAAAAGTTGTAGATCTTTCCATGTTTGCTTCATTTATTTATTATTCATTTATAATGGAAAAACATATTTAAGATGATACCAGTAAATACATGTATGCATGAAGGGAAATACTCGCTCGGCATGAACCTTGAGTCAAAAAACCCACCTGGGGAACTCGTACAGCTAGAATTCCCATTTATATTAAAATTTAAAAAAACAAATACTAAAATCGGGCTTATTCATCATGGATGTTTGGCCCTTAACAATCTCTATAGAACAATCTCTATAAAACAAAATAATAGAAAAGAATGGGATATGTGTTTAGGACCTGTTCTAGATCCTTCATCAGTCCCCTGCATGAAGGGGCTAAATATAATATGGCATTTTTGTAATATGAATGTGCAGGTCTCTCCAACTACTTCTTGTCGTCGGGTACAGTATTGAATCTAATGCTGTATATCCGGCACGCAGCAGTGGACGGGTGGGCGCGGGACAACAGGAGCACTGGGGAAGATTCGCATAATTTTTGTTTTTTTTATAGCCCCCCCCCCCCCCCGTACATATATTTTTTTTAGATCTGGACAACCCCTTTAAAAATTATAAAAAACATTTTTTATTAAACGTTTTCCATAATAACCGAGCTCCTTATTGCTACTATATATTATAATTTGACAACATATTGGATTTGCGAGGATATTAGAGCTAGCTTACTGTCTGCCACAAAATTGCCATAGAAACATAAAAAAGTTACTTCTGGCAATAGGGTGATCATTGGAGCTTCCTATGCATTTCTTTACACCTACTGTTAGAACCAGACAGCTCTGCGGGTCATAGACTTCAGATAGATGGTAACCAAATGCTCAATACACTGCCAGCTAACTTGGTCTAATCCAACATACACACGGACATCCTGTTTTGCATTTGTGTGGACAGGAAAAAGGAAGAAAGTCGCTGCTAGACATTGCCAGCTATCCAGGAACAATAGGATCAGGCAGGTAAAATCCAGAAGCCTGATCATTGCATGGCCTGAATTATATGGGGTCTATTGGGGTGCACTATTGCTGGCACCATGTGATTGCATATGAAGTCATGTGCCTCTATACAGTCTTCGGGTGTCACAGCTTTGCTATGTGCACAAGACTTTAATCTGTTTTATGTGGTGCGAGAAGTAAATTAGGTTATGTTTCCTGCTGGGGACAGGGATTGTTCAGTACAACACAGCTGAAAAGAACATACAAACTGCTCGTGCAACAACCCCCATCAAGGTCCAGCCTTTTCTGATGGCTGGAGGAAGACAGGGCCCTGAATACTGGGGTGACTGGCTAGTGCGGCCTAGTGCACTACGGTGGTCACGGTGCTTGGTATCAGGAGCAGAGGTCTTGTCCGCGGCCTGGCAGGTGGTATGTGCAAGAAAATAGAGGGAGAGGTGTAGGTTTCTCCTTGGGGCAACCCTGATGTGTATATAGGGATCCCTGGTGATGGAGGATGGGACACCCTTGGTGGTATACAGCCTGCCACAGGGATCACTTTATTTGTAGACTGGGAAATGGCCACAACAGCAGCAAACAGCAGCTGAATAGAGATGGCTGGTTGGATATGGTTCCTCAGGAGCACTCTCAGCCTGGCGAGGTAGCTTCCGGCTGGAGGCAATAGTTGGCTGCATCAGCAGCAGGTAGAGCAGACTCCAGATGGTGGATGTCTGCTAAGGCCTGGTGTTCTCTCACATGCCAAGTGTGTCAGAGTAGCGTGCCACAGAGACCTCCTGGGGGGTTTATAAACTCCTCTTGTGAGGTGGCAGCTTCCTTATCCAACCAGCTCTCTCCTAGCATTACAATATTATACCACATTCTATTGGTCAACACAATTATATTTATTAACAGAGTGCATCAGCTAGTGATTTGATCAGACTCCTTAAGGAATCTATAGGGCATGAGGAGGGATATAGGTTTGCAAGACCAGGTTTAACCCTCGCATTGGCAGAGGTGTTTTACTTGCACATGTATTTATGAAGTGTCTGTACCAGTCTAGTATCGTGGCTGCACTGTACCCGACAAGACAGAAAAATGTCCGTGCACCACATTTGTTACTGACGTGCGCCACAATTCTGTAGCATGGACAAAGAGGCACCAAAAATAAAATGGTGCACACTTCCCGAGAAGTGCAGGGACGCCAGATTTATGAAGACCTTGCGCCAGTTTTGCCACGCTACAGGCAAACTACACTTGTTTTGATAAATGTGGCCAATATGTCAGTGCTACGCAAATTGAAATCTATTTTTCTATAGGGGCCTTGTAACATGAATTTTCATAACACCAGTGAAATGCATGCGATTAGTAATCAGCACCCAGTGTCTTGGTTACTGATTGCATGCGTTTCACTAGAAATGCGATTGGACCAAGCCCCGCACCATTGCTAGGGTTGCATTAGGAATCACAACGGAAGGTGTGAACGCAGCCTAACTCCTAACACATGCTTTGAATTACCACTTTTAGTTCTGCAGTTTGAGAACCTTTAGAGGACCTTCAAATGTCTTAAATGGACTCTTGAGAGATTGAGGATTTCATGGCAGGAGGCCCTTTTTTTATTATCTCTACAGGGTAGTTTTAATCTTGGCGATTGGTTCAAGTGGTCATGGGCCTGCTAGAAGGGGTTCAGCCCTGGGTGGCCGCCCAAACCGCCTATATTATAATTCACTACTGCCCAGGAATCAAAATGGCCATGCGCCCAGAGTATCCACTTCGTTATCACTTAGGGTGGTGACACACATTTTTGAAAAACGCATGTGTTTTTGACAGGTTTGACCAATTATCTTAATTCAAACTGGTCAAAAAATGAAAACGCACTAAAACTAAAAATGGCCCAAAACGGCCTAAAAACGCCATATCTGTCACCACCCTCACCTGTAATATGTGAAACTCACTGACCAGAATAAATGTTTGTTTGCTCTCATTGGATATAATTAAGTTAGACCTGTTTGGGTTATCTATAGCTCCAGGGGATGATCTATTACAATAAATGTCAGCAGTTTCCCATAAAGTGTGAGGGAGAAACACAGTCTGGTTCTTACATGATTCTGTTTTATCACAAGGGCTGACACTTCATTGACTCTACAATATTAGAGTTTGGTGTTTCTGTCCTAAATAAGAATAATAACCTCTACACAGATTTCTACATAGTATACAGTACAGATAATGTTGGTAATATATATTCTTATTAATAGAAACATAGGACGAAGATAAATATATATATATATATATATATATATATATATATATATATATATATATATATATATATATATAAAATTCTGACAGTTTAAGGGATTTTCAAGGAATCCAGAAAACCCATTTGTTGTTGGGATAAGGGTGGGGGGAAATAAGCATACTTAACCCGGTAAATTTGTTTTCTTTTTTTTTTTGCAGGTTCTTCAAAGACACCTTTAAATAGCAATATTGTTTCACTTTTTAATATATATAGGATTAATTAAAAGACAAAAATGTAATTCAATTAGTTTTTGTGGATTTGGAAATTCAGTTATGGGGTTTGAGAAGTTTTTTTGTCTCCCAATGGTATGGAAACAGTGTTGTGGAAATTCATGCAGAATTATCTCCATTCCTTTGCATGTTACTTATTTGCAATCACTTACATATAACAATACATAATATTCTTAATCAGTTCATTCTTCCGCAGGCTGCTTAAGACTCGTGTTGGAAGCGATTTGACAATTTTTGCGCCGACCCACAGTCAACACCTTATGAGACATCCTGTAGCGCCTGTCTAGGTTTATTTTGGATGTGTCTAAAAGTCAAATCTATTTGTTTGGCTGCAATGAATAGCTGGCTGCAAACACTTGTGATGGCATTATGTGCGTATACCAGTGACCTACTTACCTAGATATACTAAGTATTCAAATAAAATCACGTGTTGGCGGATTGCCCTAGTCCTAATATAATTAAATACATGGTAGCTCCTGAATTCAGTAAAGTGATCTTGTGAGCAAAATTAAAATGAAATGATACCCTTCCTTAGTAGCAATGTCCTGCATATATATGGTTATCCTGTCAGGGCTGGTGCCAGTACTAGGCATACCTTGGCACGTATCAAGGACCAGAGCTCCTAAGGGGCCAACATAAGGCTGTACATAAGGAATCCATGGAGGTGAGGGGACTTACAGGGGCGTAACTTGAGGGGGTTTAGAGGGTGCGGTCGCAACCGAGGTTTAGTGGGCCCATAAGGTATCAATTTCCCATATGAGAAGACTAGTACTATATACCATACACTATAGTCAGGGGCCTGGCACAGACTTTGCACTGGGGCCCATCAGCTTTGAGTTACGCCACTGGGGGCTTATATAAAATAACCATAAGGGGGCTGTTTAGGATGATAAACTAGTGAATATTTTAGGGAACCAGAGATTGTTTTAGTTTCTGAATTTTCAATGTCGCCATATGAGTTCACTGCATAGAGGCCCACTGAGGCTCTGTCACCCAGGGGCCTACTGACACCTGGAGCCAACCCTGCCTCCTAATACAATAATGATGATTCAGCTGTATAACTAAGCTATTTCTATGTTAAGAAGTATTCCAAATTAATTGGAATCATGAAAATGTAATCTAAAAATAGTATGTTATAGAGCAGAAGGAGTTAAGCAGATATACATATCGTTTTGTGAGACAACTGGGACTGCCCACTGGACTCCTAAGACCAGAATGAAATATTTTAATTAATGGTAAAAAGTTATACTGAAACTTTTTTCAAACAAAACCATATATCGATCTGCTCGGCTGTTCTCGCTCTATAACATGCTACCTGCAGTGTGGAATCAGTGTGTAAATGATTATTGATAGGATAGTCATAAGTCATCCTGGCATGAGGGCTGCAGACCCGGAAAGCTACTTTACTAGGGATGAAGCACATGTCCATCTATAGATGGATAGCAGAACTACAGACACTTCTGTATGTAAACATTTATCAGATCTGTTGAAACAAGGTCCAGTATAAATATTCATATATAATATCATATATTTTCCATCTGATTGTAATCAGATTATGGCCATAACTGACTGGGGTCCCATCAATCATTGGAAAAAATTGCACATATTTGGCACATTTATCATACGCTGGTGGATATTTGTGTGCAGGTGAAGGGCCGTCCACCTGGAATAAGGCCTATTTCCACACTTGTATGACAGTTTTCATGAGTACTAACCCTGATAAATGGGCTCCATTGTCTCCTGGAATTCAAGATTTCCCATCAAGGATAGTCATGAATAAATAGGACAACAGGAACAGTTATATGTGCAGTAGATTCAGAAATGTGTGTGTTACCTAATCCATTTGCCTTTGGGCCACTCCAATGTGGTGTTATCCTAATAACCTCTCTTCAACCTTTACTCTGGGATCTAAACATCAGGGAAGTCACTAGCCGCTTTCTATAAAATTACGCTGTAGGTGACAACCTAAAATCAAAAGACACTGGATGAAAGCACCAGGGACCTTCAGAGAGTTGTCAGATGCCTTGCAAGGTCAGGACATGCGGAGTTCAAGTGCTGTCAATAGTCAGAGAGTAGGATGGGGTTGGCTGCGCAGATTCACAGTGAAATGTGGGGATAACACAGAAGATCAAGTCAAAGACAGGATTCAGAAGCTTAGTCATGCGAAGGTCAGGACAAGTCAACAGCCCTGGACCACCAGTGTTAAATATGTTGTGAATTATATCTCCCAACATGACCATAAGTTCTTCAGATGAGTTTTAGAATCCTCACACAAACCAACATGTTTGGGTCCCAGGGCTTATTCCTGTCACATCTCCTCTATGGTACATCCATGCGCCCACAGGGAAAAGTCATTGAGAAACATGAGTTGAACTTTCACAACCATGTAGATGACACCCACTGACAGGACCTGACAGCCAGATGAGGCTTTCATCGAGGGCATCAAAGGATGATAGGGTAGATGATATATGGATGAAGTAAAGCACATAAAACTGGCAAATATGTGACTGTGTATGATCCTCACTGATTCCAATAGGTGGCTCGTAGTGTGAGTTCTCTCAGGAGGACATATTTCATATTATATGTGAAAATCTCTAAATATTTTCACATATAATATCCATTTATTGAACTGGAGAGACACCTTTTAAACAAACAAATGTTTCACTGACACTTTTTGCAATTGCAATTGTTGAAAGGTGCAGAAGACCACTGGCAGGTGGATTAAAGACAATGAGCTGTTGCTGAATCTCTGTGATTAAAATTCTACACTTTGAGTTGTCTCATATGGATGTATCCTAAGAGCTTAAAGGGAACCTGTCAGCAGAAATTGACCTACTAAGCCACTACCAATACCAAGCAGCTTAAGGCTATATTCACACTGCCGTTGCCCGCCCGTACCGTACCGTAGCGGGCAACGGCAGTGTACAGGGAGACGAGGAGGAGGTGAGCGCAGCTCACCCCCGCCCCTCTCCATAGCAACCTATGGCGCACGGCGCCGTATTACGGGAAAAGATAGGACAGGTCCTATCTTTTTCCCGGGTACGGAACGGTACGGTGCCGTGCGCCCATAGAAGTGTATGGGGGACGTATATCGGCCGTATATACGTCGGCCGTATATACGCCCCCCATACGTTAGTGTGAATGTAGCCTTACACCTTCCAGGTCTTGTTTCTTTCATGGTCCAGTGTGGTGGCATCATCCAGAAAGTCAACTTTGAAGTGAGATGTAAATTGGTTGTATAAAGTCAGGGAGGTGCAGATTTTAACACTGAAGTCAAGCTCTCTCTTCCTCGGAAAGCACCTTCACTGTTATTGATGGTCCTACATCCAGAGACACTGATAATCTCCTGTAGGTTGGTGCATGATGTCAATCACAGAGGAGGAGGCGTTCAGAGGTCCCCACCTTGACCTCAGTGTTAAACTCTTGGCCTTGTTGACTTTTATATAACCAATTTACCTCTCACTTCAAAGTTGATTTTCTGGATGATGCCACCACACTGGGTCATGAAAGAAACAAAAACTAGAAGGTGTTATGCTATTTGACAATATACTGGTAGTGGTTTATTAGGACAATTGCTGATGACAGAATCCCTTTAAGAAATGCTCAAAATGTTACTCTGCATTTTATATTTGGGTTTGGCCTAAATAACACATCTGCTTGTGGAAGAACATTTCTTTTTTTTTTCTAGTTTCGCAATATCAATGGCCTGGCCATACGAAGGGTAATGCACTGTGGTGAATTTTGTGGTGCACCTCCTTATTGTTTATCTGGTTCCATCAAGTTCTCTCTACCACTGAATACAGTTGTGGATTCAGCACTGTCTGCTCCTGGTGTCTTCTTCCTTCAACTTCTGGTGATCAGGCCTGTGGCCGTCCATACACTCCTTCCTTCATTTAACAGTACATACCGCTTCTTGCTGCTTCTTAAAGGGACAGAGAGCACTCACTATTTTGCCCCCAACCAATTCCTAGTGATCCTTTTACAGACAGAAGGCCTAGCATGCAGGTTACTGAGATGGTTTATATATTGACTTCTTCCTCTGAATTCGGGAATTTAACTTCTTCCTTAAAGGGAACCTGCCATTCAAATTCACCCACCCAAATTAATACTTCATAAAATACTGCGATTAAAAAGCATTGCCCTTATCTCTAAATGATTCTTTCCATGACTGAAATGTTAAAAATCAGTTTGTAGACTTATATGCAACTTACCTGATGTGGATCCTATGATATTAATGGTTTCCCGCATATGAAGTGTCGACTGCACCCGCTCGTCCTGATTCTTATGAACCATCTGTCAATAGTCAACTACAGACATTTCTGTAGTAAATACTGTATCAAATGTTTTACATGGTGCTTTGCTGGAATTTGAGAAGAGCTCTGTTACGTTACATCGTTCTGCACTTCATGTCATGTGACCAGGGTGATGTCATCTAAGGTCCTTTAACCCCTTACATTTGCAAAATCTACCTCATGTATGTATCTGATCACATGAAATCACAGCATCTACCCATATGGAGGAATGGGAAGAAATAGAAATCCATGGAGACATGCTGTGATTTCATGTGATCAAATACATACATGGGGTAGATTTTTGCAAATGTTAGAGGGTAACGGACCTTAGATGACATCACCTTAGTCACATGACATGAAATGAAATGGTGAGAGAAGGCATGAGAAATGGGAAGAAGTAGCATTTAGTTACTAGGGCTTTATGGGAACCTGTCACTAGCTGTATTTCTGAAAAATGTGGTGACAGGTTCCCTTTAAACTACTGATTGCCTATAATGACCTTAACTTTTCTCTATCTGTGCAGCTCGTTCATACCTACAGCATGTTTACTCCACACATACTCTACTTGTCCTTACCTTTTTCCTGACTTCTCATTTGCCTGACTTTTGTCTCTTGGCTCCAGGCATAAAGTCACCCACACTTGGACCACTTTAAGATGTAGTGACCTAGTGAGGTCCCTGCAGAGAACTATCTGGGGATTAGAATGTGAAAAACAGATAGATCAATTAAACAACATCCTTGGAGTGGCCCACAGCCAAACCTTATAGGTGACATAGTGGGTTCCCAATTCTCTGCCCATAACACTGTCTACCTACATATAATCAACTTAGCAGTAGAGCAGCTATTATTTACAACTATTTAGCAGAAATACAAGGTATCAAAGTCTAATTCAAGCTTTAATATCTTGCAGCATTTAACTAAGAATTAATCTTCCCGACTATAGTCAGGAGTTTATGGTCATATCCAGGGACAACCAAAATTTAAACACCAGGACAAGAGACAGGTTGGAATTATATGGGTGAAATGCAGCATTTTTGTTATTAACATTGAATTAGAGAATGTGTTATTTTTCTATCCTGAGTATACTAAAGAATTTTGTCTTTGTGGTTATACCCCTTTAATTTATTCCCTGTCTAACTTAGGCCGCTTTAACATGAATGTATGTGGCCTGGGCGTGCATACAGCTCTGCTGGTGAGAGGAAGGGTGAGTGCTGTTTCCCCCCTCGCCTTTCCATAGTGAGGCATGGTGATGCATAGTGATTCCCATGGACAGTACGGTCCACAGTCGGCTGCCATAGGCTTCTATAGGGACCATAGGCTTCTATAGGGACTGATATCAGTCCCTCACATGTTCGTGTGAATGGGTCCTAAGTCCTATTGACCCATTTCCTTTTACCCCCTATCCCAGTGCCTCTAAGTATGAGAGCTATTCCTTCCAACTTTCCCATACAACTGCACATGTTCTCAAAAGGGATTGGGCATATTTATTCCAAAATAGCTGCTGCCTTCTTTACCCCAACATCTGCTATGAAGGAGAGGCACAACAATTAGTCAGCTGGTCGTACCAAAATATACATTGCCGGCTTTAGACTGTTATAGATTTGGATCCAGTATTGTGTTAGATTGACTGATCTAATTGTGTTACTATGCTTTGTTTATGGCTTTGTTGTTCATTTTGACTGGATCGGAAAAATTACACCTCACCTCCATTCAACTTATTACTGGCACAAAGAGTAAATTAACTGCAAAGGAAAGCAAGATTCCTGTTAACGTCCTAATGACAACGTGCTAATGTACTGCAGGATGGCAGCAGCGGTCTGCAGGACTGTGAAATGCAACATAACATTGACATGAGAATACATTTACACCCTCACACCACAGGTGTCAGACTCAAGGAACCCACTTTGAAGTGGTAACAGCCCTTTGATATGGTGCACACCCGGGCGCACCAGTCTGCCCCCTCTCTCATTACACCGTGTCATGTTGTAATTGCTTATGATACTTTACATAACTAATGAGTTCAGAAAAAGCATTTGCTGAAAAAAATCTGACTGATGATACCAGAGATAATGTAGAGGATTTCTCTAATAATCTGCTCGTTATAATTAAGTCCACATATCAGATTGATCCAGCTAAATCATTCGTTTCAGTCATCAAAGGCTTTTCTAGAGGTACACATCCAAAATAATCACTATTGTATCTTGTCAATATTCTCCACCCATGCATTAAATAGAAAAAAAAATATCATAACTCTACTGAATTATAGTGTCTCTACTTCACACAAATAATACAGACCGGTGTCCTCCTCTTATATCAGCTCCTTCTTCTTGGTAAATGACAATAGAGTAGAGAAAGGGAGGGAGCTAAGGGTGGATGAGACATGTGAATCTGTGAATCTGCAGCACTGAGGGGCTCTGGTAACACCCCCAGAGGTGTTGATTTTAGAAGGAAGGAGGCCATGGATAACAAATATAAGAAGATTACTACAGTCACAGTGCCGGGATCTATGAGTAAGTGTCCCTGGTTTATCCATGCTTAATTTTCATGTTAGATTTCCTTTAAAGATTCTATAAAGGATTAAAAGAGTACAAGTAATAACTCACACTCACAAGCACTAGTTGATTGACACTCACTCAGTAAGTGAAGCCTCTCTCTTTGGGGGAGATGTGATCAGCGGAGGTAGGAGGTGTGTATAATTAGGGAAAGTAGCAGCGCCGAATGGCTTTGCTTAGCCTCTTGTGCTCCAGGCTCAAATTAGTATAATGTTAAAACTACGTTTTCCTGGGAATAATAAAGTTTTGTGGCTAAAGAAAAGAAGATCCTGTATGTGCAAATGCTGATGTGTCGGTGACTTCAGTCTAAAACAACAAGAAGTGGTTGATTTCCTTTAAATACCCTGGGAACGTAAGACGGCACCCCTGACACCCCTTTTGGCAAGGGGTAGACAAGTGGTAATTTGGGTAGGGCAAATCCCCTGGCATGGGTGTCTGCCTAGGGTATGATCTCCAAAAACATACTGGTAGGTTGATTAGATTGTGAGCCCCATGGGGACAGGGACCTTGCAGCGCTGCAGAATCTGTGGGCGCTATATAAATAAAGAATTATTATTATTATTATTATCTGAAAGAAAGTTTAGCAAACTTAATCCTTTGCCAGAGGGTGCGGTCACACGTTGCAGTTAAAACTGCATTGCAATTAGTTTTGAGGTGGTTTTAGGTCCAGTTTTGTCAATTTCATAGGTGAAAGACATGAACTGAATGGGTGAATTTGATTTGGAAGGAGAAAGCTGTTCCACAAATGTCATTCACCTGTTTATTTGATGTCTTTTACTTGTTAAAATAAGCAATATCACCTAAAAACAACCCAAAACTAATTGCGATGCAGTTTTAACTGCAACGTGTGACCGCACCCTCAGTTGAACTAAAACTAAGCTACATCTCTGCCCTTGGTAACATCTGGAGCCTGTTCTCTACCAACCCCCTAAGTTACACAAGTGTCTTCTCCCTTTCTGGGATCTTTCATGAGAACTTAGGAAATATAAGAACACATTGGGGCTCATTTACTAAGGGCCCCGTGGACCGCACTTTCGTCGGACATCCCGACAATTTCCATTTTGCGCTGCTGGGACAGGGATTTAAAAGGGGGTTTTGGCGCAATTGCGTCGGCTTTCATGCAACACAAATCAGGGGGCGGGACATCGGACGATCCTACGGATTCGGACAAACCTTGGGATTTAACTTCAAAATTGTGTCGCAAGCCAAGCACTTACATGCACCGGGAAGAAAAAGGTGAACTCTGTCGGACCTGAGCGGGGAAGCGACACATGCTGGATATCGGGCGCATGATCTTCATGAATCGCGGCAGAGTTCATCCTCGTCCAACAGTCCGGATCGGGGATCGCGCAGGGACCGGTTAAGTAAATGTGCCCCATTGCATTCTTGATGTGAAGACTGATAACAAAAATTCAGTTTCTGAATAGAGGCAGAAAACATAGAAGCAAAGTAACAAAATAGCAGAAATATCATCATAAATGTTCTTGTTCAAAACGTTCACGGTTTGTTCCTCTTGTGGATGAATCTTACCCAACAGACTGTTCCTTCCTTACACCTTATTAATAATGTATCCAACCTTTCTCATCCCAGTGAACTTTTTATTATGGTTGACTGGTTTTTGTCGAATTTTAACAATGTTTGTCTGGCTCATTCCTGGGATGTTTATGGAAGGCCTCAATCTCATCTTTATTTAATTTCTTAAATTTCCCTGCTGGCCAAAATTCACATCTGTCTCCTTATTTAAACCTGCATTATCTTTGCGGCTTCACTTTTATGAATAACTCATGCATCACTGAATTTCCATATCAGTCTATTACGAGTAGACATTACAATGATGAGTCAAGAATTTGGATTTAACTAGTTAGATTGACCTGTGTCCTTCAAATGACCTTATTTCATAGGCAGAACTCTTGGTTGTATCTGATCACATTACAGTTCTGTTTCTGGAAGATGGGGCAAATGGAAGCAATTGGAATATGGTGGATATCAGTCTACAAGAGCCTGCTGGGAACCCATAGTGTGGTTATCATGAAGGTCTCACAACGTTACTAACTTATTGAATGACACAAAAGACTTTTGTAGGGTTTTACATCTATTGATCAAGAAAATAAATGTCTTTTTTCTTTTCAAACTAATCTGCAGCTTTCCCATTTAGTCCACGTATGCACTTGGCAGAACTGAGCATGCACATCTATTAGGCATGGGGTGCTAGCTTATTAGGGAACTAACATACACATAGTATAAGCTAAAGTAGAAGAGTGATGTATCCATATGTATCCATACATATAACCACAAGTTGTCAGAACCCAAAAATTTTGGTGGGACCGGCCTTCTATATTATGTATAAGGGTTTGATGCTGCTTGGTATTGAAAGAAAGGATAAGGTATGTTGAACTTTATTGTCAGATTTGTTCTCATAAAATCTAATCCGTCACCGTGTCTGGCAGTGGCTACCACCTCCTTATTTAGCACCTGAAACAGAGGAGGCATGTACATGGGGTATCAACGGGAATAGCTAAATTAATGTCAGTACACAGTAGTGGATTATAATATAGGTGGTTTCGGCGGTAGCCCCGGGCCTAAACCTTTTAGAAGGCCCATGGCCACTCAAACCATTCAACAAATTTCATACTGAGAAAGACCTTCACCCAAGAAATCCTGCTCCCAATACACATGTACACAAGAGCCATATCAGAACCTTTCAAGGTCCTCCAAAGGTCCTGAAACCACAGGCAGAAGGGACACTTCCTCCATTCCCCAAGGAGCTTGATTTTAGCACCATACTGTATGTAGAAAGTGATTCCAGACTTGTAGGAGCTATAATATTCATACAGCCCAGGGCCCATGGCAGTCTAAATGGTCCACCAGATATTGAAAGTGTATAGCCACCATTAGATCTTTAATCCCAAAAGATTTGACCCATTCTAATGTGGTGAAAGCTAAAATTGTCAATTTAAAGGAGATCCAAATCACATTTTACATTTTAAATCTTTTGGAAATCTATAAGTTATAAGTCTATGACTTGAGGTTTTTTGTAACAATTCAGCATTAACTTGGGTTAAATTCTCATTAAATGTTATTGCAAATAGTTTAGCAATCCACAAGGATCAATTATTCTTCAGTCCACATAGGGAGTATCCCGCTGTAGTGGAAGGTGCCTTCATTCCCTATAAAAGTCATTTCCCTGCTTGACTATTGCATTGATACCCCTTTAGGCAAATCTATTATTTGCTACGGGTAAGATGATGTTTTTTTTTAATCATAAAATGCTTAGAAATATAATAGCAACATATTGTCAGCCGCTAATGTGTACATGTGATGTAGAACAAGCAGAGTGAATTGTTCTGATTGTTGAGGTACTATAAGGATGTTGACATCTCCACGATTTACGCTTTGCTGTCAGCGCTGCCTGCAGGGAGGGTGTATGTGCCATTCACACAAATATAATGAATTCCTTGTGCGTTATCCAGGCAGGTCTAAACAGAATTTTTTTTTTTGCCCACGAGAGAAGTAGCACGGGTCTTGTTTCAGAGACCTAGTAGATAAATGCCAGCCTGAGGGACAACACTCCAGGAGCCCCCTTTGTTGTGAAGCTGATGTCATGAGCTTCCAGCTAAGCTCAGATGATGTATTGACCACGAAGAAAAGGAAGTATGTTTACCAGGGGTAACATTATATGACTTCAAAAGCTATCCATTGTCCTCATAGTGGATTGGATTTGAATTTATATTTTATAAAATCAAATATAGTTTATTAGAAATTCGTAAAATTTTCAATTTTCAACTTGTCAATGGCCTTCAACATTACAACCAGAGATAAGCAAATTATTCAAGATTTGCTTGATAAAGCTATGCTGAAATTTTTTTGTAAGATTCAGTTTGTATCTTGAGTATCTTTGAGTCTTTACGTTCCCGATTAGGGTTACTTTAATTGCCCTGAAAAATTGTATATAACCCTTTATAGTCCTTTTACTATTTTAATTATTTTTTTATAGAAAGGCCTTGTTTCAGAGTTCACTTAAATGAAAATAACAGGACCATATTGCACATGGTGCAAATGGCCAATAATGGAATCCATCAAAAGTCCATTGAAATCATTGGAAGATTTAAAAGATCCATTTGACTTTCATTATTACCGTATACAGACAGTCCCCGGGTTACGTGCAAGATAGGGTCCGGAGGTTTGTTCTTAAGTTGAATTTGTATGTAAGTCGAAACTGTATATTTTATAATTGTAGATCCAGACGAAAAAAATTTTGGCCCCAGTGACAATTGGAGTTTAAACATTTTTTGCTGTAATGCCACCAAGGATTATCAATAAAGCTTCATTACAGACACTTTACAGCTGATCATTGCAGCCTTGGACTATAGCAAAGCATTCAGAGAGCTTCACCAGAGGTCAGAGGGGTCTGTCTGTAACTATGGGTTGTCTGTAAGTCGGGTGTCCTTAAGTAGGGGACCGCCTGTATACACAAGATTCGTCCAAAGCCAATCACAAAATATTTTGGGTTTGATTCTGTGCCTGAAAATGCCATATTTGTACAGAATTTATGAACAGATTTGCTCCACCACTTACAATGTCAAGATATTTTTCTTTTTCCTTGGACAATGGATTCCTGAGCAAATTCATTCTCCTTGTTTGTAAGCTGTGATACCAAAAAAGCTATTCTAGTCCATCATGGTTCCAGTAGACTAATCCAAGACATCACCCCTTGCGAAATGCACTTCATGTAATGTCGCTGAGGGTGCTCAAACCTTTTCAATTAAAAATTTGAATATGGTTGAGTTGCCTGAGGGTAGGATCTCATTTAAAGGCAATATAATGTTCCAAATTTCCACTAGACAAAATTATCCTGAATGCCCGATGTGTACCTCAAATGTCCTAACCCAGAAGAACTCAATGAAAACACAGTTGGAAACAAGTTAACATCTGGTAAGCTCCATGTATTAATCTCATTAATGATTAGTCCCACAGCTACTGAAATTCTTCTCCAAAATCTGGCTGATCACGTTAGGTAGATAAAGTCTCCTTAATTAGCCAACACCACATCCTCAGTCACTGGTGCAGAAGAAGGATGGATGAGGAGCTCCAGTGCTTCATCTGGGATACGTGTAAGGTCCCACTTCAATTTGTTTTCCCCCTAAGGTGGAATGTTAATGAGGTCTCTGTTAGGTGGAGTAGAAAGAGGTTAAAGACATTTGTGGAAAATTGAAATCTATGTGGGGACCTGTGATTTATGGGCTTTTTAACACTATTGTTCTGTGCTAGGCCTCTTTTAATTACTTGTTTGGCACATCATACCTGAATTACCCTTCTGCTCTTTGGAGGGTCATCAACAAATTGTACCCTCTGGGCCATTTCCATTACATTTGTTATTTTCTCCTATCTAAACACTTTTAATATGATCTAATACATTCTATGTGCAAAAGCAATATAAGCTTCTTTGGTATTGACAAAGGTGTATATTACTAAGTAGGTGCCATTTTTATCCACATCAAGTCTCTGTCTTTGGATATGTCATTACCCCTCACACAACAGTCAATTTATCTGCTACAAAGGTAATATCTGTATTTTAGGTCATGCCAGACCTTAAAAATGTGTTATGTGTCATTTAGCAAAATGTGTTATTTAAATAATATTGGACAATATCCAATTATAAATGTATACTTGAGCCATTATGTGCCATTTATAGCACTATTATGTCTCTAAGTAGAGGGCTACTTTGGCTAAAGCAGGAGGACCAGAGTGTCAATGCTGCCTCTATATCCCCTCAAATTATGCTCTTGCGAAGAGGTGAGCAAATCTACAAGCTATGGCCGTACAACATATATTGGGGAGGGGCAATAGAAAACACCCCCATAGATACTATATCTAGCTTAAATTGAACCTGTAACCAGGAATGTCATTTTTAGATGGCGACAGGTTCCAATAGCCTATGCGTTGTGTATTTTCAAAATGACTTTGTCAGCATTCTGTATACTGCCATTACTTTATAAAACTTTATTTAACATTACCTAATTCCCTGCCAGCAGCATGTGGTGAGCCCCGGAGAGGAGGCAGCTGTAGCATGTGTGCGCCTGTGTCACCTCATGCATTCTTGCTCTCCTCCACACCATCCCCTTCCCTCCCCATGCTTGCTCAATGCACACAACAGGACGTGGGAAGGGGTGAGGGAGCTGCATGAGTGTGAAGGAGAGGATGAATTCATAAGGAGAACGAAACACAGGCCCCCCTTTGCCCCGGGACTCACCATATGCTGCTGGCAGGGAGCCAGGTAATGTGAAATACAGTTTTATAACATAGTGACAGTATTCAGATTGCTGACAAAGGTAATTTTAAAATAAGCATAGCATAGTAAGCAATTGTACAGTGCTAAAATACATAAACTCATGATTGGTTTTCCTTGGCCAGTCTTAAAAATCCAGACTTTCCACCAAAATCCAGTCACTTTGACATCTGCTGTCAAAGGTTCATTGATCACATTAGTGAGGGCTTCAAAGTCTGTAAACCAACTAATCAAATGTTTTTTATATATGCAACATGCATATAACCTTTTTTTGTAATCAAAATGTTATTGCATCTCTGCTAGGGTGGACTGACCAATCACACTACAACAGGGTTGGACTGATCGACCAGAGAACCAAACCATCCTTTGGTACGCCAAAGTTCTAACATAGTGACGGGACCCAGAGGCCAAACAGAAGACAACCCAATTTGGGAAACCACTAAAATGTTATATGGTTGGACCAAAAAAGCCCAGTCCAACACTGGACTACAAGAAATTGGCTTTAAATCTCACAAAGCCAAATTTGTAGCTAATTACTTGCCAATAGGGTCTGTTTTTTAACTTACATGAACCTATTGATGAACAAAGTTTAGAACTAATTGAAGTGGATGTGTACATGTAGAGCTATCAATGGAGGGTGGGACCTCATATCCATTACCATCAGTAGACCCAAAGAACCTATTCTGATGCTACATCTATACCAGTCCTTCTTTGAAAAAATAAAACTGAAATAACTAAGGATCTGTCTTCAAGGTTTAATCATCTGGCGCCTTAAGGATAGGTTGGAGCCAAAGTGTATTTTGGCATAAAATTGCCAAATACTGTTTTATTAAATATCTCCAAGATTCAGTCACGTCTCGTAGCAGAGCATCCTGTTCTTTCCTGGCATTCCCAGAATCCTTTAGCACTTATTACTCTTTAAGAAAATACTTGGCAATTCTTAATTCATCAGTGATTATGTTATGTAAGAATCAATCTGCCTGACTGAATTAATACCGGGATCCTCAAGGCTCATGACATTGCCGCTCAATGTGCAGGGAACTCCTGATTCCGGAATGTGCATCCTACCACCCCTGCACGAACAGGAAGGCAATTCTTGACTTTCAGGTTTGTGTGGATTTCTAAAATGCATTTTGACGTTCAACTCAGTGACCCACCCGAGCCAATACTCTAGTCTGTAAAAACAGAAATATCAAAAGCATTCTGGATAAAAGCATTTGAGATTGTCTAAGAGCCACTTCTCACTGTGTATTTCTTTAGTTTTTCTCATAATTTATTAAGAGTGTAAATATTTCCATTATACCAAGTTTCTGTGAAGCCTCCATTCTGAACTAGGGCTTATATTAAGGGCTTATTCATACAACCATAGTGGGGGTTGTAATCTAGCTGCAAAATTAGGGGCCAGCCTCCACTGAGGTCTATTGCACCCGATCACAGTGCTGTGAGCACATGGTGTCTCATCCAACCGTGACTGTGCCGCTCACTTTCCATGTAGAGGGGAGGGGTGAAGAAGCCCCCTCCCCCTTCCTGCTCCTGGCTACAACCGGGTTATCGCTAGGGGAGTACACGGCTGTCTGAATATGACCTAACTGTTGCAAAAAACAGGTGAGGTTTCAACTGGACCTTACATAGTTGAAGTAAGTGCCTGTCCTCCAATGGTTGTCATGGCGGTGAGCTGATTATAATGTGTCTATGTGCTCTCCTCCCAGAAATAAACCATATTTTGTGAATAAACTTGGCAGTGTTCAGTCTTCCAGCAACACACAGTCCACCTTGAAGTCAATATGATGTCAATGTAATGTATACATGTACCAGGTCCTCCAGAGTGAGATATAATATCCACTTTTTTTAATACATGAGTAGGGAACCATTATTCCAGGGGTTGTCCCAAGTTTAATTTCTATTCACAGGACAGTAGATATTCATCTGATTGTTCGGGGTCTGACTGCTGGGACCCCGCCAATCACAAGAATGTGTGTCCAGTTCTCCCATTGATGGAATAGCAGGTCGAGCATGCGTCAAGATGCTCCATTCCATACTATGTGAGTGTGGGAAATTGCCAAGCATATCACAAGGCCTAGGGATAGGCAATGACAATCAAAGTAGGAAGAACCCGTTTAAAGGAAGCCCTCCCGTGTTAAAATTCTGGAACTGCCAAGCAGAGTCCCCACTGCATAAAGTTCCATGTATGTTGAATTAAGAAAAATCACTTTATATGTGAAAATAAGGATGTTGGTGCAAGCAGGGTCTTAGTTTCACCCTCATTCCTCTGGCGTGCTTCTTGATTTTTTATACTTACCCCCCATCTTTAATCCTCTCACGACCTTCTTATGTTTGTGACAGCGCTCCGCTGCTGCTAGAAATTCTGCGCATGCGCTGCTCACTTACTAGCCAGCGCATGCGCATTGCTGTTTTTCTCTAATGCTGATGTGCAACTTTCTGCTTTCCCAGGTACTTATTGAGCTACAAGCAGACATGAAATCAGAATGGAGGAAAAGAAGTAAGGATGAGGAGACGCTGAGCAAGAATGGGACGATCATTTTTCAGGATAACTAAACATCCTTAGATCATTAAGCAGGTATCTTGGGATTCACTGTAAGGGGCTCTGTATTGCAATGCTAGCAGTTTATTTGGACACTCCACCACTGCTTTGAAAAGAATTTTTAAATACTTTTTTCCCCAAATCAGACCCCTCAGTCCCCAGCAAACGTATCCATCAGACTTTCCATTTCATTCAAATTTCTCTATGGAGCCATAACACTAATCCATCTTATTCTTGGCTTGACTAAATATTCCTTACTCAATGCTTACTATTGTGTATTGTGTATGTCATCTGAGCCTAAATCCATCACTCTGCAGAACCTAACATATGAATTACACAT
Organism: Engystomops pustulosus; assembly: GCA_019512145.1. Taxonomy (NCBI): domain Eukaryota; kingdom Metazoa; phylum Chordata; class Amphibia; order Anura; family Leptodactylidae; genus Engystomops; species Engystomops pustulosus. The sequence continues at coordinate 28,383,855 of CM033646.1, read as the reverse complement.
CTGCCCTATTCATTTTTGGATTAGGCGGATCATAAAGTGTATTATGTTTGCCTTTACACAACACAATTTCACCCGAATAGAGACTAATTCACATTTAGTGAGAAACTAAATTCATTCATTTAGTGAGAAACTAAAAAGAACAAAAGCACTGAAAGGAAGAAAAAAAACACACAAAAACTACAAAAGTTGCATTGTGCATCACGAATATAAAGCAGGTAATTGAATACACACCTTGCATCTGACTATGGGATCACTACAGATCGCCATGACCACAATATTCTCTTCCTTTTACCTCTTGGAATTACCAAACCCACATCAACAACCTGTAGGTAACCATTGACACAATACTGCAGAATATCATTTAGTTACTTAGTTAGTTACCACTTTATCATTTTAGGGTACATGCAAATGAATGCATATTTTGGTTGTTTCAATGTCTATCACATGGCCTCTTGTTTTTCGGGCTCACACACACACATGCTATTGGGTCCCATTGCCCTGTGTGTGAGACAACTGATGCAAAATTTGGAGAAAGTCCTATTCCTGCCTGTTTGCAGCTCGGGCAATCTTTTCTGCTGTCACTGGAGTGTGATCAGGGCCGCAACGAAAATTGCATTGTAAATGCATATTTACCACAAGCACCAACATACTTATCACAGCAACACCATGAGCAAGGTAGCACAGCACCCCCTTAATGTATTGCAGTACCCCCTTAATGTATTACAGCACCCCCTTAATGTATTGCAGCACACCCCTTGATGTATTACAGCACCCCCTTAATGTATCGCAGCATCCCCCTTAATGTATTGCAGCACCCCCTTAATGTATTACAGCACCCCCTTAATGTATTACAGCATTAATGTATTGCAGCATCCCCCTTAATGTATTACAGCATTAATGTATTGCAGCACCCCCTTAATGTATTACAGCATCCCCTTAATGTATTACAGCACCTCCTTAATGTATTGCAGCACCCCCCTTAATGTATTGCAGCACCCCCCTTAATGTATTTGTAACAGCCACACACGCCAGACCACGATGGGCTAGCAGGGGCGAGTTCTTTAGGATTCTGAGCGTGTGTAGTTTAGGGGATATTAGGCCCAGATAGATAAGCACATGTTCCACAGTCTCTTTGAACAGTTTATTCTCAGCAGTCTAAACACTTCAGTCAGCAATTACAGTAATAATAATCCAAGACAAGTTCTAGGGGCCGGGGCAGTGACTTCAGTACCTGATGTATGAGGCTGAGGTGTCTCTGTGCTCCAGTGTCCTCCCTCTGCACATGTCTCTGGATCCTCTGTAGCTTCAAACGGCTATTTTTTCGAAAGGCCCACTGGCCTAGCTATAGTACTTTATAATGTAATTTTTATGGGAGGGCCACTACCCGCGTCCTCTGTTTAAACAATTTTGGGAGTGCCAAATACAGGCAAGCAATCTATTCATTTTCGGATTGCACCTACCCGGTCTTGTTTTAAACAATTTTTGGGAGTGCCAATACAGCACTCAATCTATCATTTTTCTGGAGGGCCACCTACTGCTCCTATGGGTTTGAAATTTTTTGACTGCCAATACAGGCACTTCAATATATCCATTTTACTGGAGGGCCACCTACCTTGGGCTCCTATGTGTTTGAAAAATTTTGGGACTGCCACATACAGGCAATATCCAAAGTAAATTGTCTCATAGCAGCCTCCACACGTTGTCTCCATTGCTACTCCAAAGTCGTCCATAAGCTGCTCCATACATCGTTCCCCTATCAAACGAGGAGTGTCAGGCAGAAAAGAAAAATTGGGTTGTTTTATGGATTCCACATCAAAGTTGTTACTTTGTCGCCCACCCGATGTGTTATCCACAAAATATAACTGGCAAACTTTATCATTTACCAATATATTTCAGCGCTTTCTGACGATCTGTACATTCCCCTCACCCGGCATATCCTAAACTTATAAGAAACGCTACTACAATGGATCTATACAAAAGGTTCTTAGAAGTGATGTTTGGGCGAGTGCCTAGAGACAGGGGCCTTGATTATTGGCCGAAAGCTGCCTGGCAGGGAGCGCCAGCTCATGCGCATCAGCCGCTTCTCTGCGATCTGTTTCCATTCCCCTCACCAGCCCATCCCAAACTTATAAAGAACGATACTAAACTTAACTTGGTGCAGGCTGGGACGAGTCTGACCATGGGGATGGTAATGATACTGCCGACGCAGAGAATTTGAGGGGGCCTGGGGCCTTAACCGGGTCCAGGTCTCAAAGGCCTACTATACTCCTCCCAACCCGCCTCCACCTCCCTTCCTCCTCCGAAGTACCCATCCGTGGGCATGGCGCATCAGCGGTTAGCTCTAGGAACAGCCGCAGTTGCGTCGCTAAGCGACAGCAGGCGGTGCGCAAACTGCTGAGCCTAGGCGATAAAAGGCACCCACCGCCCAAGAGCTATTACCGGGCATTTCCACATCAAACTTGTTTAACTTTGTCGCCCCCCTTGCTTGTGTAACCACAAAATTATGCAAACTTTTATCATTACCGATTTATTTCAGCGATGCTTCGCATCTGTTACATCCCCTCAACACGGGATATCCTAAATATAAGAACGCTACTACACTTGTCTTATACAAAAAGGTTCTAGAAGTGCTGTTTGGGAGTAGCTAGAGGACAGGGGGTTGGATTGTAGCGAAAGATCGCCTGGCAGCGAGCGCCAGATCCAGGCCCAAGATCCAACTAACATAGTTTTAACTGCAGCACCTTAATCTAATACTAGTTCACTGCCTCCATACATGGTCCCCTTATCAAACGAGCTGTGTTCAGGCAGAATTTTGGTTGTTTTCATGGATTCAAGTTAACTTTGTCGCCACCCTGCTGTGTAAGCCACAAAATATGTTTTTTTAACTGCAAAACTTTATTCAGTACCGATATTATTGAGCGTTCTGCTCACCTCTTTGTTCCTCTCTGCACCCATGGTTGAAGCCTGAGTCCATTTAGGGTATGTCGCCAGGGCCACTCTCGGCCTCTGCCGCGCCCTCTGCATGACGTCCCTATAGTGTCAGGGTCAATTATTGCAGTTTTAGATGCTATTCTACGCTTCATGCAGTAAATCTGTCATGCCATGCTGTTGCCCATAATTTGGATAATGGTGCGATTATGCAGCCTCAGAGGCATCCATGCAGATGCCACTGCTGTTTCATGTCCATTTCGTGGTGTTTCCATCTTTTCTGAGGTTCCCAGGGTTTGGCCAAGCTTCCCTGTTGCAGAGCCTTGATCCCCTGAAAAATGCTCGGTTCTCCCATTGACTTCCAATGGGCGGTTCGTTTTTCGAGACGAGCACTTCGAGGCATCGGGAAAAGGTCGTCTCGAAATAACGAGTAACCCGAGCATTTTTAGTGCTCGCTCATTCTAGTCATTGACCCCTCACACAACAGTCAATTTATCTGCTACAAATGGAATATCTGTATTTTAGGTCATGCCAGAGACCTTAAAAATGTGTTATGTGTCATTTAGCAAAATGTGTTATTTAAAATATTGGGACAATATCATTCCTAAATGTATACCTGAGCCATTATGTGCCATTTTTATAGCACTATTATGTCTCAAGTAGAGGGATACTTTGGCTAAAGCAGGAGGACCAGCGTGTCAATGCTGCCTCTATATCCCCTCAAAATTATGCTCTTGCGAAGAGGTGAGCAAATCTAAAGCTATGGCCGTACAAAATAATTGGGGAGGGGCAAGAAAAAACACCCCATAGATACTATATCTAGCTTAATTGAACCTGTAACCAGGAATGTCATTTTTAGATGGGACAGGTTCCAATAGCCTATGCTTTGTGTATTTACAAAATGACTTGTAAGCATTCTGTATACTGCCATTACTTTATAAAACTTATTTAACATTACTAGTTGCCATGCCCAGCATGTGGTGAGCCCGGAGAGAGGAGGCAGGCGGTAGCATGTGTGCGGCCTGTGTCACCCTCATGCATTCTTGCTCTCCTCCACACCATCCCCTTCCCTACCCACGCCTGTCAATGCACACAACAGGACGTGGGAAGGGTGAGGGAGCTGCATGAGTGTGAAGGAGAGGATGAATTCATAAGGAGAACGAAACACAGGCCCCCCTTTGCCCGGGACTCACCATATGCTGCTGGCAGGGAGCCATGGTAATGTGAAATACAGTTTTATTAACCTAGGGACAGTATTCAGATTGTGACAAAGGTAATTTTAAAATAAGCATAGCTATAGTAAGCAATGTACGAGTGCTAAAATACATAAAATCATGATTGGTTTTCCTTGCCTTGCCAGTCTAAAAATCCAGACTTTCACAAAAATCCAGTCACTTGAATCTGCTAAAGGTTCATTGATCACATTAGTGAGGGCTTCAAAGTCTGTTAACCAAACTAATCAAATGTTTTTTATTATGCAAACATGCATAAAACCTTTTTTGTAATCAAAATGTTATTGCATCTCTGCTAGGGTGGACTGACCAATCACAATACAACAGGGTGGGATGATCGACCAGAGAACCAAACCATCCTTTGGTACGCCAAGATTCTAACATAGTGACGGGACCCAGAGGCCAAACAGAAGACAACCCAATTGGGAAACCACTAAAATGTTAATGTTGGACCAAAAACCCAGTCCACAAATGGACTACAAGAGAAATTGGCTTTAAATTCACAAAGCCAAAATTGTAGCTAATTAATTGCCAATGGGTCTTGTTTTTAACTTACGTGAACCTATTGATGAACAAAGTTTAAATAATTGAAGTGGATGTGTACATGTAGAGCTATCAATGGAGGGTGGGACCTCATATCCATTACCATCAGTAGACCAAAGACCTATTCTGATGCTACATCTATACCAGTCCTTCTTTGAAAAAAATAAAACTACTAAGGATCTTCTTAAGTTTATCAATGGCGCCTTAAGGATAGGTTGGAGCCAAAGGTATTTGGCATTAAAATTGCAAAATACTGTTTTATAAATATCTCCCAAGATTCAGTCACGTCTCGTAGCAGAGCATCCTGTTCTTTCCGGGCATTCCCAGAATCCTTAGCACTTATTACTCTTAAGAAAATACTTGGCAATTCTTAATTCATCAGTGATTATGTATGTAAGAATCAATCTGCCTGAATGAATTAATACGGGATCCTCAAGGCTCATGACATTGCCGCTCAATGTGCAGGGAACTCCTGATTCCGGAATGTGCATCCTACCACCCCTGCAACGAACAGGAAGGCAATTCTTGACTTCAGGTGGTGATGGATTTTAAAAGACATTTGACGTTCAACTCAGTGACCCACCCGAGCCAATACTCTATGTCTGTAAAAACAGAAATATCAAAAGCATTCTGGATAAAAGCATTTGAGATTGTCTAAGAGCCACTTCTCACTGTGTATTTCTTTAGTTTTTCTCATTAATTTATTAAGAGTGTAAATATTTCCACTTACCAAGTTTTGTGAAGCCCATTCTGATACTAGCTTATAATAAGAGCTTATTCAACAACCATAGTGGGGGTTTATCTGGCTGCAAAATTAGGGCCAGCATCCACTGAGGTCTATTGCACCGATCACAGTGCTGTGAGCACATGGTGTCTCACCAAAACCGTGACTGTGCCGCTCACTTTCCATGTAGAGGGGAGGGGTGAAGAAGCCCCCTCCCCTTCCTGCTCCTGGCTACCACACGGGTTATCGCTAGGGGAGTACAGGCTGTTCTGAATATGACCTAACTGTTGCAAAAAAGAGTGAGGTTCAAATGGACCTTACATAGTTGAAGTAAGTGCCGTCCTCAATGGTTGTCTGGGCGGTGAGCTGCATTATAATGTGTCTATGTGCTCTCCTTCCAGAAATTAAAACATATTTTGTGAATAAAATGGCAGTGTTCAGTCTTCCAGCAACACACAGTCACCCTTGAAGTCAATATGATGTCAATGTAATGTTACATGTACCAGGCCTCCAGAGTGAGATATAAATCCACTTTTTTTAATTAATACAGAGTAGGGAACCATTTATTCAAGGTTGTCCCAAGGTTAATTTCTATCACAGGACAGTAGATATTCATTGATTGTTGGGTCTGACTGCTGGGACCCCCCAATCACAAGAATGTGTGTCCAGTTCTCCATTGATGGAATAGCAGGTCGAGAATCGTCAAGATGCTCCATTCCATACTATGTGAGTGTGGGAAATTGCCAAGGCATATCACAAGGCCAGGGATAGGCAGGACAATGACAATCAAGTAGGAAGAAACGTTTAAGGAAGCCCTCCGTTGTTAAAATTCTGGAACTGCCAAGCAGGAGTCCCCACTGCATAAAGTTCCATGTAGTTGAATTAAGAAAAAATCACTTTCATATGTGAAAATAGGATGTTGTTGCAGCAGGGTCTTAGTTTCAACTCATTCCTCGGGCTGCTTGATTTTTTATTCTTACTTACCCCCCATCTTAATCCTCTCACGACCTTCTTATGTTTGTACGCGCTCCGCTGCTGCTAGAAATTCTGCGCATGCGTGCTCACTTACTAGCCAGCGCATGCGCATTGCGTTTTTCTCTAATGCTAGTGCAATCTGCGTTCCCAGGTACTTATGAACCTCTATAGCACAAGCAGGACATGAAATCAGAATGGAGGAAAAGAAGTTAAGGATGAGGAGACGCTGAGCAAGAATGGGACGATCATTTTTCAGGATAACTAAACATTCATTAGATCATTAAGCAGGGGTATCTGGATTCACTGTAAGGGGGCTCTGGACTGAATTGCTAGCAGTTTATTGGACACTCCACACACTGCTTTAAAAGAATTTTTTTTAAATACTTTTTTCCAAAATCAGACCCCTCAGTCCCCGCAAACGTATCCATCAGACTTTCCAATTTCATTCAAATTTCTCTATGGAGCCATAACACTAATCCATCTTATTCTTGGCTTGACTAAATATGTCCTTACTCAATGCTTACTATTGTGTATTGGGTATGTCATCTGAGCCTAAATCCATCACTCTGCAGAACCTAACATATGAATTACACATATGCCCTATTCATTTTTGGATTGGCGGATCATAAAGTGTATTAGTTTGCCTTACACCAACACAATTTCACCCGAATAGAGACTAATTCACATTTAGTTGAGAGAAACTAAATTCATTCATTTAGTGAGAAACTAAAAAGAACAAAAGCACTGAAAGGAAGAAAAAAAACACACAAAAACTACAAAAGTTGCATTGTGCATCACGAATATAAAGAGGTAATTGAATACACACCTTGCAATTCTAACTATGGGATCATACAAGATCGCCATGACCACAATATGCTCTTCCGTTTACCTCTTGGAATTACCAAACCCACAACAACAAACTGTAGGTAACCATTTGACAAATACTGTCGAATATCATTTAGTTACTTAGTACCACTTTATCATTTTAGGGTACATGCAAATGAATGCATATTTTGGTTGTTTCAATGTCTATCACATGGCCTCTTGTTTTTCGGGCTCACACACACACACATGCTATTTGGGTCCCATTGCCCTGGTGTGAGACAAACTGATGCAAAATTGTGGAGAAAGTCCTATTCCTGCCTGTTTGCAGCTCGGGCAATCTTTTCTGCGTCACTCTGGAGTGTGATCAGGGCCGCAACGAAATTGCATTGTAAATGCCATATTTACCCACGCACCAACTACTTAGCCAGCAACCACCATGAGCAAGGTAGCACAGCACCCCCTTAATGTATTGCAGCACCCCCCTTATGTATTACAGCCACCCTTTAATGATTGCCAGCAAACCCCTTTAGTGATTTTACAGACCCACTTAATGTATTACAGCACCACCTAATTATCGCAGCATCCCCTTAATGTATACGCACCAACCTTAATGTATTGCAGCACCCATGTACCCCCGTAATGTATTGCAGCATACCCTAAGTTAAGCCTGAATTATCAGAACCCCCTTATGATATGCAGCAGCACCCCTTATTGCACTAAGCATTACAGCCAGCCAACATCCTAGGTATTGCAGCACCCCTAATGTATGTATACAGCACCCATTATGTATTGACAGCCCCCCTTAAATGGTATTACAGCACCCTTAATGTATGTGCAGCACCCCCTTTAATGTATTACAGCACCCCCTTAATGTACGTGCAGCAGGACAACCACCCCCCCTTAATGTATTAGGCCCTTATATGCACCCCCTTAATGTATTACAGCATCCCCTTAATGTATCGCAGCACCCCCCTTCATGTATACAGCACACCCCATTAATGTATTGCAACGAGGCCCCTTAATGTATTACGCAACCCCACTTAATGTATAGTCAGCAAGGAGCCCCCCTTATGTATTAGACCCCACGCCATCACACCCCCTTAATTGTATTACAAGCACACCCCCTAATGTATTGCAGCACCACAGCACCCTTAATGTATTACAGCACACCCCTAATTCCACCCTATGTATTAAGCACCCCTAATGTATCGCAGCGCCCCTTTTTAAGCACTCCCCTTAATGTATTACAGACCCCTTGTATGTATTCAGCACCCTGTATAAGCACCCCCTTGATGTATACGCACCCCCTTAATGTTTTTTTACAGCACCCCCTTAAATGTTCGCAGGCACACCCTAATGTATTAAGCACCCCCTAAGTATGCAGCACCCCTTAATACGCTAGGCACCACCTGCCCCCCCATGTATTGCAGATGCAAGCACCCCTAATGTATTCACACCCCACCCTAATGTATTACACGCACCCCCCTTAATGTATTACAGAACCCCTTAATGTATTACAGCACCCCTTAATGTATTACAGACCCCCTTAATGTTATCTCGCAGCACCCCCCTAATGGTATTAAACACAAAGCAACCCCTTAAGTATATAGCAAACCCCCTAATGTATTGACATGCACCACCTTAATGTATTACAGAGCACCCCCTTACTGTATTGCAGCAAACCCCTTAAATGTATTCTATTCCACCCCCTAGTACAGACCCCCTAATGTATCAGCAACCCCCTTAATGTATTACAGACACCCTTAATGTATTGCAGCACCCCCTTAATGTATTACAGCACCCACCTACATTGTATTACAGCACCACCGTAATGTATTGCAGGCAACCCTTAAGGTATTGCAGCACCCCCTTAATGCTTACAGAAGCACCCCCTTAATGTATTGCAGCACACCCCTTAATGTATACAGCACCCCCTTTAATGTATGAGAACCCCCTTAATGTATTACAGCACCCCCTTTAATTATTGCCAGGAACACCTTAATGCATTACAGCACCCCTAATGTATTGCAGCAACCCCTTAATGTATTACAGCACCCCCTTAATGTTTCATTGCAGCACCCCCTTAAGATTACAGCACCCCTTAATGTATGCAGCACCCCCTTAAGTTATTAACTAGCCCCCCCTAATGTATTGCAGCACCCCTTAATGTATTACAGCACCCCCTTATGTATGCAGCACCCCTTAATGTATTCAGCACCCCCTTAATGTATTGGCAGCACCCCCTTAAGTTATTACAGCACCCTTAATGTATTCACCCCCTTACTGTATTACAGCACACCCACCCTTAAATGTATTGCAGCCCCTTAATGTATTAGCAGCACCCCCTAATTATTGCAGCACCCCCTTAATGTATTACCGAACCCCTTACTGTATCAGCACCCCCTTAGTATTACAGCACACCCCTTAATGTATTACAGCACCACCTTAATGTATCCAGCACCCCCTTAATGTATTACAGGTCACCCCTTAATGTATGCAGAACCCCTAGTATTACAGCACCCCCTAATGTATTTCACGCCCACCCCCTTAATGTATCAGCAGCACCCTTAATGTATACAAGCACCCCATTAATGTATTGCAGCCCCCCTTCAATGTATTAAGCACCCCCTTAAGTATGCAGCACCACCTTAATGTATCACAGCACCCCCCTTAATGTATTACAGCACCCCCTCATGTATTGCCATGAGTATACAGCACCGCCTTAATGTATTACAGCACCCACCTAGTATATGCAGCACCCCCTTAATGTATTACAGCACCCCCCTTAATGTATTACAGAACCCCCTTAATGTATTACAGCACCACCTTAATGTATTACAGCACCCCCTTAATGTATTGCAGCACCCCCTTAATGTATTACAGCACCCCCTTAATGTATTACAGAACCCCTAGATGTATTACAGCACCCCCTTAATGTACAGCACCCCTTATAGTGTATTACCAGCAAACCACCAATGTATTGCAGCACCCCTTAATGTATTACAGCACCCACCTTAATGTATTGCAGCACCACCTTAATGTATCGCAGCATCCCCTTAAGATGCAGCACACCCTAATGAGTCAGCCCCCTTAAGTAGCAGCACCCCCTTAATGTATTACAGACCCCCTTAATGTATTACAGAGACCCCTTAATGTATTACAGACCCCCTTAATGTATACACCCCCTTAAGTACACCTAATGATTACCACACCCATTAATGTATTGCAGCACCCCCTTAATAGTGATTTACAGCACCCCTTAATGTATTGCAGCCCTAGATTACCACCTCCCTTATATTGCAGCACAGCCCTTTAGTCATTCACGCCCCCACCTTAAGTATTACAGCACAACCCCTTAGATGTATTGACCCAGGCTACAGCACCCCCTTAATGTATTACAGCCACCCCCTTAATGTATTGCAGCACACCCCTTAATGTATTACAGCACCCCCTTAATGTATTACAGCACCCCCTTAATGTATTGCAGCACACCCCTTAATGTATTACAGCACCCCCTTAATGTATTGCAGCACACCCCTTAATGTATTGACAGCACCCCCTTAATGATTGACAGCACACCCCTAATGATTGCAGACACCCCCTTAATGTATTGCAGCTCCTTAATGTATCACAGAACCCCATTAAGGGTTACAGCACCCCTTAGTATTTGCAGGCAACAACCCTTAATGTATTACAGGGAACCACCTTATGTATTACATCACCCCCTTAATGTATTGCAGCACCCCTTAATGATTGCAGAACCCCTTAAAGGTATTACAGCACCCCCTTAATGTATTGCACAACCCTTCAATGTCTTACAGCACCCCCTCTATGTATTTACAGAACCCCTTAATGTATGCAGCACCCTTAATGTATTTAAGCACTAATTAATGTTATGCAGCACCCCCTAATGTATACAGTCACCCCTTAATGTATTGCAGCACCCCCTTAATGTATTACAGCACCTACTTAAGTATTGCAGCACCCACCCCTTAATGTATTACAGCACCCCCTTAATGTATTGCAGCACACCCCTTAATGTATTACAGCACCCCCTTAATGTATTACAGCACCACCTTAATGCATCGCAGCAACCCCCTTAATGTATCGCAGCATCCCCCTTAATGTATTACAGCACCCCCTTAATGTATTGCAGCACCCCCTCCCCTTAATGTATTACAGCACCACCTTAATGTATCGCAGCATCCCCCTTAATGTATTGCAGCACACCCCTTTATGTATTGCAGCACCCCCCCTTAATGTATCGCTGCATCCCCCTTAATGTATTACAGCACCCCCTTAATGTATTGCAGCACCCCCTTAATGTATTGCAGCACCCTCTTAATGTATTACAGCACCCCCTTAATGTATTGCAGCACCCCCTTAATATATTACAGCACCCCCTTAGTGTATTACAGCACCCCCTTAATGTATTGCAGCACCCCCTTAATGTATTGCAGCACCCCCTTAATGTATTGCAGCACCCCCCCTTAATGTATTACAGCTCCTACTTAATGTATTGCAGCACCCCTTCAAAAGACTTCTATGACCAGATCAATTGGAAACTAATAGATTGGAAACTAAACATACAGACATACTGGTGTGTGTGTCTGCTCTTCTTTTAGCTTCTTATCCCCTGGTTTTTAAGAAAAAAAAAGGCTTTAAAAATTATGCAAATAAACCTGAGGGGCTCCCGGCTCCATTAACTCCTATGGAGCCTGGAGCCCCTCAGTATCATTTGCATAATTTTAAAAGCCTTTTTTTCCCTTAAAAACAAGGGCATAAGAAGTGGGGTCACTTACCAATATGTCTGTATGTTTGGAACGCACGCTATATCACTTTGTCCAACCCCTCTCTATTACACAGATGGCACTGACGACGCCACTGGGTAGTTGCCGGCGCCGCTTGTGTCAGACCGCAGGAAGCGATAACATCACACTGCCTGCATCCTGCAATCAGTGGTACTGTATGTGTGTCTTAAAGACATTTTAGATTTCAGCGGTGGGACACTTTGCTCATCTTCTTAATGATCTGTCTCTACTTCTGGAGAAAACTGCTTCTCATTGAAGAAAATCAGCTGGTGCATGTGGCACAAATCAAGAAATGCTTCATAGAAGTAACATATGCAAAGTTTTCCTTCTTTCTGGTGGCCAATTCTTATAAATATTGGATATAAGATGTTATAAGAGATCAGCAATGGATTATGAATTGGTCCAACATTACTGCTGTAAAATAACAATCATAAATGACTATTTCTGCATTTGACCATTTTGAACACGTAAAGTTCTTTAATGCATGTGTGGGTACAGGGGGCGATGGCCGGTCTACACTTTGAGCAGTTAGTTTGTCTCATTTGTTCATGTTTTGGAGCATCTTGGGCACTTTGGAGGCTCAGGCTATGTGTCAGTATGGTACCAGGGTGACCATATGGCCTTTGTCACATTTGGCTTCTGTAGAGATTAGGCCACTAGGCAATACATGGTGCTAGTAAAATGCCACATAAAGTAACAAGAAAAGACAAAAAGTGCAGATGATGGAGGCAGCTAAAGTTTTGTTTTCTGTCAATGACAGCCTAAAAACAGGCTGGTGCCCAAGTGTAGACCAGACCTCCCCGATAGACAGCAGATGGTCCCAAGAGACACGAGACATCTCTGAAACATGACAATGACTGAACAATTATAGTTATTATGTAAATAGAGGGAGATACTTATGGGTTAATTATCTATCTTGTCATTCACTGACTGTCCCTCATGAGTATGGTCAGGTACAATGGAGCGATTTATTCATACACTCAGATATTATCTTGCATATATTATATTAATGATATTTGATACAGAAATTTGGATGCTACATTTTTACCTCCAAAATTCCGCTCTTGTCATATCTAATATATTTTGTATAGGATTAAATGATGGTTGATATAAATGCAGCTATAATAATATTATTACCTATGAATCCTCTGTACTGGATTCTGGATAACTTATAGACTTCAAGGGATTTGGTGTGGAGTGAAACAAAATAACAAGATGTAATTCATTGGACTGGCAATCATGATGAGCAGACCCGATATGCAATCTTGGATCTGTATCAAACTTTGCCAGCTCGGGTCCCACAGACGCAACCAGTCCATATCCTGCTTACACTTATTTCCTGTTGATGTCCGCGATCAGTGCTTGGACCTGGTTTGGGTTCGGCACTGGAACTTAGGCCTGAACAAGATTTTAATATCTTACGTATGTAAGTGGGTCCACTCATCCCTGAATGTCCATTTTTTCAGCTGCTGGGTCACTGTTCTTGTAAAAATCCATAGAACTGCTATTCTCTATTTAAATGAACTCTAGCTTAAAGATCATAATAAACCAGAGGCACTTATTCATAAAACCAGGTACTGTGACTGTGGTTATCTTTTTATATTTGTTATCCATGGCCTCCTCCCTTCTAAAATCCACATTTATAATTATTCTAATGAGTCTGAAGGGCTCTGGGATTGTTTCCAGAGCCACTCAGTTCTGCAGCTTTACAGGCTGTTAAAAAGAGCAGAGCAGGTCTCCCCAACCCACACTTCTTGCTGCTGCTAGATTACACAAGCAGAGGCAGAAGGTTGGTTGAGACCTGACCTGCTCATTGTAACAGCCTGTTAATCTGAAACATGGAGGGCCTCTGGTAAAACCCTCAAAGCCCTTCAGGCTAATTGGAATCATTTTAAAAGTTGATTTCAGAAGGAAGGAACCATGGATCTATGAGTAAGTGTCCCTTTCACACAAACCTATGCTTTTTTCAGGGATGTATACAGACAGTACAGCAACATTATATTGAGCTTTCCCTCTCAGGTAACTCAGTATAGAATATGCTCTTATATTATAGATTATAAATTACACAGAAATAAAATCTTGAGCTCATTCTCTTGAGATACAGTAAATGCTGGTTGTACACATAAGATGAATGTGAGCTCTGCCAATGCAGAATTGCATATTCTATCTTATTTCATGACTTTCCCCTTGCGATTTTAAGGAGAGGGCAGGATCAAGTTGGTGAATTTTACCAAGGACGATCCTGTTGTTAACAGTGTAGATGAAGTTTCTGGCAGCTGTTTTCTCCTCAGGCTTCATATTTATGGAGAATAGGTGCAGTTTGCCTGCATAGTGTGCAGGCTGCGCCAGATTTGTGAATTGTGGCGCACGTTCTTCATGAATCTGGCTCCTCCTGCACTGCTCCGACAAAGTGTACCAACTTTTTTTTTGGTGCACCTTTAACATAGGGCGCACAACACACTTCTGTTGGAATATGCATGATAAATGTGGCACATGGTCCGACTTAGCACCGGAACACCACTTTTCATGCAGAAATTTTTGTTGCGTCGTGTATGGTGCAGCCATGACACAAATGTTGCCTGAGACACATTTGTGGCGCTGCCATTTCTTAAAAACATGTTCAAGCAGTTTGCACTAGAACGTGTAAAGTCCATCAGAAAACTTTAGTAAATGAGCCCCAGTATGTTGTAAAGTGACATAAGACCCTCTTACCTTGTGGTCACACATATAATAACTCCTGTCCTGATATCATCTTCAGTTGCAGGAAGTTCATGGCATAAAAGTGCAACTAACAAAGCAGGACTTGTACACGTCTTACATGGGATTAGACCAGGACACAATTCATTCAGATGTAATGTAATAATACCAGGTACTAAATCCGCTTTATCTTGCTTCCTGCTGCAGCATATTATCACATTTCATGCTGATGTGTACCAGACAGCAGGTGAAACGGGACACGGATTCTTGGTAAAGGAAACCTACTATTTGATTTCATGCATTTTGAAGCAAATATACCTTGAGACTGCTGTAGCTACACTGATGCAGGATTATATCTTCGTTAATCCCTGAGCTAAATGGTTTTGCTGAAAAAACTGTTGGGAAAGCTGGATCAGCATGGCTGCCTAGATACACATTACACACGGAAGCTTGTAATTACAAATGGAGGTTAGTCAAGACATGACTAATCAACCAGAGCTGGATCACTCATACAAAGCAGCTGGGGGATGGTGCATCAATTGATTATTCTGTCTGGAAGGGAGAAACGTGATTGCATTATCATCTCCTGCAGAGAGAAAAACTCACAGTGCTAGGACAATCGCTGAAGGAGCCATAGAAGCGACAGTGCTTCATTATCATAATGTTATATCTGTTTTATCAGCAAAACCACTCAGCACAGGTATGAACCAAGATATGATCCTGCATCAGTGTAGCTACAGCAGTCTCAAGGTATGTTTGCTTCATAATGCATCAAATCAAATGTTAGCTTTCCTTTAAGGTTGCATAGGATTAAAAAAAAATTGCATGTGTTCTTTTCAAAACAGCGCCTCCCCTATGCACAGGTAATATGCTGCATTGCAAGTGACTCCATTCACTTTAATAGCCCAGTAACAGGAGTGGCAGTGCTTTCAGAGAGCAGCCATGTTTTATTAATATTTTACCACTCTTTTTTACCACCAGTTAGGTCTTCTATCATAAAAATATTTAATATTGCAAAATCTATAAATTTGGCTAAAAAAACATTTTCCAATAAACAAATTGAAATAACTAATAAAAAAAGAGCCGTGACAATTATATGGATAATCTATCTTTATCGCAGATACAAGCTTGTCATACACATCCCCCTGACAAAGCCTGAAGCTTGTAAAAAGCACAATGGGAAATCAGTTTCCAGGGGAAGCCTCTGATTAGGGCAATTACCTTTCCGATAACTGGATATTGTAACACGGAATACAGAAGACGCAAAATTACCACAATCATGTCTAATAGTAGTCAATTACAATAGAGTCTATTCAGATATGAAACAATGCAAAAGATTTCTTGCTGAATATGCTGGAAATAGTGAAAGTGCCCAAAATCTCTGAAAGGCTGGTCCTTATGTATTGATGCAATTACACCAAAAGTGGATTCTAATCAGAGTCTATCAGACCTTAACTTCCATTTTCTCAACTGCACGTGGTTCCACTATAGCAAATTGAGAAATTGAGGTTCCTATGAGTGCCTCCTCAGTTTGTCATCTATAAAACATGTGCACCTTCAATTTTAACTATTAAAATGGTGCATGTCATCAGTTGAATATTTGTGAATTGACCTATAGGCAGGTATGTACCAGCCATGAGGCAAGTTGAGCCTCTGGCCATAGGCGGCAACATCTGCAGCAAGACAGGGGCAGCATCAGTGGAGAGGTCACCTGCTAGAAAGCAGAACTTGACGCTTAAAAATAGCATTTCCTTACACCAGATGTCAGCATGGATGTGAGACACTACATGGAGAACCTACATACAAAAAAAACTTATATATTACTACTAGGGTGGAGGGAGCACCATTAGTTCACCCCAGGAAAGTTCTGATTCACCCCTGCCTATAGGAATTAGAACTGTGTTGGACCCTAAGGCGACCAAAATGGCCTCTGGTACTTGGTCCAGTCCTACCCTGGCTACCATGTTACAGCTTACTGTATACCAATAATTTCCTAATAATATATTGAACATTACTGATAATGTGGATACAAAGGGAAGCTGAGGGTGTATAGATGGACAGGAGGAGCACAGCTGCAGAAGGTTGGGACCAGCTGTATTGGCCATTGTGACTTCCCTGCGGAGAAGCCCGGGCAGCACATAGTAACAATGTGTCATTGTTAGTCTCTTCTCTGACCTGCTTGGAAAAAGCTGTAAAGTGGAACAGATGTGGCAAATTTGTTATGCAAATTAATGATCATTTAATAAAGAAAAAAAGGGTTTCATAGGAATACATTTCCTATCTTGCACTCAAATGTTTTGCCCATCATGAACAGCAGTGGATTAGTCATTCCAGTAATGCTCAGCTCCGCTCCACATGCTCCCTGGGCGGCCATAGGGTTACACTGTATTGGTGTCCTTAGGGGACCAGTGGAAAGTGTTGGATGTGGGTCAACATTCCACTTCTATATATACCTATATACAGGCCTTGTACAACAAAGTACACAAAATATATACATGAATACCATAATATGGAAAACACAGAATTTTATTAACAACAAAATAATAATACACATATGATCACTGCAATAAAAACAACCCATAAAATCAATCCCTGGTGGACTAAAATTACACCACCAATCCTGTACAATCACATTGTAAACCACAGTCAGTCAATACATTACAAGTGTAAACATAAGGTTTCAATGTAACACACAAGTCAATCAATATAATATATTACAAGTGTAAACAAGAGGTTATAACATAAACCTAATCTAAATAACATGGAACCTGGTAGGAGGTCATATAAACCAAACAAGACAAAATAAAGTGCATCGTGCAAAATAGCTATATATACCAACCAGGCTGCATATTGAACAGGAGATGTGGCGCTGTACCAGACAACCCCGACGCGCGTTTCGCCGTCGCTTCCTCAGGGGGTAATGATGTTAGGTAGGCATGTACGCTTATTTAAGCTCACAATAGTATTGGAAGACCAATCAGGAGACGCGATGACATCACATATGGGCCGGCACACATGAGCATTCATCCAATCATATATCGCAAACGCATACACTCACATCAAATAGCCATAATTAGTCTCAAAACAGAAAGGGCAAACCTTATGTATAGTTTATCGGCGCCTCCTATGCAGTCTGTACGCGCTAATAGTCATAACATATAGTAAATCGCAATCCAGCGTAATCGCGCAAGACTATGACCAGTCGTGCGACACAATTTATGCTGCGCCAAAAAAGTGTCGCATCGTAATACGCGCATGCGCGATAGGCAGAGGCACACAAAGTGTCCGCTTCTTCCCGATTCCTTGAACAAGCATGTTTTGTTTACCAGGAGGTCCAAGAACCCACCACAGTGTGGGGTATCTCTAATCTCTAGGTCCAATGCAGTTAAATGTGTTGCGTTATGGTCAGCGCTGCCCTTGATCATGAAAGTACATTTACAGATAAGGAGATAAATATAGAAAATATAGCAATGATTACAATTATTTATTGCACAGATAATGTTCAATTTCTGTGGGATCTTCTGACATTGTAATTTGTATAGAGACTTCTCAATTTTGGTCAATAACAGATATACCGTATTTTTCGGACTATAAGACACGTCTTACTATAGGACACACCCCAGATTTAGGCTTCCAAAAAAAGGAAAAATATATTTGACACCAATTAAAATATCCCTGTTGGTCACACTAAAGCACAGCACACACAGACATACATTTATACACTCATCTCAGCATCATCCATAGTTACACACTCATCCCTGCATCATCCACAGTTACACAGTCATCTCTGCATCATCCATAGTTACACACTCATCTCTGCATCATCCATCCACATACACACTCATCTCTGCATCATCCATCCACATACACACTCAGCCCTGCATCATCCATCCACATACACACTCAGCCCTGCATCATCCATCCACATACACACTCAGCTCTGCATCATCCATCCACATACACTCAGCTCTGCATCATCCATCCACATACACACTCAGCTCTGCATCATCCATCCACATACACACTCAGCCTGCATCATCCATACACATACACACTCAGCTCACCTATACACACTCAGCTCACCTATACACAATCAGCTCAGCTATACACATTCAGCTCACCTATACACACACACAGAACCACACACACACACATACTTCCCCCATTCCCTTTCTTCTTACCCTGTCCCAGTGCAGCATGGCAGTATGAGACCTGTGTTGATGTAAGAAGCATGTGATCAGTCACATGATTCTGACATCACCGCAGGTCCTGGACCTGTAGGACATCGGGGAGAGGGGAGAGCAGCATAGAGGCTCCTCTCTGGGAGATTGGGTGCAGCTCTATATCAGGGCATCACCCGATTTTCATTACAGCAGTCAGGAGGGTCTGGCAGTGCTGGATCCTCCTGACCTTCGGTCTATCAGACGAAGGCACTCCTTAGCAAGATTTTTTCTTGCTAAAAAGTGTGTCTTATAGTCCAGAAAATACGGTAAGTGAGGTTAGGGAAGTAAGAAGAGAAGTACCATCCTGGAAAACATATATGGATTTTTCCCAGAATCCCCCAGTGGAGCATCAGTGGGTGCAGGTTTCCACACCCCTGCAGCGGCAGCCTTAAATTATGATTATTATTATTCATTCCTAGATCACCATTAATTCCATGGTGCTGTACAATCATTAAGGGGTTCACATACATTAAGACAAGAACAAATGCAAGTACAAATACAAAACGATCAGGAGACAAGTGGAAGGAGGACCCTGCCCCTGAAGGCTCACAATCCATATGGGAGGGAAGATGGAGACACAAGGTGAGGGAGCAGAGCAGTGTCTCCCAATAGCAGAGTCTCCCAATGGAGTCTCCTTACTTCCCGGCCCCAGTCACAAGCCTGTCACTCAGCTACTCCAATTCCCTACACTGTACTGATAAGATGCAAAGATATCGAAACAGCGTTATCTACAGTTGGGGATCTGTTCTTTACAAAATAGATATTCTGGTTTCCCACATTATGACAATAGGCTTTCTGAAAACGCCCTGCCTTACAATATAGTCAAAAGGCACTGAGGCTTATTTACTAAAGGTCCGCAGAGGCACTTTCGTCAGACTTTCCGATGTTTTCGGGTTTTGCGCGCCTGTGGCAAGTATTTACTAGGGTATTGTGTTGCACGTGATCGGATTGTGGCGCAGCGGCGCCGGCTTTCATGCGACAGAAATCGGGGGGTGGGCCGTCGGACGATCAACTGATTCAGACAGAGTGTGGGATTTAACTTTCAAATTGTATCGCAAGACAATGCACTTACATGCACCAGGAAGAAGAAGATGAACCTTGTCGAACCTGAGCGGGGAAGCGACACATGCAGGATATCAGGCGCACGATATTAGTGAATCGTCGGACAATGCACAATGTGAACTCCTCCAGACGGGTAAGTAAATGTGCCCCAATGTTTTCCTTATCTCATCCTGGAAAAGGTATTTACATATAAGAAACAACCCTTTGCTATAGCCAGTCTATTACATTGTATATTTGTAACACATGTATCCTGCAAATGCATCATCCAGCCAAGAGATTGTTAATGTTAATTGGGTTATTTACAAGCATTCCCTAGTGAATGAAAAAGTAACCGGGGCTTCTTTCACATCCAGAGCTGCTATTTTTCATAATCCCATAGAAGTGAATGGAGCCCTAGTTGGAATTGTGTTTTTGTATATTCATATGAGGCACTCAGGGAGGAACTAACCCAGAGATATATATTATAGAAGTACACAATAAAAACCTTTTTGGTTTTTCTTTCTTTGGCATTGAACATGTTAATCGACCCTTAAGGGGAGGCAATTGGAGAAAACTCCTCCTTAGGAGGGAGGCTTTCTGGATCCTCGCATTAAACTCCAGGTATCCTCATGGCATGAATTTCAGGAATGACTTATCATACATTTATTAACTATTCTTATGGGGATAACTTTGTATTAGTGATATACCTTCTATACTTTGTATTTGTGATATATTTTCCATATTTACAGTTTTGTAAACTATATGCAAGTTAACTGATTTGTCTACGCTTATGTTGCCGGATGTGACGCTAGCAGCCACTGATTGTTCAGGTGTTTTCTAGGGTTTAAAGGTTTGTTTTTAATGTTGCTGTGCATACCATGATTAAGGCTCCGTAGTGAGCTGAAACGCGTAGGTTTTTTGCCTTTGTAACCTGCACCGTCTATGCACCTATCTGGTGCTTCTTAATGGATATTTAATAAAGTAATTTTTTGAATCTACACACGTGCTCCGGCTACCTCAGTTTTAACCCAGAGATAGATCACTTATAACCAACTTGTGCCAACCAATATTTCGTCAATGCGACATCAGCAACATCTCCTGGGCTCCTACTGTTTTACTATGATGAATGTCCAACATCATCTAGCTCAAGGGATGTGTCCAAAGTGTTAGATTACAACTGTTATGGGCCCTGGGCTTTATGAAAATAATGCGCCCACATGAGCATATATATCTTTGCTGGTTTCTTGATTACTGCCTACATATGGTACTAGAACCAAGCTTTTTGAGAAAGGATGTGGGGTACCTGCTGAGAATCTTCAGCTCTGCAGTTTTATGACCCTTTGAAGACCTTTAAAAGTCCTGAAAAAGCTCCTGCATACATGACACACACAATAAAAAGATTTCAGCGCTGGAGGCTGCTCCCTTTATTATATCTTTATAGTAAAGTAACAAACTTTGTGGGTGTTTTGGGTGGCTACATGCCCCACACCTGCAGATCTGGCCCTGGGATACTGTCCAAACTGCCCATATTATAATATGCTGCTATGTGACTGCAACATCCCCCACCGGGGCCAAGCTTTTTCTTGTGGCCTGGAGGCAGCCGGGGCCTGGAATACCGGAGTGGCTGGCTAGTGCGGCCTTGGACACGCTGTGGTCAAGGTGCTTGGTATGGAGACCGGAGGGCTGACCTACAGCCTGGCTTAAGTCACCTGACTTGCTCTCAAGTATCAGGCAGTGGCCTGAGGGTACCTCTTCCTCCTGGTAGTGGGTCTGGAGGGCAGCGTGCAGAGAGATTCTCTATCTACTGACTGGATTCCAAGACCACATACTACCATCCACCAGGGATTTATATATTCCCTTGTCAGGTGGTAGAATTCCTCCAATCATCTTATAGCTTGCTTTACAAGAACCTAATTGGACAATCACATATCACAATGTTAACTGTTGCCTTGCCAGGCAGTAGCTACAGCTACAATTACTCAGTATTCCAAGTTCTAAAACTTCCTAGACAGCTCCTGAACTGGCTAGGGTGCTATTCGCAACTACCAACCTGACCATGCATTGTCAGGGGTGTTGCATGACCTATTCCACACATCTCAAGCCTGTCCCTGAGCTCTCATAATGCCTGCAACTACAAAAGTGCTATCCACCTTCAATATCATTTGATTCTGAACAATTCTGGAAGTAAAAGGGTTCATCAATTCATCCACCTTTACACAGGTCCAGCATTGATAACAAAATATTGTAATGAAATAGAATTCAACCATCCAAGCTATCTCTTTTATGCCAGAACAGAGCCCTCAGCATGTGTGATATTTCTCTCTTCTATTTGCTCCTTTCCTCCCACGCCTGCTCTCGGCCTGATCTGAGCACCAGTGTGAGGAGGGCTATGACTGGACATTAATGTGCAGAATGACAACCAGTTTGGTCTCAGTCTGCGGAGCCTGGCACAGCTGAATAGCAGCTGTGAGGAGAAATCAGCGTCTGACACATGTACACAGTGTTCTCAGAACAGAGATCTACCGTATGTTGAGTCTCCGCGGATTAGCAGTTTCACCACAAAACCTGGAAATGAACAAATATCAGCGTTCTTGTTTCTGTGACTCATATTTATAGAAAATAGAATAAGTCAGTCTCGGTTAAATTATTGAGGCCCAGACAGGTTGTGGTGCTGAATATATATGAGATTCCTATTTGTTTTGCATGGGATAGCTAAAATTTATGCAAATAAACTCAAGCTGCATACAACATCATGTCCTACTTTATAAACCACTGATTGTAGTCACCCAACCAGGGCCGAAAACTACATTGGTAGCCGCCATAACAGCTTCTATGGGGCCTGCAGTGTCAGGGGGCCCCATCATCCAACCTGACATACTTAAGAATGAAGGATCTGCACCATTATATACATATTATGCTACGCATTGTACAGCATAATATGTATTTAACATATATGTGATGTATATATGCTGTATCTGTGATGTGTATATGCTGTATGTGTATACCGTGTATGGTGTGTGTATATATTGTATGTGTGTATATATGCCAAATGTTTGTATATAGCACCGTATATGTGTGTATATGCTCTAGATATAAGCGCCTGAGTTTATAAATATGTGATTGTAACTCGCATGTGTGAGTATATAAATACTTTTTTTTTTTAAGTGGGAATGAGGCCTCATTCAGAAGCCCGCTATGTGGTCCTGCCTCTCCTAGTTACGCCCCTGCACCTAACAGACCTAAATAGTCAATACATAGACACAGTTAACATGACAAATATATAAATATGTAACTGCAGTTAATATAATGCAAATATACCTGCAATGAATAAACCACACACATGAATATATACCAGCAGTGAATATACCACACACAAATATATAGTCAGGAATGGATTTTAGGCGGTTTGGACCCCGGGGCCTAGGGCCCAAGCCATCCACTAAATTTAATACTGAAAAGAACCTTCACCCAAACTACAGTACATCTGTTCCTGTTCTCAATACACTTGTACACAAGAGCCCTTTCAGGCCCTCTAAAGGTCCTTGAACTTCTTTTAATGGCAGATTGAAAGAAGACAAAAGAGACGCATCCCCCATTCCCCAAAAAGCTTCATTCTACTACCCTATTTAGGAAGTGAATTCCAGATTTGTAAGGGCTATAATATTCATACAGTCAAGGGGCCATGTATCCAACCCTGTATGTAGTGGCATCTAATGTAAGAGGGCCCTGCTGACAAGAGCTTACAATCTATGAGATAGGCAGAGTGGGTTAAAAAAAAAGAAAAGACTCATCACTCACCTCACAGGACCCCTACCACCGCCGGTCTGGCACATACATAGATTTTAACAAAATTCCAGAATTAGATTTAGATTTATAAAATAACTTTGAGATTGGTAAAGAAAATAAGGATGCTGTTAGCTTTCTGGCTCTGTTTCCAAATCTTGTAAACAGTTCGACAATTTGTGCCAATGAAATCAATCTACAAATGACATGACATCCTTCTTTATTGATCCATAATTCTAGTTACCAGACTTCACAGACCTAAATAGTCAATGACATAAGGGCTCATAAGATTCTGGGAAAGATCAGGGCAGGAAAACTCCAGTCACCAGCTAGAAATAGTTGTAGAAGATTTTTTTTTGGTTTGTGGTTGTACAGTACATTTTTTTCTAATTTTATTCTCTGTTCATGACTATGGGGCCATAGACACCTACAGGCTGGAGTAGACACATTGAGGTCTATGGAGAGTTTCTAGACATGCTCTGTTCAGATCGGAGGTGTAAATTAGATGTTATATTATCTGTCAGTAGTGGATGTACTAATGGTGTTTTCTATAAAAGTGTTATCATCTATTGCATTCTGTCTTTCTTGTCTGTGATATAAATGTTGTGACAAAGAAGAGACAGAAATGATTTTTCAGAGTTATGGATTGTATCAAAGGGCATGGCTTTATCAATTGTTATACCATATAGTTAAAGAGAACCTGTCACCAGGGACCCCCCTCCCACAAACCCCACACAGTACCTTCTAGATGTCTTTATACATGTTGCACTGATACCTCTACCCATGGAATTAGAGTCACCATTCTTCTCAAAAAGACTTTTATTGATGTCCTTTGTTCCAGTAATAGAGGAGGAGAACTGCAGTATACATTCTGTATATCCCACCTCCCCAATGACACTGCTTACTTGGTCCCCTCATGAATAAGAGATTAATGATGTAGCAGTGTTGAGTCACACACAGCTCCTGTCCGTCTCTGTCTCAATGTTCCAGCAAAGGATTATGTAGTATCCCCTACCTTTCCTACAGCCCCTGCAGGGGAAATTAAAGGGAGCTGTATATATCTGTAGTTGCATATTGGCAGATGGTCCCTAAGTACTAGTTTTATACTAGCAGCATGGTGTAGCAGTGATACCTGTCAATCAGGAACAGGGAGACAGGGTAGTGCAGTGATCACTAAATATGCAGGACCCCATTAATATCATTGAACTCACATCAGGTGAGTTACATATAAGTTTACAAACTGATTTGTTTTAACATTGCAGCCATGTGAATGAACCATTAATTATAGATTTTAATGAAGTATTTATTTTGGGTGGATTAATTTGAATGGCAGGTTCCCTTCACAAAGAGGTTCATTCCTCCAAACAGACTGCTAAATCATTATTCCTTCCTTATGTTTAAGCTTGGATAAAGATATCCTATTCATATTCCATCTCATTATGTTAATCACATTTGACATATATGACTCTATTCATGGTAGGCCGTCAAACTCCAGTGATCAGTGCGGACTTGTAAATGGTCAATATGTAACGTATTTGGGTTTCGACGTTCACTGTATAATCAAAACCTTGGGGAGTACACAGATATTTGTGTTCTTTTAGCCTGGCAAAGAGAAGTATTTGACAAGAAATTAGACTTTGTGCAGACAAGTGAGCATTGCACAACTAGACAGCTCTGGCTCTCACTCAATGTGGTGATAGGGGAACAATTGCAACCCAATACAAAATAAACACATCTAGTCAAGATTTTCTTAAGATGGGCCAAAAATAGGGTCATGTAAGAAGACTGTGAGAGTAAAGATATTGTTGGAGTCACTCGGGTAGTTGTAACGTGTCAACATGGATAGAAAGGAGACATACTCCAGTTGATTTTAAGACAAATTACTGTTATCAACTTCTCTGTAGCCTTCTGGGTTTCCTGAAGAGTCTACTTTTCATCTGGAGAACTCAGTGGACATGGATCAATTCAACTGGAAACAGTAGTCACAGCTTCTCATCCACCTCCATCTCCTCTTCTCTACAATGGAAGGTGGCAGAGTGCCAGAACCACCAGCACCACCATCCTACATGGTACAATACCCCTCACATTACTGCTTACCTGGCACCAATACAGAATTTAGTACAATGTAGATTTTAATGAGCTGCTAAACTCAGGGGCGTAACTATGGTGGTAGCAGTCATAGCAACTACTATGGGGCTTACAGTGTCAGGGGGACCCGGCATACAACCTGCCTAACTAAAGAGTGTATATATGCTGCATCTATGATGTGTATATGCTTTATGTGTGTACAGTGTGTGGTGTCTGTATATACTTTATGTGTGTATATATGCTGTATCTTGTATATGGCACTGTCTGTGTGTGTTATGTTCTATATGTGTCCACATGAGTGAGTAAATGTGTGATTGTAACTCACATGCCTGAGTATAGAAATATGTACATTTTTTTAAGTGGGAAGGGGGGCCCCATTCAGAAGCCTGCTACGGGGCCCTGTCTCTCCTAGTTACACACCTGGCTAAACCCCTAGAACAGGGGTCAGGAACCTTTTTGGCTGAGAGAGCCATGAACACCACATATTTTAAAATGTAATTCTCTGAGAGCCGTATAATATGCACATGCCTTCCAGTAGATAAGTATCCACGGCACATGTCCCCCAGTAGATAGGTAGTCACAGCACTTCCCCTTTAGTAGATAGGTAGCCCCAGTACATGGCCCCCAGTAAATATGTAGCCACAGCACATACCCCCCAGTAGATAGGTAGCCACATCACATGGCCCCCAGTAACTAGGTAGCCACCATTCATACGCCCCAGTAGATAGGTAGCCCCAGTACACGTCCCCAGTAGATAGGTAGCCACATCACATGACCCCCAGTAAATAGGTAGCAACATCACATGACCCCCAGTAAATAGGTAGCCACAGCACATGCACCCCCAGTAGATAGGTAGCCCCAGCACATGCACCCCCAGTAGATAGGTAGCCCCAGCACATGCACCCAAGTAGATAGGTAGCCACAGAACATGCCCCCAGTATATTGGTAATCACAACACATGCTCCCAGTAGATAGGTAGTACCATCACATGCCTGCTAGTAAATAGGTAGCCACAGAACATGCCCTCCATTAGATAGGTAGTCATCGCACATTCTCCCAGTAGAAAGTTAGCCACAGCACATGACCCCCTCAGTAGATAGGTAGTCACAGCACATGCTTCCCAGTAGTTAGGCAGTCACAGTACATGCTCCCCAGTAGATATGTAGCCACAGCACAGGCTCCCCAATAGATAGGTAGCCACAGCACATGCCCAAGGTAGATAGGTGGTCATAGCACATGCCTCCAGTAGATAGGTAGCCCCATCACATGCCCCAAGGTCACAGTAGATAGGTAGCTCCAGCACATGCCCCCAGTAGAAACCTGGTAGAAAAAAAAGGGAATACTCACCTATCTGCTCTCCCTTCAGCAGCTTCTCATCACTCTTGCGTTCTTCTCTATGACCCAGGCACCGCTACATCATTGCTTAACATCCCTGCCTGCATCCAGTGATCATCGCTGTGTGTGTTTTAGATGTACACACTGCCCATCGCTATTAATCAATGATTTGTGTGAGAGCCAGATGCAGCCATCAAAAGAGCCACATATGGCTCCCGAGCCATATGTTCCCTACCCCTGCCCTAGAATATCATTTCAATTTCTCATTTACAAAAGGTATTATTTACAAGTTACAAGTTGTATGGAGACATAATGGCCGGATGTTGAGCAAGACTGGAAATACCCTATGTGCAGCTCCACAGGAATCCACCGGAGTAAAGGAGCCCCCTGCCCTATTGCCTACCAATGAGTTTGTGAGTTTACAAATCCTAAATGTGGAAATTGTTATATGTTTGACACATATTTTACCCGACGCAATACAAAAATTTGAAAATATTTAACTTTATTATTTTTTTTAACGCTATATATCTTCTTTGAGATGTGTGTATGTTTTATCACATGTGCGTTTTATGACATCAGCGCAGGTCTTACAGTTACTACAGGTATTTATTACCAATGCATGACTCATTTTACTCCACGTTGTTCGGAAATGTATTAATGTTTTATTGACTGCAGTGTCCATTAAATCTTGTGAATGAGAATGTGAAAGATGCTCTGACAATAGGAAGTTGTTGAGTACAGTTTTGGAGGAGCAATGTGACTACTCAATCCCCTAAACCCAATCCAATGCATGATATATACCATCATAGTACATCATATATGTACATTTATCTATACAATCACTGGAGACCAGCATGCACATCTAACAGGCCTGAGTGGCTCTGGCTTCTTAAAGGGGCTGTACTAAATTGTATTTTTTTCACTACCAAGCCCCGATGATCATGAGAATGGGGTTCTTGTTCTCACTAAGATTGTGCATGCCACTCCATTTTTTGGTCTATTGGAGTCTCCAAAGTTGAAGATCTCCGCCACTCTCATATACAGTGAATTGAAGTGCTGGAGATATCCGAGTGTTGAATTGATTGCTGTAGCATTGAATGGATTGGTAGGAGGCATCCTCGACCTTCTTCTACATCATTGACTGAGACCAGGAACATTGTTCTTGTGGTTGGTGAAGGACCCAGTCACCCCAGACCCCACCGATCACATCCTGTGGAAAGGGAAAAACAATGAAACTTTGTACAACCTCTTTAAGGTGGATATCCGTCTATACTTGCAGATTTCTCCACTAACTTTTCTAAATGTCTTAAAGGGGTTGTCTGGGATAATTAATGTTTGGCTTATTAGCAGGGGCTGTCATGTTACCATAATATTGTGGATTGGTGGGGTATAGCTTGTGGGACCTCTGATGCTATGCAGTGGCCTCTGTGTTTTTGTCAACTTTTTATTGAATTTTCATTTATTACAATGAAAATACAACAAGGCTAAAATAGCCATCAAGAATAAAATAGTAAATAGAGCAAGCAGGCTCAAAAACCATAAGGGATACAGTAAATGGGTTATCACATTTAGAACAAGTGGGCGCAATATCACACCACACCCATCCATCCCACCCTGCCTCCCCACCTCGGTCTCACAGACGCACACCTACTACACTGGGACACACGTACAGGTTTCTCAGGGGTCCCTCGGGTCAGTGGGAGGAAACTTAAATGGGGTTTCCAACAAAACAAGTTAGGCCTTATGCACAGCCTAGGGCAGTGGTGGCTAACCTATGGCACTGGTGCCAGAAATAGCACTCAAAGGGCTCTCGGTGGGCACACAGGCTGTCTCCCAGGCACAGATTTTGCCAGACATGGCAACTTCCTGCAATCTTAGGCAGTCCAGGTAGTGCCCTGCTACTTTAAAGTGACCCATCCTGTGCTGCTTGGTCCTGTCCGAAGAGTGAAAAGCTGGCATAGGGCCTTACTTGCTGATCAGTGGGTGTCTCAAGGTGAGATTGGAGGCCTTTGGTCTTCTTGTCGCTCCCTGATATGAGTGGAGCAGCCGGTCACGCATGGCCAGCCTGCCCCCTTCATTTCTATGGAGCTGATGGAGATTGCCGAGTGCCGTCCTGTGGATAGGGCCTAACTTGTTTAGTGTGAAAACCCCTTTAAGTCTTCCTAGCCTCCTAGCAATGTCTGATTCTAGGTAGAATAAAGAAACTGTCTGACTAACTCCCTGATTTCAGCATCTGAGAAAAAAAGTTGTCAGAAACGTTTTCCTTTTTTTTTTTAAACTTATTTTTGCCATGCTGCCTTGTTTGAGTCGCACCTTCATACTTTAAAGGCAGATGTAATTCTCATAGAGGGGGAGGTGTAGAGGGGGAGATGTAACCTCAGAGAACTGGGGAGGTTTTTATTGTAGCCATCTAGCCTACAAGGCCATCTTGGCTGTCAAGAAAAGGACATGCAGTGCTTTCAGGAGACGGTCTTCTAATCTATCTCCATGGAATAGTAATATAGTTGATTCCATCAAGTGAAAAAGTCTTGTTCATAGAATTACATTTAGTGAATTACAATTAGAATTACAATTAGTGAGAATTCCCTGTAGGTGAACACCATGTCCCATTGATTTGCATGAAAAGCACAACATCTGGGTGTGTACGGCAGGCTGGACAACAAAACTAGGCTAATTCTCTGTAAGTGATTGACAGCTCTTCAGCCCTGGTATCGCCCAGCGCATACAGTATCAGGATAAGTGTGACAGAAGTGTGGAGAAAGACAGTGGGGCTCGGTCATCTGGGACATTTGTCGGAGGTCAGCCACATCAAGAGACTCACAGCGTGAGATAATTTTTTCTTAAATCCACAAACTCTGCCTTGTCCGTCCCTACGGAGTGTTAAGAAAGGAATATTTTGCAATCAGTCAAAGAACACAGTTGTATTTAATTAGTGACCTAAGAGGGTCCATTCATAAGGAGGAAGCAGCCAAGTCTCCTATAGATCATAAGGGGGTCATATAAACACATGAACTGGATCATCAGTCACAACTGTCGCGCCTATTCAGTGTTTTGTTTCCTCAATGCTCACATTGTACATTATACACAATGCTACTGTCTATCACTGTAGTGGGCAACCAGTAGGAGAGGTCCTACTGTGCGGACTATATTAGTTATGGGACCTTGTAATGATTTTACTTCAGGATCCATGAAGCTTCATACTAGCATATGTTCCATCTTTTATCCAGGTCTGCAAAATAGTTATATGTGTGTTCTGTAATTTATATGGCTTGACCACTTTCTACAACCAGGGGTGGATCAAGACTTCCATGGGCCCGGAGCTGTATGCACATTATAGCCCCTACAAGTCTGGAATTCACTTCCTACATATAGTACTAGAATCCAGCTTCTTGGGAAAGCGTTCCTTCTGCCTGCTTCCAATCTGCTTTTTCAGGACATTTGGAGGACCTTCAAAGGTCCTGATATGGCTCATGTGTACATGTGTATTGAGAGCAGAAAGAGATGTATGGGAATTTCCTGGGTTAAGGTCCTTCTCTTTATAAAATTTGGTGGGTGGCTAAGGGCCCTCTAGAAGGCTTGGGCTCCAGACTACTGCCTACATTGAAATCCACTGCTGTCTACAACCCCTTTTCGGCTAGAGTGATCACCAGTCAATAACAAGTAACAAGTGTATTATCTAAAGGCTAAAAAACTAAAAAGTTTCCATTGAATTCAATATGTGGTCCATGTATAGCATGAATTTGTCATCTCCTCTAGACTAAGAGATGGTAAACATGGGACTTTAAGATTTCAATATTAATGTCCTATCCTATGGACATAACCTCTGGTAATTCCATCAGAGGTCATGGAACCTGCTTTGCCCAATGAGTAAACGACAAAGGAAGGTCAAAATGGCTCCTGGTAACCCCCTGGTAACCCCTTGAACTTTGTCAAGCTTTCTTTTTTTTTGTCACCCCTGTCCTGGGCGAAAGCTTTGAAGAATTCCTGGAAAACCCATTTAAATTATCACTATAATAGCTGCTTTCCATGGTAGTGAATAGACAATGATCTCTAAAGGGAGTTTCGCTGTTTAGTATTCCGACTCAATTCATTTTGATCATATTTATATTAAATCTATGGTCAATCTATGGTCGAGTATAGTATTTTGAGATGTTTGGGGTCTGACACATGAAATCATAAAACTTCAAACTGCTAAAAATGAGGTTCTAGCTGTCCGACCCATACAAAGGATAGGACATCAATATCTATGTCCACGTAAATCCCTTTATGAACAACATTAATCTTCTCTTTTCAGAATATTTCACTTCTTAGAGTCTGTTAGTGAACTTAAACACACACACAATGACCTTGCACACTCATAAAAATGCGACTTATTGTATATAGCGCAATAAAACAAGAAGATTTCCACCTCTCACGTCTCTGAGCTTAGAGCGAATTACAAAAGCTGCATTTTACAAATGGTCAGATTCAAGATTTTGTCAAACATTTCTCTTTGGCAACATTTACCTAATAGTCAGAGCATTCCTAATGGTAGGAGATCCAATGTAAGACTTTCCCCAAAAAGATGGCCCCAGCGTCAAAGCAAAAATCCAAATGGTCGTCCTGGACAAAAGGATAAAGCATTTGTTGACTGCTCGGGTAGTCACATCCTAGTATTAAAGGGAGTGGGTGACCCTAGAGATGACCCAATCTCTGCCAGGATTAGGGGTTTTTATAAATATGTCCAAAGGGGTACAAGAATAACAAAGAGCTCACCTTCTCCAATGTTCTGGTTAAGAATGGTTTTGTGGTGTTTATATACAGAGGCTCAGTGGCAATGCAGTGACAACAGCCACACTCCTGCTACAGGAGCAGTGGCAGGCTGTAGAACAGTGTTGGCTAACTTATAACACGAGTGTCAGAGTTGACATACCGAGACGTTTTAGCATCTGGAAGCGGAGCATTGAATTGCCCCACCTCAAGATGCTGATGATGTCTGCTCCGGCTTCACTACCAGACAGAAGGCAACTCTCATGCTGAGAGCGTCTCATGAGCGGCGGCCATCTTATCCTCATTACTGAAGGCAGTGAAGTCTCCCACCCTCACAAAGTCACCCACCCTCACCTTGAAACATGGGAACTGTGTCCCACAGCTGCCCTGTCAGCGGCAGACGACTGGACCAAGGTCCATTCCAGTGACTAAGGGGGGACAGGAGAGTTAACTCACGTGTCTACTCCTTACAACGGCCTTTATTTTAAAAGAGCTACCAAAATCTCACCCTGCTGCCAGTGTACCCACCACAGTTACCACTGGGGGAAGATAACTTTTTGTTATTAGAGCTACAAATATCACAAAATTATAGATTTTTCTAGAAGTGACACACCAACCCAATTATGCTTTTGTTTTTTAACGAATTTTGAAACACCGAGCTCCGAAGGTAGCCATCACTGCCGTAGAGGTGTACATCCTGTCAACTATACAGATGTCAACTGTGACAGCTGTAACCC
Organism: Engystomops pustulosus; assembly: GCA_019512145.1. Lineage (NCBI taxonomy): Eukaryota > Metazoa > Chordata > Amphibia > Anura > Leptodactylidae > Engystomops > Engystomops pustulosus. The sequence continues at coordinate 28,351,164 of CM033646.1, read as the reverse complement.
ATCACCCATCATCCAGAGCGCTAGAAAGTGTGAATACATGGTTTGTTTTTCCCTCTGGGGATCTACATAAATAATGTAAATCACTGTACAGCCCCTTTACTCATATATAGAAGAATCAGTAAATTATAGTGTATGGTCAACCACTAAACATTTAAGCACTGTGCACATTCGCTTTACCAATCATACAGACCCCTAACAATTACACATTTATGACATTTTTCCGTTAAAATTCCAGAAAAGCAATTTGAAGACATCGCCATTCATCGTCTTACTAGACATACACAATGTTCAGTGTATAACTTACACAGGAATCCTGTGACGCTGTTATCATACTGTGGGTAAGTGATCTGAGTTACAAGCTCCATGTGCAGCAGTAGATGCCAGAGGAGTATAAGTCATAGCAGCGATGAATGTATGGAATTTATTACTGTTCATCATCAAACTCTCCTCCACATTGCTTAGTATATAAGAGTGACTTATTGCAATAAGACGTCAGCATCCAGACCTCATCATTCATAATCTTTGTTCTTCAGCTATGCATGATGGCCTGAGGTCTACAACACATTTATTATTTAAAAAAATAAGTACTGTACACGACAATATGAAAAGACATATAAATGGAATTATACAATGGTATATTGGCACTAGGCTACATAAATAAATTGTACTGTGACATCACTGTTTGTATTATCCCCTCCCTGTACTGTGACATCACTGTTTGTATTATCCCCTCCCTGTACTGTGACATCATGGGGCTTATTTACTAAGAGTCCATGGAGCGCACTATCGTCGGATATTCCAACGATTTTCATTTTTGTGCTGCAGTTAGCAGGGGTTTTTGGTGCATGTGATCGGATTTTGGCGCATCGGCGCCGGCTTGCATGCGACACAAACATTTAAACATTTAAATTGTGTCACAAGCTCAAGCACTTACATACACCGGGAAGAAGAAGGTGAACTCCGGCGGACCTGAGCGGGGAAGCGACAGATGCAGGATATATCCGGCGTAGTTAATCGCGGCACAATCCATGATCGTTGCACATTCCGGATCAGAGATCGCGACTTGGACAGGTAAGTATATGTGCCCCCATGTGTGTGTTATCCCTGTACTGTGACATCTCTGTGTGCATTATCTCTGTACTGTGACATTACTGTATTAATGGTTCATTCCAGTCAATTCTAGTCCATTGAATTATACCTAGTACAAGGCTTGAAGGGCGGATCATGACTCTGAGATTCAGGGAATACCGAAGACATAAGTCACTATAGTCCCTGCACTAGGAATAAATCAATAAGTGATCTTTGAGTTCTTATTATAATTGTGTCATTGCTGTTTCCTAATATCCGGGCTGTGACATCACTTTGCTGAACTGGATAATCAATTTGCTGCACTGTACATTGACATCAATGTGCATAATCCCTTAATATTATGTTACGTGCATATATTGTTCTGGATATTAGGGAAACCATTATAAGTGTATAGAGCTAGAGAGTGGAAGGAGCTGCTTTGTGAACCTGTTGTGATTAAGAAATTGATAATAATAGACGTGAAATCAATGGGAAGTTCCATCCTACAGTCTTTATCATGAATTTTGGCATATAAAGTGCGCCCTGATACACATAAAAAACTGTGATCAGCCCCTAATAAACCAATTTAATTGTTAACTAATTCTATTAATTTCTATAATAATTGCCTAATATATAATTGTACAGTAGATCACCTACTCCTTTATATGGACAGACCAATACATTCTGTTCATATTTGAAATTCCAACTTTTTTGAAAATGCTGTGGCTACTAAAAAAAACTTGGAAGTTGACCATGGACTGAATTTGTATGTAATGTATGAAGCGTAGCCTGTAACACAGAGTGTGGGCTCAGTGCAAATGCAGTTGTCAGAAGGATTTTGGGAGGGGGTAAGTATGTCACACATTTCTAATCATAGGGAGGTGACACCATCCACATTTATGTGTCATATACAATGGATGAAATGTATTAAGCCATTTTTTCCAGATTTATGATGTTATTTGCACCAGAAAATGCTTTATGCTTCATTTATCAAGACCTTTCCCCCAGCAGCCTCTAAAAGTGACTCATCTCAGGCAAAATATGACTCATTTTAAACATTTTTATTGTTAAATGGGTAAAGATTTCACATAAAGAGGGAATTCTAGAAAGGACATTTCATCCCCTACCTGGTGACAATTGTTCTGCAGACGGATGTTTGTTGTAAAGTTGTTCACCCGTTTCACCCATCAAGCTACTTCCTTCTCATGGTTATGGTCACCTGTAGTAAGCTGAGCCATTACAGACATGGTTCACCAGAGAGTATAAATGGCTGAATTACTACAGTGGGAGACGCCGGTCTTATCGTAACCTGCCATTGTGTCCACCTTACAGAACTATTGTCCACATGGGACCATAAATCTATAAGACTATGGCACCACCAACTAGATATACAGCTTTGTAGTAACAGCAGAGCCAGGTCTCAGCTTTATCTTTATATCCTTTCTTCCCTCTCTGTCTCCTCTGTCTGACACCTCTTATCTGTCTCCTTGTCTCTGGTGGGTCCTGATTTGTGCTTCCTTATGTGTCCGTTCTATATTCTAATTCTTTTGTTTGACTTTATTCTTCTTCTTATAACATTCGGATCTAGAATTAACTAATTTTTTTGGTCCTTCTACTTCTTGTCCTTTCAGTCCTGTATTTTTTTCCCACCTATAGGATGTAATGCTATAAATGTATAATAGATGAGGGTTCCACCTCTGCCATCTGCACCCATCGCAAAAACTGGGTCCTGGGACCTAAAAACTTATAGCTATTCCTTTCATCTGTCATTAGCCGTAAGACATATGGTGAGGATTGAAGCTATAGCAGCCATCGTCATTGTAAAAATAGGATATACCTTCAGGGATTTACAGTATATGGTAATAAAAGTCATTATTAAAGGGATATTGCAGGAATGTGAAACAACCCTAGGGGACAGGAGTGGGAAAGCAAGAAAGCCTACAACCAGAAGTTCTTGGGGCTCACAGGACCTGCTTCCACCATTAAGTGTCCTCCTCAGACTGCAGAAGGTCACTTTCTTTGACCATGGGAGGTCACTTTCTTTTTTGTTCCCAGGATCCCCCTTATCAAACCTTCTCGCCCCCCGTAACCATATATAATTCAACCAGTACAGTGTCGAAAAATAGAACTAGCAGAGCAACAGTGATCCGGAGCAGGTCAAGAATACTTTCTATTTCTACCCCACCCCTGCCCCTAGGGGTTTTCAGGAAGCGAAATGAAATCACCTAGTCAATTCATATCAGGGATTCCCTTTTGGTTGATAGGAATCATGCCCTCCACCCTATGACAATTACGGGAGAAGGTCCTAGAAGTGGATTGTCTGGTCAAAGTCTGTCTCCAGGACAAATCCTCTTTAAGCTTCTCAAACACATTAGGATCCTGTTGTGTCCCCTTCTGCATGAACAAGTGCTAAACACCTGCTCTCAGCGAAGAGGAAGGGATTTGATTGACATGTTCATTCCTATTGCTTCCTAGATAAGAGGCTCCAAGAGTTGAACAGCAGGTCTTCTTTCTTCATCATGATCATATTTTGTAATTTTTTTTTGAATAAATTATCTTCTGGACAATATGATTTTCGCAATATGTGCCGGCCACTATGAAATACAGTGGTCAGGGGTATTTGCTAACAGTCACAAATGCTGGCAAATTTGCCTCTCCTGGTCTGAAAAGGGTTGTATAAACTCTATAAACTCTAAAGTGAGCAATCTCAGAGAGCACCAAAATGCCTTGTATAAAGGGGCTGCCCTCCAAGGTAGCTAAGAGGCAATGTTTCCTCATCCCATCATGGAAAATGTTCCCCTAGTGGAGAACAATGCTTGTAAGTCAGGGTTGAAATGGCCTTCAATTACTTCAAAGGAAAATTCATTGGCTTCTAGTTCTTCAAGGTTCCAAAAGAGCAGCAGAAAACAAACCCAATTGGAGCTGAACTTAGAGCCCATCACTGACCACTAGGGTTTATTTTATTTTGGGTTGTTTCACAAATTGGCTGTTTGATCTTATTGATTATATATATTATAGAAATACACATGGGATAAGGTTGTTTTAGGCAAGATTTTTAATTTGTTTAACATTCTTTATTCTATTTGTGGTGTTTTTTCATTGTATAGGTGGCTGTATATAATATCATGGACTATACCTTTAATATACCTTTGTAGGTCTCATGCACATGACTCTATTTTTTGGCCATATGCTAGCCACACAAATTGCAGCTAGGAGACAGCCCCCTTACATTTCTATTGTGTATGAGCACGGCGTGGTGAGGAACAGTGCATGCAGCGTGTTTTGACACTCCATGAGTATGCCGGGTGACTGAGCAATTTTAATGCACATTGGCTAGGTGAGTGTTGCCCGCCGGCCAATGTTAAACGGGCGAGGAACAATGGCGCACAGCCTGTATGAGGCTTTACATAGTCTGCTTGAATGTGTGTTTTGTCCTGGCTGAAATAAAGATCTTTGTAACTTTTTTGGAATGGTATTCAGAATGTACCCCGACCATGTTAGAGTGTAACTTATTGATCATATGGCATGTGTGAACAACTATACAACAAGGGTTCCGAGTATTGCCAGATTGGCAGTTTGCCTGCGAATGCGGCAATACATCAAGGTTGCGCGGCCATTGGAACATTAGGTCCACTCATCTTTAGTTGTGAGGCAACCAAAAGTAGAGGGTTTTATATAGAGACCCCAGGGACCTTTCCTGTGCTTGATCCAAGAAACATAAGATACATTGGCTCATTAACTAATGGTCCAGAGTTGCACTCTGAATTGCACAGGGGGTTTTGGCGCATGTGATCGGATTTTGGTGCCTGGCTTTCATGCGACACAAATCGGGGGCGTGGCTGTCGGCAACCCAACTGATTCAGACAAACCGCGGACCTAAAAGCAATTTGTCGCAAGACACGCACTCACATACACCGGGAAGAAGATGGTGTACTCCGGCGGACCTGAGCGGGGAAGCGACACAAGCAGGACATCGGACGCACGATCTTAGTGAATCCTCATCGGATAACGCACCTCGGGGATCGCGACGGGACGGGTAAGTAAATGTGCCCTGTTGTGTTTTTTGGTACTTCTAACTTGTGCAGTGCTGCGCTTTGTTTCTTTATTTTTATGGATGTGTCAGATCTGGTTAACCTGGAAAAAACAGACAGTAAGAATCCTCCAAATTACCATACTTGCCTTAGGAAATGCTGTTGATTGCCCTATTTTTAGGAGTAAAACAAGGCATTGAGTGGGTGTAGTAATGAGCTCTGTCTTTATTTTAGTAGATTTGCCTTGGTCGCGGGTTCCCTTTAACTCCGGCATTGTCAGCCCTAGAATCACAATTCAACAAATCGATATACAAAACAAAAAGATCCTTATGTCTGCAAACAAAACTCTCGCTGAGTTGGAAAAAAAAGGAGAGACTGCAGAAATGTCCTAAAAAAACCTAGAACAACAGCCCGGGGGGATGAGGAATATTGCAGAGTTTGTTATTTCATTATAAGCGAGGTCTGTTCTGGGATCTCTGGCTGCCTGGAATAAAATCTGCATTGCAGTATCCGTAGTTTTCCCTCTCTGTAGGAGGACGACACGCTTCTATATTGCTCCAAACTATAACTAATTGTTGTATGTTGGGGCTCAGTGCAGACATTTCTGAAGTGTTGTAGAAGAGTTTCTGTTTCAAAACAACAATTTCTTAGTGCGTGCATCTGACAAATAATGATACCTACAAATGGTATCATTAGTAGGAATACAGTACATGTAACTGCTGTGTATAATGATAGGAAGACATGTGAGCTTAAAAGGGGACATACAACCACCAGCCTCATAGGTTACAAAAGATCATGGCCAGGGGGAGAATTATACACAATTATTTAGTATTATTTATGGTATCACGGGAGGCAGGGTTTTCTTTTTTCCTCATTTTTAAAAACTTATTTGCATATCCCTACCCATAATCTCCATAATATGAATGATTTCTTTCATGGCTTCTCACCTAGCAAAGACCAGTTCCCTACATTGTACTGATGAGGAACAATAATTCAGAAGCATTGTAGTCTACAATTAGTTGCCTATGCACTTTGGATGTGACGTACTAGTTTGGTCACAAGACTTTGTATAGGGAGATGCCTCATTTAAAGGAAATCTACCATCAAATCAAGCATGATAAACCAGTGACACTTACTCATAGATCCAGGCACCGGGACTGTGGTAATCTTATTTTTCCATGGTATTTGTTTTCCATGGTCTCCTTTCTACTAGAATCAGCTGTTATAATTATTCTAATACATGTTACCAGAGCCCCTCCATGCTTCAGCTTCACTGGCTGTTACCTTGTCTCCCCCTCCCCCTCTGCTCCCTCAGCACCTGGCCCCTCCCTAAGCCTGATATAATCTCACTGCAGCACAAGAAGTTTTGGCACACAGTAGGAGGAGGGAAGTACTCCTTGCAAACATTGTAACAGTCTATGAAGCTGCAGCTATGGGGGGCTCTACTAACACCCACAGGAGCCCTCAGGCTCATGAGCATACATTTAAAAGGTTGATTTTAGGAGGAAGGGAGCCATGGATAACAAATATTAGAAGATTACCACAGTCACAGTGCCTGGGTTTATGATTAAGTGCCCCTAGTTTATCATGATGGATTTTGTTGGTAGATTTCCTTTAAGGTAGCATAATTTAATTTGAGCATCATTTGTCTATATAAGCATTGATTTTAGTCCTGCTTTTGGCAGGTTCTGTTACACATTTTGTTTTTAACAGCATAAAAATAGTGCCGCTTTTAATAATGGATAGATAATGGAGGGATATATATGGGGTGATATAATATAAGGTGAGCGGAAGAACTTCTTAAAAGATGTGTGTAATGGAAAGCCCAAATGCTGGTGTGAATGTAGCCTTATTTTGCTGTAAGAAGACATCCAAACCCATTTTTATAAACTTTCAGCTGTTTCTGCAAGATCCCCCAATCTCCCAATACTTGTCACAGCTCCCAAATCTGACACCATTTACATTATAATTTGGAATTCCTTTTCTTAAACTCCATGATAGTGTAGAATGCCAAGAACATGATAATCTGTACTGTGAAAACTAGTTCTCTTAAAGGACATCTACCACCAGGATGAAGGATTGTAAACCAAGTACACTGACATACTGATGTGTGCACCATCTTGCAGATTCTTTTCTTCTTTTAGCTTCTTATATCTGTTTTTTTTTAACAAAAAAAAAGCTTTTAAAATTATGCAAATGAACCTGAGGGGCTCTGGGCTCCATAGTTGTTAACTGAGCCTGGGGCCCCTTGGGCTCATATGCATAATTTAAAGCCTTCTTTCATAACAACAATGGCATAAGAAGCTAAAAGAAGAGAGGATTCTGCCAGAGGGGGCACATACCTGCATGGAAGTGTGCTCGGTTTACAAGGAGAAGTCATGTGTGAATTTTTTTTAGAAACACAACAATCTTTACTGGGCATAAGCTATTTTTAGAAATATGCCATAATTAAGGATTCAAACCAAAACGAAAAACTATTCAAGATAAACAAAGTCATGGGTTGGGATTGTAGACTGTGTGGGCTGAGGGATTATTATCTTTTCACGCATTCCGCAATCTTGTTTTTCCCCCAAATCCTGCTTTTCTACAGACAAGCCAGTGATGTAATTTGCTCTCTTCATCCCGTAAATCTAGGACAAACTTTTGGAGCCAGCCAGGATGAATGACAAGAGTTTTAACAGCACTTGTCAACAACAGCTATAAAACTAATTACCTAGGACCCGCTGTGGAAAATCGTTTCAACTTTTTTTTTTTGACAGAGGCTGCAAAGTCTGGAGCCTTAATTCTAGCTTTACGCAACGTCCGGCCCCAACCAGGTAGTCAGGAGTCATTTATGGTAAAGCCTATTGATGACCCATGGCTTTCCCACAATGTTTGTTTCCAATCTGTGAAAGATAATTAAGTTCAGCAGAGATTACAGGGTGTCATTATCATAGTGATGAAGAAGGAGCAGATAATAGGGGCATCACATTTGTTGTTGGCTGAGGGGGATGAAATTCTTGAATTCTTTAGATATGCAGCAAGTGACAAATAGATATTTAGATGCTTAACAAATATTCAAGATAAAAGATAACCACATTTTTGGAATTTTCAAATAACACATCATGTTAAAAGGCATCTGCCCCCTCCCAACTCCCCACCAGTAAAACCAGCATTGTGTGGGGGGTTTTATTTTGCATAAGTTTTTGGAGGAACTGGTTGTAGGATTGGTCTATTAGAATATTGACTGGGGATAATCTGCACGAACAGGGGCAACATTTTTGGCCCTTGGTATTGCTGATCATTTGAAATCTTGGCTGTATTATTATCCCAATGACATGCAAATTGCCCATCCTAAAGTGTAAGTGCAATTTTTAATTCTGGATAATGTACTTAAAGGGGGTATTCCAGGAATAAGCATAATTTATATACAAATGGGTACTCAAAATATAAGCTAATGTGTAATTAGTTGTTATTAAAAATTTTGCTCCCCTTAGTGAAAAATGCTGGTGACATGCAATGTAATCAAGAATTAATATGTATATATTGGTACACATTCTTTATTCATTAGTGTGTCAGGTTGGATGCTGAGGCCCCCTGACACTGCAGGCCCCATAGCAGCTGCTACCACTGTAGTTACACCCCTGATACAAGCAATCAAATGATAGGATTTGAAAGTCCCATCGTGAAACTAAATACAGCAGTAAAAAATATCAATAAAGTGTAAAAAAGAACCCCAAGATAAAAAGGAAAAAAATACTGTTTCACTATAGATGTAAAAGAATAACTAAACTACACATAATAGGTATCACTTCATCCAACTATATCAACCACTATTTGTCAAGTATGGTGAAAAAAATCTCCAAAAAACAAGATTTGCCATGAAATGTAATCAATATTCTTCACCCCATTATGGTGCCATTAAAATCTGCATATCATCCTGCAAAAAGTAAGCCCTTATACAGTTATATTGATGGAAAAGTAGAAAAAGTTACTGCTCTTGGCATGGGAATACTTGGGAAATATGGCTTATCATAAGGGGTTAAGGCCTAGTGACAGCAATTTAATGTTAAATGTCTCAACATTACAATAAGAACTAGACAGGAAGAGTCTATTACTGTAAATTGATAATTATACTGTGTAATAAATACGATAATACACTGCTCGCTTCTTTTAGTAATACACGGATAGCAACAAAACAGCAAAACAAAGAAACCCAACATAGGGAGATTACGGTATAATCACATCAAAGCAATAAAACCGCAGTTTATGATGGCACTAATGACTTTAGAAGATAATTGTCAGTATTTCTCCAGATGAGTCCAGGAACATATACAGATCCTGGAAACGTCTGCGGCGGTGACTCATTCCACAAAACATAAGGATAACTTACTTTCCCATGACTTCAACTACATAATAGGATTTAAGAATAACTTTAAGACTCTGGATAAGGATTTGCTATAAATGAAGAAATTCGATAGATTTAACTCTTACAGTATAGTTGGGATTAAAAGGCAGAATTGTGTCATTGGTGGTGAAGGGAGTAGTGGGGGGGGGGGGGGATTGTACATGGAACCATTATTATTAGTTGTACAAATATTATATTGAATAATATGCTGTTGTAAGATGAGCAGACCGGGTATTCATATGCTGTAATGTAATAAGGGTAAATAAAAATGTATGTATATCTTTCGTAAAGGCTATGATGGTGGCGAACTAACCTTGCAACGTTGCTGCTGGCTTTGGTCCTGCCTGCAGCAGATAAAATTGCCCTGACAAGGGCAAACACGCTCTCAGGAACCTAACTAAAAGACCCTTAGTGACCCTGCTAGGTGACACGGAAAAACTTACTTTGTCTCGCAGCCGCTGGATGGTGGAGTGGACAGGTATCAGGAAACCAGAGCTAGACCAGTGTTCACACTAGTACGCAGAAAAACGTTAAGCCAAAAACAAGTCATGGACAGGAAAAGTGGGGGCACACCAGGAGTTACAAGACACTGATAGAGAAACAACAGATACAGACAGACAAGCGGAGTCGGACAGAATCGGGTCAAAACCAAGGTTGTGGCAAAGGTACAGAGTCATATACCGATAGAATGGTCGGAAAGACGTAGCTGAAGTCAGCAGAACAGCAAACAAAGCAATAGCACAAGATAGCAAAGAGAAGACTGAAATAACCAGCACCCTCCAAAGGGACTCAGAATACATAGAGATCAATGGACACTACCACCAGCCGCCCAACACTCCAGCCATAGCTGCAGACAAAACAAGCTCAAACTCACACCCAGCTTTCACTGAGGACGCGTTCACATGGTTGCGTTTACATTGTGTTTTTAAACAGCTAAGGAGGGGTGATTTGCTTAATTACATTATTTTTAACAGCTGCGTTTACAACATGCAATGTAAATGTGTTAAGATATATTTAAACAATATGTTAACATATGTGTTAACATCACGTTAATGGTCGCTTTTTGGTAACGGAAATGTTAACAGTAATTTAATTAAGCAAATCTCCTCTTCCCAGCTCTTGTAATGTCTTTAAAAAAATGTGTCCAGTATGGTGAAAAAATCTCCAAAAAATAAGATTTGCCATGAAATATAATCAATATTCTTCACCCCAATATCGTGCCATTAAAATCTGCAAATCATTCTGCAAAAAGTAAGCCCTTAACAGTAATATTGATGGAAAAGTATAAAAAGTTACTGCTGTTGGCCTACTTTTAAAGGCCGGTTGGATCTGCAGTACCAACATAGCGCTGATGAGCGGCAGATGGAGAGTGAAGTCTCGCTTTTACTTCCTAATTGAAGTTTATTTTTTTTCAAGCTTTCAAGATCTCAGAATTTCAAGTTGCACATACTTGTGAGATAACAGAGATTCCTAATATGAGCATACATAACATTGATTCTATCATCTTGTTTTGCATCTCTTGCTTCCGCTCAGTAATATAAAACCTGCACAAGCAGAAAATTCTCCCATTAAAGACAAACAACCTATTAATTCAAATTAAGAATATGAGAGGAGTAGGCAGTGCCAGGTGGCAAGAAGGAAGAAAGATGTTGACCTGGGTGGGATTTGAACCCAGGACCCCAGTGCTGCAAGGCAGCAGTGCTACCCACTCAGCCACCATGCCGCCCCAATATAAAGCCCATACAGACCGTGGGATCTGTTATCCTGCTCATCCGTGTGGAAGGAGGAGAAAACATCAGTAGTAGTGAGTAATTGGCTGCTGTCAATGTTAAGGGTGTTAACCCCATTGATGTCATTGTCCTTATATGAGCATGTGCTCAGGGGAGGCTGAGAGAGAGATGCAATACATTGCATCCATCCCCCCATTGCCTCCACTGAGTAAATATTTTGTGCAGCTGGAGGGAGGAGGATGGCAAAAAGCAGCTTACTGCATCTTCTGCTCCTGTATAGGAGATACTGTGTAGATGAAGGCAAGGATTCCTGTCAGCCAGTATATCAGCTCCCTATGCTCAAGGTATACAAAAGAATGAGATATGGGGCATTATCTTGGGTATATTACACGTCATTCCTACGAGCATTAAATGTTGGAACATGCCTTAGCAGGTGCCTGTGTTAGTAGATACTGGATAAGATCTAAGATTTATTGCAGTCTCAGAAGAGCTCAAGTTTCATTTGCGTATGTCCAGTTTTGCAGAACTCAATATCCTATAATTATGTTGCAATTCTGGCTTTTTTTGTGAACACTAATTCTATACAAACACAGTTATTCACTGGATATTGTACAAGGCTTGCCGGTGATCTTTTTGGTTGTTTGCGATAGAATAAGAGGATTTTATAATCTAATCAGATTATCTCGAAGGAATCAAATTGTTTCTTCTGTGGTAGGAGAAAATATTCTTCAATATTCAGTGGTTCCAACAAAAGTGAGAAAAAATCTGTGTTTTTCAGAGTTCCATTTTCAAATACTGTATGTTTAGATATTTAGACTGTTATTTAAATAGGATGGGGAGATACAGTGATGCCCATTGTAATATAATACAGTATCATCATTTGTATAACCATCTTGTCCAATCAATTACTATATGAGACCAAAGTCATCTAGTCTCCTTCTTCCAAAAAGGGGACTCTCTAAGCAGACACTTCATGATTTGTGCTATGAGATGCTATGTGCTGACAATGTGCTTAGAGTATCAGGGTACAGGGTTTAGCTTCACTTTAATTTAGCTTCTGACCAGTCTTCAAGTCTGACACAAAGAAAAAGAGAGATAAGACAGATCATAGTCATGAGATGGATATAAGACACAATAACACACTAAACTCTGCTGCCTCATCTAATCAATGAAACAGAGTCAGCACTGCTATGTAACCTCCTCCCCTGGGATCCAGAGCTTATCTTGTTTGTAGATTAGCTGCTGCTATGTCCTCTCCACGCAGCTAGAAGCACGTCTGAACCAGGAAGTACCTCTGTCTGTGGTGTGGTGTGCCTTCTACCCTTTCGCCTTCTCCTGCAATGCATGAGGGAATTGTCTGACCATAGTCAGAAGATTTACGGTCGGATCCAGGGACAACCAAAATTGTAAACACCAGGACTCATGGAGACAGGCTTGAATTAGATCTGTAAATTGCTGTATTTTTGTTAATAATAGGGAATTAGAGAATGTGTTATTTTGTTATCCTGAGTATATTTAAAAATCTTATCTGCATGGGAATACCCCTGTAAGTAGGAAGTCTCAGGACATGTTATTTCTTCAGTAAAATTTAGGAAACTATCCTTTGATCACAGGACTTCTATGTAGGTTTCAAAACACTATAATTGTAGCTAAGATGACAAATCTTCTTAACATGCTGTTTCCACAGAAATGTTGAAATTGACTCATAGGTCAAAATCTGAAAAATCTGGTATCAAACAATCGACCCCCTTGCTTAAAAACCTGATTTTTATATAATAAAAATCATTTATTGCAAATATTTAAATTGACTATAAAATCTTGAATGATTAACCTTTTGCTTATGAGCTATAAAGCTTAAAAGGGCCCCAAACTATCATTAGTCATTCATAGCTTTGGTGCCCTGATAGGGTCACTTGTCTGCTCTTTAGCCTCTTTCTCTATACCGAAAACATCTGTCCTTCTCAGACATCCTCTTCCTTGTATACATCTAGTACATAGCCTACTACAGTGATGGCAAACCAAGCCTTGAGACCAAGTGCCCAAATGACAACTAAAACCCATTTATTTATTGCAAAGTGCCAACACAGCAATTTTAGCAGTAACTTATTGCTCTCTGTTCTACCACAAATTCAACAGAAGAAGGACCTCCATCGATAAACCACCCCTGTCCATACCTTCTCACTCTTACTACAGTCCGAAAAAGCCAAGGATGTGTTGCCTCAAAAGTCGTGTCTGGTTAACTGGTTGGGGCAATGTGGCCTGGGTGCCCACAGAGAGGGCTCTGAGTGCCACCTCTGGCACCCGTGCCATAGGTTAGCCACCGCTGGCCTTCTATGTCTTTCCCTCAGTTCTTCTTGCTTGACAGCTTTCTCCATTGGACCAGGGATCTCATCTGTGATTACTGTCCCATCATTGTCCTGAAGTTCTTCTTCTGCTTGGCTACTGTGTGTTAACACTAGTCTATCACAGACAGATCTTAGCTCATGACTAGTAACTAGGGATGTAATGATAAAACATGTACTTAAAATTCAATTTGTATATAGTGTTATATCTAGCACATCATGAAAAGTCTCACCTGTGGCCTTCATATTGAAAGGGAGAGGCTGCTTTGAAAATATGTTTTATATTTAGTGTCAGTACTGGAGACAAGGAGGTGATTTACACAAGGGTTGGGATACCAGGAGATTTCATGACCTTATGTTAGACCTAGCTGTATTCCAGCGTTGTCAATAATACTTCACAGAAAGGTCTGCTAGTAGTAGGGGTCTGCTGAGAAGCATGTGCTCATGATTGCCTTGGGTGTACACAAACAGTCGGGTAGAATCAGTACTCCTTCTCATCGGCGGGGTTGGGCACATGTGGAAAAAGCCAAATACTGATGTCCCTGTTTTGCTGAAAACTCACACAGATTACCAGTGTAGTCCTCCATGTTCTTATTTCTGTGGAATAATAAAGGTTATGTTTTGCAACGATTATCTATTTTGGGACCAACTCAGTTTTCCTGTAAAGTTCACATGAAGGAAAACTGGCAGGCACTATCTTCCATCAGAGCAGTATTCCCACTCGACACACATTAAGTCACAGACCAATCCTGGAACCAGGGATCGCGGTACAGGACCACGCGGTGGTGCTCAGTTAATAAACATAAAAGTCCATAAGCAACACGTAGAAGAAAGTAACGGCACTCACCCACTTGTTAGAAAAGTGTAATGTCCTTTATTCAGGTGAAGAAGCGCAAAACTCATGCAGGGAGAAGCAAGCCTTGGCAACAGGGACGTTTCGCGCTCAGTGGCGCTTTTTCAAGCCAATCAGTTTTCCTGTAACCTCTTCTACATTTAGATTTTATTCCCTTAATTATTTAACTAAAAATGTTTACATGATATGTACAGTATACATAGGTAGATATTTCAGGAAATAAAACCCTCTACATTTGGATTGCATACAGTCATGAACATTAAGTCGACCAAACTTACTGATTTTGTGGAACTAGTTGACCCAACTCCCGACTTCTAATGGCTCGTATTAAAAAGATATTAGAAAGATTTCAAGATGCCCGATCCTTTTGCACAGCAAAACCTTTCTTCTGACTTTATATTACATTCCAGTGACAAAATGGGGAGAAAATAGAGGACCATGCTGTGGACTGAGTTAAATAAAACCTTATTGGGTTCCAAACTTCACGCATGGCAGGGGGCCAGGACCTTCTTCAGATGTTCAAATGTTCAATGCCTTATGTCTCTTCACTATTCAGCACATGTGAACAGGTTGATGTCCTTTACCCAGCAATACTAACATCTACCTCATATATGTACCTGATCATATGAAATGTGAGGAGTAGCACGCCTTCATGGACTTTTACTCCTCCCCATGCCTCCATGGACTTCTACTCCTTCCCATGCCTCCATGGACTTCTACTCCTCCTCATACCTCCATGGACTTCTACTCCTCCCCATGTCTTCATGGATTTCTACTCATTCCCATGCCTCCATGGACTTCTACTCCTCCCCATACCTCCATGGACTTCTACTTCTTCCCATGCCTTCATGGACTTCTACTCCTTCCCATGCCTCCTTGGACATCTACTCCTTCCCATGCATCCATGGACATCTACTCCTTCCCATGCCTCCATGGACTTCTACTTCTTCCCATTCCTTTATGGACTCCTACTCCTCCCCATGCCTCCATGGAGGCAATAGGCATCCTGTTATTTCATGTGATCAGATACATACATGAGGTAGATGTTAATGTTACTGAGTAAAGGACCTTAGATAACATCACCCTGGTCACATGACATGAATTACTCAATGATGTAACAACACTCTCTCTCAATCTCCCAGCAAGGCACTAAGTACAAGTTCCATACAGCAGCATGTCCTAGCAGTGAGACCTGTCAATCAGAAACAAGGAGGTCAGGCAATGAGGCTTGTACGCCGGCATATGATAGCCCCACCAAGCATCCAGCGCAGCCAGATACATCAAAAGAACCAACCTTTTGATTTATCTAAGGTGGCATATGCAGCGTTTATATCTACACTAGGCCCTACCTGGCGTATTTCATATAATTGGGCACATTTACTTACCCGGTCCAGTCGCGATCCAGCGGCACGTTCTCCGGCGCTTATCCGGGTCTGCCGGGATTCACTAAGGTCCGTGCGCCTGATATCCACCAGGTGTCGCTGCTGTGCTGAAGTCTGCCGAAGTTCACCTTCTTCATCCTGGTGTATGTGAGTGCTGTTCTTGCGACACAAATTTTTTTTTAAATTCCGCAGTTTTTCCAAATCCGTTGGGTTTTCCGGCAGTCACGCCCCCAATTTTTGTCGCGTGAAAGCCGGTGCCGATGCGTAAAAATCTGATGAAAAAACCCGACGAAAATATGCGATTCGAACCCTTAGTAAATGAGCCCCAATGTGTAATTTATTTCTCTGAATTCTTCGGGTGACTTTTGGATCTATCCGGGACCGTTACTGAACCTCTCTACAGATAAGGTGCTGCATTATTTATTATTATGTTCCTACCTGGCCTAGAAAGAAAGACAGCCGGTGAATTTTCATGTATGAAAATTTGCCAGCTGCAGCTAGTGTGCTGCCCCTCCATGCCTCCTTGGTGTGGAGGAAGCGGAAAGAGGGAAATAATCCCAAGTGCTAGGAATGAGCTAGCATTTGCATTTATTTCAGGGCTTCTATACCACTGGTGTGGAGCAGAAACCCTGAAAAATACGCCCCCTATATGTTGTCTTATGTTTGGGCTAGGGAATAATGCACCGCATGGGCCAGGGAATTATGTTCTAAGGACTTAGTAAGAGGTATGCATTCTAAACACAATTCAGATTAGCTGACATTCCATCAGCTTTTAATAAAAAGTGGATTTCGCTGGATTTTCATGGTAATAAAAATCTCAAACATTCTGTACCTAAACAGCAGAGTATTACAAAAGAATCCATTGTCAATATCAATGTATGCCAGACTTGATAGTCATACACATGCGCTACAACAGCAAAACAATATTATGCTTCCAATAAGTTGTAAATGAAGACAAAAACAACAACACAGCATTCACTTTTGTCCACTGTGCATCACAGATTATCTAGAGCTACAGCCAAAAAATAACAATGGTGCTATTTCACCCTCTCCCTGTTCCTCAGCACTTACACTGTGGACACGTCCTGCTGTATTCTCAGACATGGGGGAGCAGGGTGGAGGTAGCTCCTCAGACTTAACATAACTTTAAAAGTTGATTTTAGAAGGAGGGAGGCCATGGATAACAAAAATAAGAAGATTACCAACGTTTCCTGAATTATACCCATCTTCTACAGTTTCAAACACCCTAAAATCCCATCTTTAGGCAGGCCTTTCACATTCCCTAACTGCATGTTACTTTCCTCTTTTTAAACTTTCCAACACTGTTTACTCCTCCTCATCAGCTTTTAATATCTTTATACAGGTTACACTACTGGCCCATGCCAGATTTTTCAAAAATTGCACCTTCTCTGACATTTTTCCACTTTTCCCAAATGTATTTTCCCCCATTTTCTCCCCCTGTCCATTCTTGGCTGCACTCACCCACTAGGACCCATTAGGACTTGCGATCGGATCCAGCAGGGTTAACATGGAACCGGCAAATAGGGGAGCAAGAGGCACATTTCTCGACCTGGCCTACACCACCAGCGGCGTTAATCAACCCATCACCCAAGGTGCGCACACCACCCGGCCTGAAGCCTGAACCGCTGTCCGGCCCGAAGCCTGCAGTGCCACTTGGCCCTGAAGCCTGCACAGGCCGCCTGGCCCCGAAGCCTGCACAGCTGCCCGTCCTGAAGCCTGCACTGCCACCTGGCCCTAAAGCTTACACCGCCTGGCCAGGACCATGTCCATTGTGGCCCCAAGGATCTGGAGCCTGCAGAGGCAAATCATATCAGCAGCCCACCACCACCTGGCTGCAGGTCACAGAAAGCTTACTATTTTTTTCTTTCAAATCTCTTTGCATTGTTTTTTTTTTTTTTTTAACCATAAAAAGAATAATCAAACAGATATATTAATGAATACCAATAAAAGTACAAATAATGTGTAAAATGGTCCACACTGAATAAATACAGTGCAGCTTACACGGAGTTGGGGAAGGCTGATATGACACGGACTGGGGGAGGGAGCGGTATCCAGGGGGAAGGGCTGTAGCGGGTGCGCAAGTATCCAAGAGGAGTGGCTAATGGGCAGAGAGCGCTATAGCCATTTTAGGGTTACCACCAAAGGAGTCCCATCTATCCACCCTAGAACTGGGTGTGAAAATTTTTTGCGGCAACATGTTTAGGGCAGGTGGAGGGAGAAGGTCCTTGGAGTTGGTGGAGCTACAGGGTTTGCAGGGGAGAACATGGTGGGTATGGTGAAATGGACTCCTGGTGGGTGGTGTCCTGGGGAGTGGAACATTGATAAAAGGACATCTGCAGGAATTGGTGCCCTTGAACCGGAGGTGGCAGTTGGCGGTAAAAGTCATTGGAGGGGGCAGATTGACGTTTAGAATTTTATGTAGCTTCCTCCTATTATGACTGATGTTAGGGGAAATGTTATTTATGGGGTTTTTTTTGGGGGGTGACAAAAAGTTATTATTTTGTTCTGTTATAAAAATTGGCTTCCAGATTAATCCAAGAAAGATGTCACAGTCTGCTTTCAGGGGGAAGAGTTAATCTGCTGAGCAGTCGAGCGGATCTGCGACCAAAATCAATAGTGCCACGTCCAGCCATTCTTTAAAATGGATAATATAATTAATTAAATAACTACTTAATTATGGTCAAGTCACCAACCTCTATAGATATTTACATTATTTAGTGTATCGGTCTCTAGAGTAACCTGTTTATTGGTATCAGGTGCTGAGGGATTACACAGACAAAAGGAGAAATCAGTTTTAGGAAAAGAGAGTGAAAGCTATATGCAGTTCATATGTGTGATAAGTATGCTGAAAGAGATGGGTTTGAAATATTGTTGTATCGTATTGGAACAGTTGTTCTGCCCCAAATACAGCTTCTGAAGCCCTAATGATAACTTACTTGTTCTGGTTCAAGCTCAGGGCTCTCCACTATGACTATCCAAAGTGAAAGGTCCCACCTCCCTCCCGATCCCATTATTAGTCTTTATAGCCATGAAACATTCCCCTTCAAAGCAAGGAAATTAAAATGGTGCAGAAATAGGACATATCTTTGTGGTGAGTATTAAGCAAATCTGAGTGAGTTATTTTGCTTTAGCTGTAGCAGTTCAGCCATGTCGGGCATCTAAGTGGGCGTTCAGCTAAAACTAGTGGTATGTGTTAGGAGTGTCACTAGAATCAATGAAACTTTGGCACTCCACCCTACGAGGATGCCTGTGGTCAGACTGTGTTATTTAAGTGAAAAGATTTCAATATGACCTTTTTCCGAGCCAATCTAAACAAGTACCTGCATGACGGCAGGGCCGATGGAGATCCAGTCAGTGTTTGGCAGGCTTCATGTTACTAATGTAGAGATTTTATTGTATTTTACGATGATTAATCTCGTTTTTATTTTATTTTGCAACTCATGGTTAAACCCCCTTAAAAGATGTAATTGATCCTTGGCATTCCACTTAGGATTATCGTGTGCCTTTCTCTGGGTACAGCATTAATTTCGTAGCTGTATTTTCCATGGGTTTTTTTTTTCCATTGTATTTTTAGCTACATTCCTGCACAGGAACCGAGCACATTAGCGATCCTGAAGTAAGAAAGATATACTGACAGACGGCTTAATGAAAGTTATGGAGAACAGATTTAGTAAGGAAGGCTTTGTAGTTATAAGATGTGAAATACAGTTCTGTTCTATCCATCACAAGGTTTGTAGTTGCCCCACATTGCGCCTACGGGAAAGTTTGTTCTGACAAACTCGCTTCATGCATGTCTGGGATTTACTGGTCGAACCTAGAACCGCTGAACTGAACCTATATGCTGAGTTCAGTTAATCAGTGTAAGTTTTGGAACAAACTTTCTCGTGGGCAATGGGCCTTATGCTGTCCTTGCTCTGGGGCTATCAGTACAGGAAGTCCCCGGGTTACATACAAGATAGGTTCCATAGATTTGTTCTTAAGCTGAATGTGTATGTAAGTTGAAACTGTATATTTTATAATGGTAGATCCAGACAAATTTTTTTTTCCCCAGTGACAATTGGAGTTTCAAAACTTTTTGCTGCAATTGGACCAAGGATTATCAATAAAACTTCATTACAGACACTTTACAGCTATAGTAAAGCATCCAGAGAGCTTCCTCAGAGGTCACAGTGGCCAGAGAGTTCTGTCTTTAATTAGGGTTCATCTGTAAGTCTGGTGTCCTTAAGTAGGGGACCGCCTGTACTACAGAGAATTACCAACTGTATTGCCTGTATAGTGCAAGTTGTGGTGCCTCTTTCCATATCAGCCATAAGATCTACCTGTGTTCCCTTTCTTTATATTGCTTGTATAAGATTGTGTGTTGGCACCAACACTAGGAATTCAGGCCTATGTTTTTTTCCCTAAATTAGGTTGATTATAATGTATTACTAGTACCCTTGGTAATTTACAGGATGCCCAAAGCATTCTCAATACCTGACAATCCTTTTAAAAACTGTTAGGTCAATGTCTACGTAGTTTTAGGATTATGGCAAATATGGGTGACAATAGTAGCTGTATATTTACACTGACTGTGGGTGATAAATAAGTCTTTGTCTCCTTGAAATGGCCTGATGAAGAGGGAATCTCCTTTTTGCAATGGATCAGTGTGATCTCATTGCTAAGGCTTTACCGTGAGAAAATCCCTTTAATAGACTGCCCCCAGTAAGGCTATCTGTATATGTACTTTACATTGTACAAACAATGCAGTACAGGAAACACATAACTTCATGAATAGAAGACACGTAGTCACTAGTAATGACAGAATTCACACCATAGTGCAAGGAACTAAAGTTTATTTATGACACTTTTGTACATGTTTTCGCCCGGCATACCTGGCAGCCATATGGGGACATTTTAATTGTTAAATTCTGCTTTTACTTTCCCATAAGATGGGTTAGTTTTGTTTCTCAGGTCGCTCTGTTTCTTATTTGGAGGTTCTGGGGCGTTATGGGACCAGCTGCAACCAATGAGTGGCCTCCCCATAGAAAAACAAAGTAACTGATATCTGTGGACAGAGGAAGCAATGTCCTGTGTCCAGGGGGTTACGAGACCCGCTTTTGCCAATGAGTGGTCTCTTCAGTTCTGAGAACAATAAAGGAAGTGATGTCAGTGGACAGAGGAAGTGGTTATGAGACCTGCTTTTATCAATGACCGGCCTCTTCAGTCCTGGGACAACAAAGAAAGTGACCTCCGTGGTCAGAGGAAGTTGTATCCTGCATCCAGGGGGTAATGCGACCTGCTTTCACCAATGAGTGGCTTCTTTAGACCTGGGGATAACAAAGGAAGTGACATCTGTGGTCAGATAAAGTGATGTACTGTGGGTTAAGGAGACAAATCATTGGCTAAAGCTGGTACAGTCACTCTACGCAGCTTCTGGTTGAACACAGGGCCAAAAACCTGATGTCCTGAGAAATACTAATTCTTAGGATAGTTTTCTGGGCACATATATGGATAACTCCATAAATCCATAATATACGAATAATTCCATAATACTGTATATGGATATTTTTATATACATCAAACTATTAAAGGGGTTATCCGGGATTAATAAATATATTAGGGCCGGGCTGGGGTGAGCTTTTTAAAAATGTACTGTAATATAAACGTGTACTCACCTCCTCCAGCGCTGCTGATGTCCCGCGGCGTGGTCCGTCTGGTCCATGCCCCTGTTTGTTTGCAGGGGCACAGAAGCCGCGCACAGAGAGCTTCCGGCCGGCAGAGGTCGCCGCCACTCCCATCCGTCCCTATCTCTCAGCATTGTAGGGCGCTGAAGATAGTGTCGGATGGGAGCTTCCGGACAGCCGGAAGCTCACTGTGTGCCCCGGTAAACAAACAAGGGCTCAGATCAGACAGACCGCGGCCCTGGACATCAACAGTTCTGGAGGAGGTGAGTAGACGCTTATTATTTTTAAAAAACCCACCCCAACCCGTCACTGATTTATTTATTAATCCCAGATAACCCCTTTGACCTAAAACCCCTTTTGAGATTGCAGAATTTAGAGGATAAAGTCTAACCTAAAAAAAAGTTTCCCTTTGAATAGTTTCTCTAAATTACTTTTCCATTTCATTCTTTTGAGGCACCTTATCTCTTTGTGGTTCCATGAAAGGAACGTAATAGCAAAATATATATATATAAGATAGGCTGCTCTCTTCCAGTGCACTGTCCAGAGGCAATTCTACAGATACTAGATCCTCTTTCTTCTTCACAGCTCAACCATGGGGCTTTGATCAGAGAAGATATAAAGGGTAGAGCAAAAATGATGGCATTTTGGTCTGTAAGGGAGGGAAATAGGCTGCTCCCTGGAGCAAGATTTCAGCGTGATTTATGAAATATAGAAGAACCATTGCGCTACATGTATTACGTAAAGATCAAAAGAGCACATAGATAAAAAACCTCTCCCTCTTTTGTCCTATGAAGTGTTTTAATGACTACTGCTGAGTCTTATTACTGAGCTGTGCAGATTAATACTGGATGGCAATTTAGGATTTTCTTTACTTCGAATCACTTAAAGGCGAATATACCTTATTCAGACTTATTATAGGTTTCTACAGATATAAAGAAACTGTAATGGAAGAAAGCTTCTAGGGGATTGGATAAAAAACCGCCCTCTAGGATTTCTATGATTTCATATGAACAGTACCCCCTTAGTCCATTGGCTGATTTTGATATTGCGGCTAAAACAATTTTACTGGACTAGGTATCATTACCTTGTTCTGTGCTAATATGGACCATGAAATCCCCAAACCGAGCATCAGAAGTGGAATATATATATAAGAATTGTTGGTTTGAAAGGATATATAAGAAAAACTTTGACTTTGCTGCCCATATAGACCAATTCCAAAGAAGCTGTCAATTTCAGAATGCAAATAAGTCATAAATATCCCCGACTACCTCTTAAGCTTGAGTCTGGAATCAGAATACACAATTTACATTGAGTCTAAGGTAAACGACATTGCCTCATGGCAGTACTATACAATGGCACATGGAGAGATCATAGGTCCTTAAAGGGAGTCTACCACCTACACACAGTATTATAATCTGCCGACAGCATGTTATAGAGAAATGCACTACGATTTTAAATAGGCCTTCAATTTTTCTGTAAATTGTGCCATTTTCAAAGTATTCCCAGTTTAATGTGTATGCTAATGAAGCAGTTGGTGCATACGGGTTGTGTCCTTGGCTATTCCTGCCTGAATCACTTTTCTCTTCTTCCAGTGTTGCTTTATACTTCTCACAAGACAAATATCCTTCTTATCTTATGGAGAGGGTAGTATTTCAGGCAGGAATAGCAGTGCTCCTGTGCTAAGGACAAGTCTCAGGTACACCCACTGACTCATTAGCATACGGATTAAAATGGGAAATTCTCTGAAAATGCAACAAGAATGTTGGAAATCTCAGTGCATTTCTCTGCAACATGCCAACAGATTATACTGCTTGGGGGAGGTGGTAGACTCCCTTTAACAAGCATTAAGGCCTTAGAATACACAATGCAAGTGCAACGGGGGTTAACCCCTTAACTGGCAGTGACAAAGACTATTTAAATACCAGAGGTGTTCCCTAGGATCTCTACTCCCCGGTGGTGCCAAAACTGATTGCAGGTATGCAGTGGGGGTGAGCCGGAAAACTGTTGGTGTTATCGGTGGGGATGATTCCGAACACCAATGTGAAACCTGAAACTTCCAACTTAAATCTAGGTTGTATGGAACGGACCCCAAACATTGTGGACCCTACCCAAGGACCCTAAGCGATTTTAAATGTTATGGTTGCTACCATTAGGAACTATGGGGCAGATCTACTTACCAGTTCCTGCTCGATCCCCGTGGTGCGTTCCCCAACGAGAATGCACAGTTGCGACGCAATCCACGGCGAGATCCCCGAAAAGTCTGGAAACCGCAGGAGCCTTAGTAAATAAGCCCCTATGTGTGGTGCAAGGTCAAGGCAAGGTCTACGAATTTTGCATTGCTATGCCTATAGAATCTATAGATATAGATCAGTGGTAACAATGTGGATGGTGTCACCACTTTGGTACGGTGAATATTATAATTGTTTGTGATTGGGTATGTCCCTTTAAAAGAAAAGGATATTAGTGTTGTCTCGTTTAGATATACAAGGATTATCAGGGAGGAAATGTAATAGAGGTATCACAAGGTACAGTAAAATACTCACTGCTCCGCTCTATGATAGTTCACTATGTGACAGATCACTCAGTTTATTACCTGAAAAATTTTCTGGCTGTCATTCAGACTGCTGGCTTCCCCTACAATTTCCATAATTATCTTCATTATCTGCTAAGCCCTACACATCAGTCATGTCCCAGGCACTGGCTTTTACAGTTTAATAACTGGGAAGCAGGAAGGTGATATGTTACCTGCTGTCACCTGCTATGGCTTAGACTGTCAGATGCCTACAGGTACAGTTCATTATAAGAAACCTGATTTGTTGCTAAAAGACCCATTGGTGGCTTTATTACAGATTTTTTTCATCTGAATGACCATATTATAAATCATGGAGCTGATGTAATATTCTATTGTGATATATATAACTATAGAACATTTGGAGTAGTGAAGCTTTTTATGATGTAAATATTCCTTATGGACCCTCTAGTGGGCCGGGTCTACTACTCACCTTCTCAAGTTTTGCCTATGCTAATATGGTATCTAATAGTATTGCTATAAGATTCCCAAATAATATGGCCTATTCCATAAACTATGAAACGTGCATCCTGTTCATGGATGTGGGTGACACATCAGAATTATGTGCCAATGCAGACTAAGGTGGCCTGACCAATGAAACAAGGGTTCAAGGGTCACATATAGGTCTTGAAACATAACTTTTGAGTACATACCTATGTAAGGTGAACTTGTTAACAAGAGGAGCTGACATTTTTAATGCTACCATTTTGGGGCTGTGCAAAGTTTTTATCTCTTTTTATTCTCATTTTTAAAGGACATCTACCACCAGGAACAAAGATGGTAAACCAAGCACACTGGCATGTTGGTGTGTGTGTCCCCTCTGTCAGGATCTGCTCTTCTTTTAGCTTTTTATGATCTGGGGTTTTTTTTAAATAAAAATATGCAAACGAGCCTGAGGGGCTCCAGGCTCCATAGGTGTAAATAGAGCCTGGGGCTCCTCAAGCTCATTTACATAATTTACATAATTTTTAAAGCCTTACCTTACAATCCTTAGGCTACATTCACACTGCCGTATGGGGGACGTATATACGGCCGAGGTATATACGGCCGATATACGCCCCCCATAGACAGCAATGGCCGCACGGCGCCCAACGGGAGCGGTACGGTGCAGCACACATGCGGTACTGTACCGCTCCGTACCCCGGAAAAAGATAGGACAAGTCTTATCTTTCTCCGTAGTACGGCGCCGTGCACCATAACTTCCTATGGAGAGGGAAGGGGGTGAGCTGCGCTCACCTCCTCCTCCTCTCCCCGTGCGCTGCCGTTGCCCGCTACGGTACGGTAGGGCGGGCAACGGCAGTGTGAATGCAGCCTTAAACTTGTTGGTAGATGTTACTAAATGGCAACATTTTTTCCATTACAGGGTTCTCTGATGGGAATACTCATTTTTAAATGTTGATAGGTTGAACATGTTTATGATTTTAATATGTTCATTTTCATATCAGCTCTATGGAAAGAGGTGGTGATTTGAACTTTACAATTTTTTAGGCATCCCCCCCCCCCCCTCAGGGTACTTGAACTCTAGGGGGTCTGATCGCTCTACCACATACTCCAATACTTCTACGCATTGTATTGCAGCATATGACGATTTTACTAGCGATCTGTATCTCTTTCAGCAGGCCATTGCAGATCTAACTTACTGTCTTCTTGGACTCCTTGGCCTTGGAGTCTCATAGAGACAATCCACTCCAATAATCCAGCAAGCATACATTATTATTTCCTGCATTATCCTCCAAACATCTGTCTTGTATGGACAGGGCTCAGCCTGTTAGCCCTCTCAATACTTCCCTTGTTGAATGCCAACATAATAATTAGTCATTTGGTGTCCAGAGGTTAAACTTAATCAAAATAAATGCATATATATAAATATATACATATATAATAACAATAACAATAATAATAATAAAAAAATTTATTTATAAAATATATGTATAAAATATATGTATATATATACATATATATACAGATATAAATACACACACACACATATATGTATATATATATATATAAATAACTTTCCAGGCTGGATGTTCATATCCAGGTGCAGTGAAGGAGAATAGACGTTCTGGTGGTTACATTAGAGATGCTAGTCAGGTTTTTCTGGTTTTTCTCCTCTCCCTCTGTCCACCACTTGAGTGTCACGTTCATTGTTATATGATGGACTTGTGCCATTAATGTGGAAACGTTCTATGTTTTATTCCTCTCCAGGAGTCACGCAAAGCTGTCTGACCAAGGAGCTCTGGTTAATAATTAGGCAATGAATGATGAAGGGTGGGAGTGACGGCCATTGTATTTCCTTGCCTATCCAGTAATCATTTAGCATATGGACCGAATGGTGGCATTAACCCTATTATTTTCTCAGCCTGAGGCTTGGCACAGGGAGTCTAATTATATTACGAGGGGCTGGGGTCTTTGTGTTATATTGAGGGAATTAGCGTATACCACTTGAGGGAGAAATCAATGCAATCAGTATTCTGCTTAATAGTCTTTGTTGTACACTTCAACTTACGCTAAATAGAGCAGATTATCTTCTGTCGATGCCAGAGGCCAACGGGTTGCAGGTTCACTGGCAGAAAAGGGCCTCACAATAATGTCACACAGAGTTAATGTGGAACGAAGAAAATCCCTAATGAATGTGTTTAATCCCTTTTCTTGATCTATTCATTGTACAAATCTCCATCAAAACATCCTTGTATCTGAAGGGAAGGTTTGGAGGATCCTCAGTGCTCTGTAGAATATGGGTGACAATCTGGATGATGTCCTCCGGCTACAAGTGTCATGTCCAATTGAGTGACTTTGAGAACTTTGCCAGGCAAATATGAAAAGACAGCTTGAGCAAGAGGCTCGTGGCGATGGCTGCATGCTCTGACCTGTATCTGGGTTCTCATATTTATTGAAGTTGGTTTGACCCAATCCTGTATTTGTGCGGCCTTGCTGGACATTTTGGATCATGCTATTTGTGCGGCCTTGCTGGACATTTTGGAACATGCTATTTGTGCGGCCTTGCTGGACATTTTGGAACATGCTATTTGTGCGGGCTTGCTGGACATTTTGGATCATGCTATTTGTGCAGCCTTGCTGGACATTTTGGATCATGCTTTTTCCCATTCAGACCACATGCTCCACTAGGGTGGACTGAGAATGCATGTGCACGGTGGAGTATGGTGTTTAGAGAGTAATGCAAAATGACCGGGTATAGACTCAACACCCTGATTTTACTCTTGGCTAAATCAAAATGTGACATAATGGGTTCACACACTGTACAGAGGAGGGTCCCTTACAATCTCTATAGAGTAGAAGATGCTTATACTGCAATACACACATGACAAGACAAGACGGTAGTGTAGGATCTCCTGGAAGGGAGGATGCTAGAGAGGATGCACGAGTTCAGACAAATAAAATGCATATGTTTGTTATGCGTGAAAACATCAAACTCCTCCATAAAAGTGAGGAAAGAATTTACATCAGAACGATATTTACACTTATGAATTGCCCAATCTACTTCAAGACTTACCGTATATTCCCATTTCCCAAATAGAAATGCCTTTAATTGAACATTATATAAATGATGGTGACCAAATTGTTATGGATATCCATTATGGACTTGTGATTTTCTAGTGAAGTTATTCAAGACGGAGTTACTGTTCAACATCGACCTCGAAGAGACAACACGTCTTCCTAGACCTTGAAGACCACATCTTGTACATGTCCTGATCATGTTATGTAACACCTACATGTGTGGTTCCCATGCTATTACTTACTGTTCATGTCTATCTTGTCACTGCACAGCTGTGCAATTATGATAAGCTAATAGTTGTTGCACCTATGGGGGCACATGGGTTTTAGTGTCCAATGCAAAACAAAATACTAGTGCTATATGTTAGGCAAATGAGATCTCCAGGCCCCTCCAGAAGAGACATGCATCAGGTGTGACTTCTTTGGTTCTTAGACCATCCATGATTATAACACACTGGTGTCGTTCTAGGTTTAGGTTTGATCTTGGAGGAAGATCAAAGCCTATATACAGTCATCAATTTTGATGACTATGAAACTGTTGTTATATTTGATGTAAATGGCTGATAGGAACCATAAAGGAAGTTAATGGAGTTGTATTAGTTGTAAAACTATTCAGCATTTTTGTCTGTAATAGCACCGCTCTTGTCATGGCCCATGCCTGGTGTTGCATCTGCAACATCCCGCACCGGGGCCTAGCCATTTCTTGGGGCCCGGAGGCAGCCGGGCTCAGAATACCGGTGTGGCTGGCAACTGCGGCCTAGGGCGCGCTGATGTCACGGTGCTTGGTATGGGGGCCGGAGGGCTGTCCTACAGCCTAGCAGGTTTTCAGCAGGTGGTGTGTGCAAGAAATATGGAGGGAGAGGCTGATGTACTGGTTCTCCCTGGGACAACCCCTGAGTGTCTGTAAGATAGGTCCCTGGGTAATGGATAGGGAAGCCCATGGTGGTAGACAGCCATATCCAGGGATCAGACGGAGGCAACGTTGTGCAAATCAACTCACGGTTCTTTATTGAACAACAGGTATCAGGCAACGGCCTAAATGGTCAACAGCAAAATGGTACTGGAGTGGTCGTGGAGAGTGATCCTCAGGAATAATGCACCAGCCTGGTAGTGGATGCAGGCTGGGATAATTGAGATGGAGCTGTGTCCAAACTGTGCAAGCTGCAGCTCTGGATTAGTTTCCTGACTGGGCTTGGTTTCTGTATCAGCACTGAAGGTATACTCCACACTGTGATCATGTGGTCTGGACTGCTGGCAGACTCTAAAGAGCAGACTCCTGAGAAGGAGCATGAGGTCTGGACCATGAGCTCCCACTGCACAGAGGTTTCATACTCCCCATGGTCAGATGGCAGCACCTCTCTAATCACACTCCAGTTTACAATACAGCCCTTAACCGGGAGAGAGCGATATTCGCAACTACCAGCCTGACTATGTATTGGCAGGGGTGTTGCGCATCCTAACACTTTCATTATCTGTCATTGCCATCGGCATCCACATCATCATGCAGCCCAAATTATTTTAATTAAAAAAGGATTCATTCAACACAGGTGTGGCCATGGCTCCTCTGCAAAAAAAAAAAAGAATCAGTTTCAGTCCATTTAGTGTCATTCGTTCTTTTTCACGACTTTATGCTGTCCCTTGATCCTGATTTTTTTCTTGTTCTTGCAAAATGGATGTTTGTAAAAATAAGGTGGCAACACACTAGGTTCCCCCAACATAATTCGATTTGTTTTGAAGTCCATGGTTGGCAAATTTTACAACTGGATGGAACACAATACAATGGAAGAAGCCCATCCCTCTTAAGGCCAACCTGTAAATATCTTTTTTTGGTTTTTATAGGAATGTTTTCCTGAATGTTCTCCTCATGGATATCACAAGCTAAATAATTCCTGCTTGAACATGTTAGATCCTTTACTAATTTCATGTCTTCTTTCACTTTGTGAAGCCATTATGCAGGCAGTCATGTTACTTATTTATGCCCTCCCCTGGTTAAGTCGTGGCAGCAGCCTGGCTGTGTGTAATGGGGAAGCACTTGTCTCTTAATGGAAGACATGGCTATTGTACGGCCTGACATTCACAGTGTGGAATTAATTTGATGTGAACAATGTAAGGGGTGGGAAGTCATAAGATGCATTTACAAAGCCAGCTGGTACAGGCTTTTAGGAAATTATTGTGCATCGAAAATCGCAGAAACATCATTGTTCACCCACAGAAGAGACCTAGTAGAGTTTAAGCTCCTTGTTCACCTTATTTCACCTCACTGGATACTAACTTTAAGAAAGCATAAAACTTTACATTCTGAAAATCTCCACTTATTAGGCAGCAGGTCACTTAGTTCTGAAGATCCATGAGTCACAGACAAAGTTAGGCTACACTTACATGCTCTAAGTGTATCCATAGACATATACTGGAAGACAATGGCAGTAGTAGATTATAATTTAGGCGGTTTGAGCATTGTCCGGGGCCCAGTCCTTCTGGGGGGCTGATGAACACCCAAAGCACCCACCAAATTTTATACTGAGAAGGACTTTCACCCAAGTAATCCTCATTATATGTTCCTGAACACAATATACAATATACCCAAGAGCCATTTCCAGACTTGCAAAGGTCCTAAAACCGCAGATGGAAAGGAAGCAGAAGGAACACAAACGCCATTCCTAAGAAGCTGATTCTAGTACCATATGTAGGAAGTGACTTCCAGACTTGTATGGGCTATAGTATTCATACAGCCCAGAGCCTATAGCAGTCTTATACCGCCCCTGGACAGAGTAATCCTTTTGGTGTCCATCTGACCATTATACATTGCATACTGTGAGAAACAAAAGATGGGAAGGTGCAGCAGGCTAAGGCCCCATGCACATGAACGTATTAAAACAGCTGTGTATACGGCCGGCATACGGCACCATGCATTCCAATGGGCAATACGGCCATCCATGTACATGGCCATAATGTCCGCGGTACCGTACAGTGAGCGGGATGTATACAAATATAGAGTATGCCCTATTTCCACCGTATTTCTGGTCTGTGCAGCCAATAGAACAAATGGGAACAAATAAAATATGGGCTAAATACGTGCTGTATACAGCTGTGCACCATATACAGTATACGTACAATGTCCAGAACCAGTGGGAGGTGCATTCTGTCAGCCAGCCAATAGTCAGCAATCCATCATCTGCCAGCCCAACCTGTTTTATAGGGATATGGTGCCATACAGTGCAATGCATTGCCATACAGTTGCAATATGTTCCATATTTACGGCCAGAATATAGCAGTATATATAGAACAGAATAGACCATATGGTCGTGTGCATGAGTGATGTTTACATCCCATAAGGGGTATGGATGCAATGTTTTGCACCCATCCCCAGCCTCCACTGAGCGTATGCTCTGGGAGGTCCCCAGTGATGTTACTGTATATATAAGAAGGGGAAGGTTGTTTAGGGCTGTGTAATTATTGTGCTGTCTTACAAGTACAATTGGCCCTATAAACGCAACCATTGCAAAGATATGGCGATTGGTGTAATTGAGTTTGACACATCTTATCTTCAACTATGGGGGAGATTCACTGTGCGTTTTCCACCAGTTTTCTGATGGAGTGGCACCTGAATATCCCTCTCCCCCCAGTTTACTTTTTTCCCCACTTTGGGTGTGTTGGGTGGAGGACCACAGTTCAAAAAGCCAGTTTTAATGAATTCCCCCCTCTAGGTTAAGTTCTAATTAACTCTAAATTCAATCATGTAATTACAGGGATTACTTTAGATCCAAGAAGAGAGACTGCACGTTAGCATTACCTACTCTATTACTTCACATGGTCTTGTTAATGCTCCTAACCCCAATGAATTCAACCATCAACCACATTATACTAGAGGGGTATTCTGTGACCATGCTCAGCCCCATTAGTAGTAGCATTAGTAGTATATAGCTGGTTTTTACTGCTAGGATACTTGTCCTCTTTCCTATTGGTTGTTCAATCCTCTTATTGTCTTAGCACCTTTCGCAGGAGACAACTGCAATTTAACGTGACAAAAAGTATCTTCCCTAATTCCAGCTCCTGTCAATAAGGACTTATTCAGTAATATAAGCTTCTTTCATGTCTGGATTTCTTCTGTATTGCATTGCCCGATTTAGCTGCCTCGGAGCTAGTTAGCATGTTGTCTAATGCAAGGAGCTTACAAGATGTGAAGAGCGTAATTAATTAAAGCATGTAATTAGCCATCATCACCACATACTTTACTGTCTACTGGAGAAGACTTTGCTGTCAGTCTTCAAAGCCCTGCAAATTGTTGGACATTTTCTTTGTTAGGAACATAACCTAGTAGTTATCAAAAGGGCTAATATTCTTACAACTCCAACCCTTAAATTGGGTAAAAGCTCATTATTACTAAAGTGAAAGATTTGTTGGGAAATTTTGCACAAAAACATGAAAAGGAATGATGTTGTAGTAAACATAGAGGTGACAACTACTAACTTGATCACATATGTCAGAGCAAGCATTTCAGTGTTTTCACCAACTCTAAAATTCCTAGGGAAAGGGTGTCAAAAAATGAATAAATCATAGTTAGCCTTATCTTGGAACTAGTAGCTGCGTCGCTTTGACGATGGGATGTCACTTTCTTTGTTGTAGGTCGAGGAGATCACTTATTGGCGAATGTGGGCCTTGTGACACCAAGGTTAAATCCGGAAGCACGACACTGGTCCCCTTTAATATTGACTAATTCATGGAAAGGAATCTATCTGGATAGTGTAAGGTGGCTAGGCAAAGAGTACTTCACATATATTTCATCTTCTCATAGTTCTTCAAATCAGCCATAAGGTAAATAGTGATGAGCAGACCCGAACCGCAATATTCACATCCGTGCTGAACATTACAGGTACATCTCATCCCCCCTGCCAGTAATGCCCACCGTAGGTGGTGACAATGTAACTGCAGGATGGATGTTGCCATTTTCATGAGTATCATAACTTCATGATGACATCATGGGGAGCGATGATCATCTAGAAACTACTGATGCACATTTAGAGAGTTAACATCTGTGATCTGTTACCATTGGGGTTTGGGTTTGGCACACAATCCTGAATTTTTAGGTTCGAGACCGCTCATCCCTAAAAGTAAATTAACTGCATTTTCATTATGTATTTCAATGGATAAATAAAAAGTGATTGTATATATAAGGAGTGATAAGGAGTACCAGAGTTCATCTTCAACTTGCTATTTTCATGTTTTTGGCTACTGACACGGCCTGGATTGGAATCCATGAAATTTTACCTTTTTCTCCTTCCTTACCGCTCCTTATGCACCCCCACCGATACTATGCTATATTGCTTCTTGGGTGAGCGAGCCATTTGTTCTTCCTTTTGTTCATCTTTGGATATGGAGTATGATTTACAGAATGTATTAACAAAAGATTTCTGCTGGTTGCTATCATTAGCAGTCAAAAAGTTTTGGCTAGAGCATTCCCAAGTTCAGCTAAACTTCTGTATTTCAGAGGTTAACTCTATCTCTATTCTATCCATGTACATTAGGCAATATTTAGTGAGTTTGATAAATTTTGTAGCGAAAAATTTAAGCATTTACCATTTCCCCTAATACTTTGACTACTGAGATTTACTTTATTCTGTATAAAAAGGTTTGAATGAACAACCTTCATGGACAATGTGTTCCCGAAAACTAATCATATGTTTTCTACGTTGGTCTTCTTACATTCCAGCAGACTGTGTCACCAGTTTCCAAGCCTGTTAAATATAGTAATACATGTTCTATTTTCTTTTAATGGTTTTATCCACATCAGTGCCAGTGTTATTCTGGAAATTACCATGTAAAGTGAGAATCTTGTATTTTAATGTATGTGGAACATAAACGTGTAGAATAACCACATTCATATTCCAGTCGTCAAAATCGCTTCCTGTCTCCCTCTGTCTGGGCTGCCATGTTCTGTGAGTCATTCATCTTCCCTGACTGGTTGTTAGATTTTGTGACAGGAACCACTTGGTGATAGACATGCCTTCCCCATGACTCAATAAATGGTGGAAGTTTGTTGTAATAAGAGACAATAAAGGGTTTCTTATATTCGATACATTCTAAGTGCGACATTTACAATATATTACCAACTTTTTGGTAACAAGCTAAATGCATGTTTGGCAGATAGCACTCTTACCCCCAAAATTCATACACATACATGATCGCTTTGATTTATTGTACACTTGCTGTCAATGGGGAAGGAAATAATGGCAGTTTATTTCTTCTGTGCACAAAAAGTTAGTGCATTGAAATTTACCAGGCCTAACTCTTATTTCCCCAAATTCTATAACGCTTGCTGCAGTGCTCTGAGTTTAACCCACACCCAGGGCTGTTTGCAGCAACTCTTGATTGACAATTGCCTTGCAGAGTATTTTGCCTGAGAAATCTGGGGTAGTCGTTTACAGCTGTTGTATTTGCTCACCTGTGATTTGAGTGATGGATGGCCGATCCAGTCAGCTGCTTGGGGCGGTGTCAAGGAGCTCCTTCATATATCTGCCCAGTGCCATTACACCTTGCTAGTTTTAGCAGTCTTTTGACATATTTGTCATATCTCTGCTTTCTATTACTTTTCTATTTTGTGTATCTGACCTCTGCTACGTTATTTTGCCCTTTTTTCTTGCTATTAGATTCTTTGCTTCATGGCTATCGTGGATTTGACCTGCTTCTGTCTGACTTCACTTGTCTGTCTGTTATCTGTTGTCTGTCCCTCTGTCTCTATTAATCTTTCCTGTGTAGTCAGTGTAGGGATTGTCAACCAGAAGTCCTTCACCAATAGGGTTTGCAATGCTTGCTAGGTAAGTGATAGGATTTGTGGGTGAGTCTAGGGCCTGAAACCCCTTCTCTACCTTTGACACATCTTCTGTTGGGGCACATTTGTAGCTCCCCTAGATAAATATGATTGGTCTCAACATCCTGCATGGCTCCCTGTCTATATAGGGTATGTCACTGCTTAACCCTGATTGGCTGCAGTGGTCATGTGGTGGTCACAGCACAATAGAAGCAGTGAGCCATGTTTGAAGTTCAGTAATGGGTCAACAGGGGTAAAAGAGGTAAGTACAATTTATTATGTTACTAGCCGGCATTTGAGACCTAAATCCACAAAATTTGTTACCTCGGACAACCCCTTTAATGCGTTTGGGGCCTCACTCTTTAGGCAGTTGTCCTCAACCATTCCATACTCGTGCACATTTAGCTTGGGCAATCAGGCATTGCTTTCTAATGGGTAGCCTCCACTGGCAGTGGCTTATTTAACTTTGAGAACAAAAATATCATGCATATTGAGATACTACTTTCTAATTGTCTTCTTTCCCGACAATAAAAGATGATAAAAGAATAATTGGGAGCCCCCCCCCCCCCACACATCAGTTATCAATAAAATCATTGGATTCAGTCCTTTAGAATCTAATGTGTATGGTCAACTTTAGACTAGTGATGTCAATCTTGTAAGGCCCCTTTCACACTCCTGTTGTGGGGATGTATATTTGCGGCCAGATATACGTCCCCATAGATGCCAATGGCGCCCGGCCAAGGTATGGTGCTCATGCATGTGTGCAACTGTACAGTGCATGGGAAAAAGATAGAGTTTTTTAATCCAGTTTTTATATCCGGGCCCCATGCCATGCTATGGAGAGGGAGAGGTGAGCAGCATGCGCTGTATGCTATGGCTGGACAAGCATATGGCGTTGTGAAAGAGGCCTTACTGTGATGTCATTTGATACAAAACAATTGGTCATAAAGGGAACCTTTAATCAGAAATTGGCCTTTTAAAACACTGCCCCCTTCACTGTAATTGATGGTCCTGTGTCCATTGATCAGGTTTCCTTAGAGGAAACCTACCACTTAAAAATGGTAGTTCTAACCCACAAATACATCGCACCAGCTCAGTGTGAGCTGGTGCCGGAGCATATTTTCATTAATTAAAGAAACCCCGATTGCTTTATTAAAGTGTTTTACACCTTATATTACAACCCCCCTTCGGTGCATCATATTGCAGCTCGGCGCACCATACACGTGACTGGCTGATTTGGAAGTGCCGGAGAGCTGGGCTCTCGGGGAAACAATTGCGCCTGCGCAACTTTACGTGCAAAGCCGGCCGTGCGAAGTTGCACAGGTGTGAGTGTGCCCGAGAGCTCGGTGATGTCACCGGCTCTCAGGCGCCTCCGAATCAGCCTCAAGCACGCAAGTCCAGGGCATGATGTCAATTGCATGGGAGGAGGTGTTCAGAGGCAGGAAGAGCTTGACTTTAATGTTAAAATCTCCACCTCCCTCACTTTATACATCTCACTTCAAAGTTGATTTTCTGGATGCTCC
Source organism: Engystomops pustulosus (assembly GCA_019512145.1). Classification (NCBI taxonomy): domain Eukaryota; kingdom Metazoa; phylum Chordata; class Amphibia; order Anura; family Leptodactylidae; genus Engystomops; species Engystomops pustulosus. The sequence continues at coordinate 28,315,274 of CM033646.1, read as the reverse complement.
CACCAAGCTTCGCCATGAAAGAAACATTATCTAGAAGCTGTTCAACTGCCTGACAACATACTGGTAGTGGTTTATTAGGCCAATTTCTGATGACAGGTTCCCTTTAAATTAAAGACTCCTCTTCAACTGGAAGTCCTCCATGTAAACTAAATCGTCAAGCAAGTGCCCGTTTTTGGGCTCCTTAGTAAATGGGGCCCTACAATTATTCCATTAGTCTTTGGCTAAATACTTGGTCTTCTATTAACAAATCTATTATTATTGAATTGTCATTTCATTTCCACTACAATATTAACCAGAATCACATAATGGACTTCACGTAGTATTACGGCTATGAAAGGGTTACCATATGGTCACACTCAGCTTCATCGTTCTGCGCCGTTGAATGTTCACTTCCAGTAAGGGGTCTGAAGATGAGCTGCTGTTTTCAATTAAATCCGATTATTTTAATGCAATGTACCGCAGCGCTCTCTTCACCAGAACCAAATGTCTCCAGCAAATGCACCTATTGCATGTGGGGCATCAATTAGGAAGGTCAAAAGGTTATAGTGACATTAAAGGGATAGCTGGTCTGTATGCAGATGGCTGGAAAATGATATACAGACTGGGGTAAACAGATGGAGATACAATTGGGGAAGGGGGGGGGGGGATTAAAAATGACTTCATGTACTGTTCACGGGACAACTAAACTGATTACATCATAAGCCAAGATTCCTGAAAGAATTTGGTTTACTTTGCCAAGGTTTGTAAAAAGTATTATAAAGATGTGCTGGACTTTTGGAGCAATTCTTAGAACTGCAGAACAAATTGCACACATTGCAGGTAGAACTGGTGAAGGATACCAAACAGTTATCTAGATTGAATATACATAGAATCCCCCGAGGCCTCCAGCGCTACATCTTTGGCCTCCCTCGTGGACACATATAAATGGCACATACACAGATTCTTAATTGGAACTCAGCGCCGTCTTGTTATTCCTATGGTTGGAAATGTAAAGCAGAAGCAAGACTACGAAACATATGACATATACGGCTTCTATTTATTCCATGGAAAAAGTAATCCCTCCCGAGAACAATAATTTACTTAGTCCACCAACATATATCATAGGTAGGCAGAATATATGCAGAGCAAGCGTTTTTTGGAAAAACACAGCAAAAACTACATAAATTTGGTCTTGGCTATAATCATACCAACCCTCTAAATAAATGTACTGTAATATGTACATTAGAAAATAAAACAAAAGCAATGGCTTTTCTTGTAGCACACCACAATACTGTTTATCTATTTCACCATGCTTTATATAAAGAGATGTCCTGGGCTTATTGGAAAAACTGTGGATAAAATAAAATAATAAATTATATAAATATATATAAAATGGATACTTATTCTCTTCCAGTATCCAGTACATTTTCTGTTCCCTTATTGTCTCAATCATTGGACAGATGGGCAAGAGAGGTGACGCCACTGCTCAAAGACACTGTTCTTTCTCATGTGATCACCGATGCCTGTGATTAGTCACAGTGGTCACATGGTCCTAACTAGAGATGAGCGAGCATACTCGCCTGAGCGCGTACTCGAAACGGCTCGTTGCTCGGACAAGTATTTCGCATGCTCGAGAACGAGCTTTCACTTAAGGAAACACAGTGAAGAATAGTGAAGAACACAGTGAACACATTGCAGATTTTTGCCATACATCTGCTAACTTATCAGAATCATTGTGCAGAACGGTGTTCTTCACAATAGTATGTAAAGAACAATGGGGCAGATTTACTTACCCGGCCCATTCGCGATCCAGCAGCGCGCTCTCTGCGGTGGATTCGGGTCCGGACGGGATTTATTAAGGTAGTTCCTCCAACGTCCACCAGATGGCGCTGCTGCGCTGAAGAGCATCGGAATGCACTGGAATACACCGAGCCGGGCTGAGTGAAGGTAAGTGCAATTTTCGCGACACATTGTTTTAAAAAATGCGGCGGTTTTTCTGAATCCGTCGGGTTTATGTGAAGAACAATATGTGTGAAGAACAATATGTGTGAAGAACACATTGCAGATGTTTAACAAGGGTCATTCTCCTTTTTGAAGTTCCACAAATTTTCCATTGACTTCCTTATTTCTCAATAAAATGACACATTTTATTGGTCCCCTTGGTCCCTTTGAAAAATGCTCGAGTTTCCCATTGACTTCAATGGGGTTCGTTATTCGATACGAGCACTCGAGCATCGGAAAAAGTTCAACTCGAGTAACGAGCACTCAATTAGTGTTTAGCAATTAGCAATTTAGTGCTCGCTCATCTCTAGTCCTAACCAGTTCAGGCCCACATTGTGGGAGTGGTGCCTTAGATCGGGTTAAGTATGCTCTACTTTGCTAATATTCGGGCCTTCCTCAGGTTTCCGCTGAACTTTTAAAGGATTAAAATCGCCCACTTTCATATACAAGTGGTCCCCAATTTAAGGACACCTGACTTAAAGACAACCCCTAGTTACAAACAGACCTCTCTGCCCACTGTGACCTCTGGTGAAGCTCTCTTGATGTTTTACTTTAGTCCCAGACTGCAATGATCAGCTGTATGGTGTCGGTAATGAAGATTTATTGATAATCCTTTGTCCCATTACAGTAAAAAAAATGTGAAAATCCAATTGTCACACAGACAAAAAAAAAATTGTCTGGATTTATAATTATAAAATATACAGTTCCGGTTTACATACAAATTCAACTTAAGAACAAACCTAAATAACCTGTTCTGTAAGTAACCCAGGGACTATCTGTAGTGTCCTTTTGAAAGCCAGTGGCCTAGATTTTCTAAAGGCTGTGCGCCAATTTTCTGTCAGACTTTCTTTCTGTTGCGGCTGCACTATCCTTCACGCAACACAAATTCCGTCATTTAAAGGGTCGTTCCGGTGCTCAGTTGGATCATGTGCGACATTTATCATTCAAAGTCCGACAGAAATGTGCCATGTTAAAGGTGCACCAAAAAAAAGTTGGTGCACTCTGTCGGAGCAGTGCAGGGAGCGCCATATTCATGAAGAATGGGCACAAGAAATTCTGAATTTGGCGCCCCCTGTACACTACAAAGGAAAACTGCACATAGTACAGACTGCACTGTTCTTAGTAAATGTGGGCCAGCATGTTAATTACTAGTGCAACCGTCTGCAGTACTAACAATACTGTGCCCTTCATGTCTCATTCATGTATTTTATAAGGAATTTCTGTAGCTTTTATAAGATGATGTGGTTAAATCATTGACTATAGTAGACAAATATGCACTGAACTTTGTATTTTGTTCTTTGAGTATAAAAAATCAAAGATCTCATAAACTCTCGCTTGGCAAACCTTCAAAGACCGGTTCATTCAAAATGACTAATACAACATGTAGTGAGAACTTTTGAGATTTTATTGAGACTTTTCCAGCATGGGCACATGTATCAAAGAAGCAGACTATGGTCCTAGAATGGGGCTCCAGGGTGTCGAGGCAAATATATCTGTATATATATATATATATATATATATATATAGGAATCACATTTCTATAGCATCAACATGCCCATGTGAATCATTTAAGACGTTATGGAAAGGAGGAAAAAATGATGCCTTATCCCAGGTTAGGATTGTAGTTCCATTACAGTATGTGCATATCCACCAACTTAACAGGGATGTTTAAAGCCCCATTCACACAAGCATTTTCCATGCTCGATTGGGTTTTGTCAGACTGCTTTTATTTCATGGGCGCACTCACATCTGACAGAAAACTGTTAGAAATCTGATGGAAATTGTTAGACCAAACTCTACAATGCTGGTGTGAAAGTGGCCCAGGTCTCACCTACTTGACCCCTTATGGATGTATCTACAGGCAACACTGTTCCACCCCAGAACCAGGACACATATTTTGAAGTGAAGTTTCACAATTCTGATCTCCATTTCTGACTGGGACATACAGTATGTCCTTTCATTTTGTCTTCACAATGGGCACTTCACATATGTCTGAAACTCCCTGGGATGAAGTTGCTGAAGTAATCATAACTAGCATTATTGAAGGTCCTTTCCAATACTTTTATGTTGAAGACCTATCCTTACATCATCAATTTCCGATTGGTGGAGTACTGACTTCTGGTGCGCCCTTGATCAGCTCATTAAAGGACTTAACTGTAGGGTAAGCTCGACAGCCTTTTCATTGTACGTATAGCAGTCAGAAAGCTATACACGGTGTAATGGTTGTGCCTAGTATTGAAAAGGACTGAGCTCCTGAATGAATATATAAAAGATGGACGTGACTCAGAAAACTGTGTGACCGATCAACATGACTATAAAGAAGAAATAGCTCTCAGTCAAAAGTCTTCAGTAGAGATGAGGAAATGATTCAAGGTGCGATTCGCCAAAGCTAAACAAATTTTTCAAACGATTTGGTTTGGGTAGAATTGCTCTGGAATTTGGTCTATAAACCCCTCTAGTCCTCTAAAACACAAACCTTTTCATAAATAGGTCCATCTTGCTAAACCCCAGTGAAAAATTCATAGAATATGAACCTTTCATAGGTATAGAACCTTTTTATTAAAAAGAAATCTGTATTTTAGAAAAATTGAGTGGGGTCATATACTGATTTCCAGGACAATTGAGCAACATTGGTTCATCCCAAGCAAATCTACGAATCGAAGAATAGATTCACCAACTTGTAAGCTTTCATGGTTTCCATAAATGAAGGAATGAAGAAAACTCCCATGTCATAATTGTTCTATTTAAGGCTAGTCATAGTAATTATCCTTCAGGAAGTGTTTTCTAGCCATTCTTCATTCTCCCCATGGCCACACCTTCTAGTCATGTGGATCCCATCGCTTATGTGTGTGTAACCCCACAATAATATATCCTAAAATAACAGTCACCATTGTTCCAGATGTCCAAGTTACCTTTCACACACTTATTTATATTATGTATATCCATTTTCAGCAAAGAGTCCACATCTTGAAGGGTTTGTCCCAACAATTTGGTAATTAAGATATGTCCTTCCTGCCTTTGATCTGGCTGAGAATCCCTTAGGGAAAAGCATATCTACATTATACCATAGGGAACCAGCTGGAAGTAGCACACTATGTAACTAATAGCTTTCTGATGTTTGCACAGCTTTGTATAGTGGACAGTTTATGTCTACCCAGGGATCATAAGTTAAATTTTCAGCACATTCGGCTGGTAAAAACCATTGCAATGTAACCTGGATTTGCTTTTTATGGCAAATTGTATTTACCATTAGCTACACGATGTACATGACCTTCTGAAATAAATTTCAACGTGATTTAGATTTAAGATAATGGAGGGGATTTATCATAAGTCTCTTAGAGCAGAACTGTTGTAGTTTCCCATGGCAACCAATCAAAGCTCAGCTTTCATTTTCCCACAGCTGTTTATAATAAATCACCCCCAATGTTCTTTGAATCCCTTGGTAAAGCCATTTATTATTTTTGGAGCAAAAACCATTCTATATTTTTCAGTGGGATATAATTTTGTGGCACAAGGGATTAATGAATTGGCGCACTGACTGAAAGGTTTAGAACTCCCTAGACCAGATGTTAGCTGGGCTATTTTTGTGCCAAAAAATGCCAAAAAAGATGTTGGAAAAATAAATGCACCGGAAAACTGGTGGTTTCACAAGCAGCGCCAAATTTAACACTGCTAAAGATGGGGTAGCGCTGGGAGTGGCTTTCTTTAGTAAGTAGCTCCTAGTGCGTTTTTTTAAGGGTGACAGGTCCTCTTTAAAGACATAGTCAGGGATTGGATTTTAATCTGCAGCTCTCATTCCCACCGATCTCTTTCACTTTCTGTATCTCTGGTTTTGTGAGAAAAAGAATCACAGTCATTGTGCATTTTTACATTTACAATGACACCATGGATGAATGTCGCTACCATAGCGCCTCAGATAGGGGCGTCTGAAGTGCCGCTACCCCTCCAACTTCTAAAAGTAACTCATATCTGGCGAAAAATGACATTTATACACTATCTTAAGCGGATGCTAGTTTAAATGGGTAAAATCTGGTGTCCCTTTACCTGTATTTGCAGATGGATAGATACATCATTTTCATCTTTACGACATCTTATAGTCTATGCACATGGGATGCTTAAAATGTATTCAGTTATATTCATTCCTATATTGTTTTTTTTTAGGAATCACTTAAAAATGACATGGATTCTCTTTTTTCACCTGGGCAAGACACTTATAGATGGCGCCATGCCTGAAAATCTTTTGCAGACACTTGAGCCCTTGGGATGGTTCCTAGGTCATTGTGCCTCTTGCTGCTGACAAATGGATTGGACAAAATTCATGTTAGACAGTAGAAGAAATTCACCTCTTGTGATAAACAGTATGCAGATCCAAAGCATGCATTCTGCTGTTGACCCGGTGCCAAGAATGTAGGCTTGTCTGCTATTTCCACTGAACGGATCCAGATTTTTGAGATGACAGCAATACTTGAAGATGAGGAACTTGGAATTTACATATATAGTACATAAATTTTGGTGTTGACCATATAACAGTCTATAAATAATACAGGATATCTTACTCCTTTCTACATCTCAGTTTCCAGTCGGCTTCATACATGCAAATTGAGATTTTTGTGATCTATTTAAGAGATTTATCATATCACGTCTCTATCATGCGGGGCCCAAAGGCTCATATCTCGACTACACCATATAGAGAGAATACCCTTCTCAGCTTGGTTCCTCCATGCGTTATCCATGAAGACTATGTTGGCTCCACCAGGAATCAAGCATGTGGCCTTCATCATTGTTTGCTGGGGATTATACCTCCAGGAACAAGAATTCGAGAACCTCTGAGCCTTTCTAACCTGGAACGGGTTGGCGATGTATGACCCTGGCACAGTAATATTTGGGTTAAGAGGCTTAGAGGACCAACATGTAGACTCAGAAGTCCTTTTAACCTTAAGGTCAAAGAGGCTTCGAGTCACAGACCTTTAATGATGTGTTACTATGGGACCAGTTCATGGACGAATACAAAAGAAATGAGACTGACAGCTAGACAAGCTCCGAGCCTCATGTGACAGAGAACACCCTTTGTTTTTGTAACCTTCATACCACCCATCTAATTAAGTGTTAACATAAATGGTGCAGAGCTTTCCACCATGGGCTCAGTTACACTTGTCACTATAGGTCTCCAAAGATCTAGATAGATAACATACTATGTCAGCTAACAAAATAAACACCACAAACTAGAAAATAAACAGCAAAATAAAACTTATGATGTTTGCCAATGCACATTGTGTGTCATTCAGTTACGCACTTTGCTTTATTTTTCTAGGTTTTTGAACTAAAACAATCATTTAAAATTATTATCTCAAATGTCACAAGCATAAGGTAAGTGACATTATGGGGCACACTTACTTACCTGTCCGGAGGAGTTCACCAAAAGTGCAGTGTCCGCCGATAATGCACTGTGCCGCGATTCACTAAGATCGTGCGCCCGATATCCTGCAGGTGTCGCTTCCCCGCTCAGGTCCGCCGGAGTTCACCTTCTTCTTCCTGGTGCATGTAAGTGCTTGGTCTTGAGACACAATTTGAAAGTTAAATCCGGCGCTCAATCCAAATCAGTCCCAAGTCCGCTCCCCGATTTCTGTCGCTTGGAAACCAGCGCAGCTGCAACAAAATCCGATCGCTTGAGACACAATCCCTTGTTAAATACCTGTCACAGCCATGCAAAGCCCGAAAAAATCCATAAGTCTGACGAAAGTGCAGACGTGGACCCTTGGTAAATAAGCCCCTATGTGTTTTTCTTTTCTACCCACTCATGGGGTATTTCTACTGAATAGTCAAATGTTAAGTGGGGGAAGGGATGTAAAGGGGTTGTATGTGTCTGTTTTTGTCTGGTGATTACTTGTTTCAGAAAATAGACAATTCAGATGGTTTATGAGAGCTTACAGGTCCTCTTTTTGAACCATATTTACTACAGAAGATAAAATCTGAATGAAAGGGTTACCAAATTCAACCGAATTCCTTGTGAACGTTGAACATACATAGATTGGTTCTTAGCTTAGGATTTCTCTCCTTACTCCCTCCCACAAAGGATGGACTCTTCCACCTATGTACAGCATGTAATAGAAGATTTCCACAATATATGACCATTCGCAGTTCTCCTCGGTGATAACAACTGATAACTAGGGTTCATCTTCACATTAAAATAGTATTGTCTTCGCGAGTCAACCACATTATATTCTTCTGATTTCTCCCATATGAGACCCTTCGTAGATATCTTACATCTGACATTTGTTTCCAGAGGTTGCACTGTATTACGCATTACAGCATCCGCTCTTAATAGAAGAGAAAGATTCGGGATATGGAAACAATCTGTTGTATGGAAGTGCATGCGGAGGATCCAAGCTGAGAAGCTTTGTTTATACTCAGCGGACAGCCGAGATGACTTATTACATAAGACTCCCTGAGTGGCCCTCTCCTCCCTGGCCTAATATAAATATTTCCGTGGGCTGTATCTCCTGCCGTCTTGGAAGAAGTCCATTATAAATTCCAGGTTTAAAGGAGTGGACGAGTAGATGGAATTGACTAATTCAGCAAAATGTGTCTCTGGAACATTAAACACGGACCCCTGGATGCTGCGGGCTCTGATGTTTAATCACTCAAAGGGCACAAAATAATGGTTTTAGCTTCCATAAATCTAACAATGTCACATCTTGTCTTAGTAATGTATACATTTATCTATACAGAGGTGTAACCTGATCCTCCTGGGCCTCAGCGCAAAATTTGTACTAAGGCTCCTCCACCTTATCGTATTTTATACTTTTGTTTTTTAAATTGATAGAAAGGCATTTTGGAAGAAACCAGGATTCAGGTTACACTGTTACCTTCAGAGGGCAATGCATGGTGCATGGTACATCAATAGAGTAGAGTAGAGTTGGGCCAAAGTATAGAACAAATCTTGTTACCTGGCTCCAATTGACTCCTTGTTTCAGGCTCCATCACAAAAAGTTTTGGATTAGACACAGAGTAAATCCTTGTGTAATATCCTGCCAACTCAGGCCCTGCATTAGGCACAGAGTAAATCCTTGTGTAATATCCTGCCAACTCAGGCCCTGCATTAGGCACAGAGTAAATCCCTTTGCCTACTCTCAGGCCCAGCAGTAGGCCCAGATAAATCTTTCCGTCATGTACCAATCCCACAGAGATAGAATATCCCCTGTGTCATGCACTGCACCCTCTGGCCCTACACTACATACAAAGTAAATCTCTGCCATTTTTCCCCTTCTCGAGCCGTACACTAGTTATCAAGTGACCACCTTGTAACACCCCCTAAGGCCTTGAACTATGGTGGGTATACAGTAAATCCTTATATCACTGACTGCCCATTCAGGCCCAGCACTAGGCATAAAAAAGATGTATCAAGGTGACTAAGCGTTTAGAGACATATGACCGGAGTCAGCAATATAAATCAATTTTTCTTTATATCCAAATGTGAAAAGACATAAAACACCAGTACATCACCATATCTTCGGCAAACAGTGTCAATTGTCCATAAAATTGTAGCACACTAGGAGATCATGGCTTTTCACTGAGCAACCGACGCCGACACAAGGTAACTAAACATTAGTGGCAAAGTTAGATTCTTATTCTGCCCCAGATCTATCACCGACCCATGCGGAATGAAGCTTGAGACTAACTCTCCCCCTACTAGTTGTTGGTATAGTTTACGTCAGAAAAATAAAAATGTTTTTGGGGGAATTTTCACGGCGCAACCCCCTGTTATTGAATCTATGACCTTCTATGACCTCTATGACCTTCTATGACCTCTATGACAATCACAAAGTGTCTAGTAAACCCTTGCTATATCTGTTGAAAGCAGTTTTAGTTTTTGGTTCAAATTACGGCAGCACTTGGTAACCCCCTATATGTAATTGTGGGAAGATCCCATATACTTTATAGTTGTACCTTATCCATACAAATCCTTAATGTGCAAGAGACCTAAGTGTTTACATCCAAATTCTGATCTCCAAATGCAGACGCTTGTAAGGGTGCATCCAGAAATTGGGGGCACATTTACTAAGGGTCAGAACACCGCATTTTCGTCGGGTTTCCCGACTTTTTTCCTTTTGCCCTGAATTGCCCCGGGTTTTTGGCGCACACGATCGGATTGTGGCACATCGGCCCCGGCTTGCATGCGACACAAATCGTGGGCCGTGGTCGTCGGACAACCTGGCTGATTCGGACAAACCGCGGAATTTAAAAACCAAATTGTGTTGCAAGATCAGCACTCATGCATCACACATGCACCAGGAAGAAGATGGTAAACTCCGGGGGATCTCAGCGGGGAAGTGACACATGCAGGAAATTAGACGCACAATCTTAGTGAATCGCAGCAGCTCCGAAGCCTCGTGGGACAACGCACCTCGGGGATCGCGATGGGACTGGTAAGTAACTGTTTTTTAAGCCAATTGCAGGTGTGGATCATAATAGGTGAGAACATATCATTGAGAAAAGTTCAAATTCCTTTGATTTCCCTCCAGCCCTGGTTTAGACATGAAAAACTGCATTTGAAAACTGAATGTGTGGCCCCTCTCTTGAGCATGAGAACAGACAAAGCCATTACAGTATGTGGCAAGGCCTTGACTTCATCTAGTAGCCAATACATGACAGTAATCATGACTGTAATACCTCCGCTCTACATACAGAACCAGGCTGTGTTAGAGGTCTAGTTCCTCACCCTTATAAATCAAGCCTTGTGCCTATTTAGCACCACCATATAGGTCTAGACAGTAGTTATTTTTTGTCATTTTCAAGAAGCAGAGATCTCAATAATGCAAAATTGAAGACAGCTTTATAAATATAAAACTGGAAAAAATTCCTTTAATGTTTAAGGAAATAAATAAATTGTAAACTTTAGCCATTCTCATAAATCTCACCCCTACCTTCTATGTGATAGAAATGAAATTGACATTATCATAGGGGGAAATTTATCAGAAGTGTCTGAGAGCAGAACTGTTCTAGTTGTTCATGGCAGCCAATCCGAGCTCAGCTTTCATTTTTCAACAATTGTTAATAAAATTTAAGGGGGTTTCTCACCAAGCAAGTTAGGTCCTATCCACAGGATAAGGTCTAAAATGGTGATCAGTGGTGGTCTCAGTGATGGGATATCACGAGAATGAGGGGTCCGGTGGAGTCCCAGGTACCTCCATCCGTCCCATGGTGGCTCCATGACATAAATGGAGCAGACGGCCGCGCATGAACGGATGAATTGAACAGAATGGTCATGTGCGGCCATCTGCTCCACTCATCTCTGGAAGACTAGGGTCCGACAGAGGTACCTGGGACCCCATCGGCCCCCTCATTCTTGTCATGACTGATACCCCCACTCATCAGCAAGTTAGGCCCTATCCTCTGGATAGGGCCTAACTTGCTTGGTGGGTACACCTCTTTAAAGCTGAGCTCAGACACTTCTGATAAATCTCTCCCATAGTATCTATCATTGTGCAACTATTTATTGCATCATAAAAGAGATTCAGAGCTTGTCATTCATCAGATAGACTTTGCGTATGATAAAACTGAAATACTAGTATTCTTTCACTTTTTGTTTTACCATTGACTTTAAAAAAGTGCACAGAATTGTAGGTAAAATAATATGGACGACATAAGCATCCAAAATGCGTCATATCTGGGCTCGTCATGGCAGATGTGGACATCATGTATCTTGCCACGGGGGCTCAGCAGGGTCTGTGAGGACAGGGTTAAGAATTAGAGATGGAGAGTAATCAGGAAATCCCAAAGACATCACAGTAGGTTTCCTTTTTCCGCTTCATGTTGGGGTCCTGGAGTCAAAAAGGAAACTACAGTCACTGCAAGATACCTTCTCCAGGAAATGAATGACTGGGCCCACCCTACTAGAGAAACCTCATTGATTTCTTATCATGAGGTCTCCTTATTGCTTCATCAAGTAATGATGTAGTTCTAGTTCAACACCAATATCTCCATGACATTTGCTGAAAATCAGCCTGGTCTCCTCGATAAGCAGGAATAAGTATTGATTTAGTGGATACCTTGAAGGCTGGAAAATCCCACATTAACAAAAATAACACAATGTACAATTTTCTGGATTTAACACTTTTTTGAAGTCCTGTCCTGATACAGTGACATTTCATAGTTGTATAAGTGCGGATTTAAAGGGACACTGTAACCAGCTTTTACCCCACTAAACTACTAGCCGCATCAAATATCCTTTCTAGCATTCCCTTTTTTACACACTGTAACGCACTATAAAAAAAAATCACTTCCAAAGTATATGCAAATGAGCTAGAAAGAGTCATTTGTAAACTATGAATCATGAGAGTCAAATTAGGTGGCCATATCTTGGGATCTATAGCAGCTTGAACCATGGTCATTGCAAAGATGTTAATCTCATCTTTCAAATTACATAAAGATTGTGGTGCTACAGAACTAGAGAAAGAGACAATTAAAGTCATAGTCAGAAATTGGATATTTATCTATACCTGAAGTTCTGTAGTTCATACAATCACAATACTGACTTGAAAGATGACATCTTATCTTTAATATCTTATCAAACCATGGTTCTAGCTGATATAGAACCCAACATAAGGATGTATGAAGTGACACTCCCCTCCAGCCTCTACAGTTGACTCATTTTGGAAAAAAATAGCTCTTCTCTGCTCATTTGAAATTGACTCTGGAGATTTTTATTTTTTACTTTTTAAGTAAACTGACAAATTTTAACATAAAACAAGGAATAATATTTCATACTCTACCTGTGGTGACGGTTAATGGTGCAATAACTGGTAACCGTGTACCATTAAGATGTAAAATAAAGAACCTAATGGGAGGTCTCCGTCATTCTTCCATACACAGGAAGAGCAATATCTAATAGTGAAAACTGTCATATCATTACAGCTAAATGTAAATCTGGGCAAAAAAAACCTCTGTAAGGTCTTGTTGAATTGTACAGTGCATTACTATAGAGCTGTAATGTGATATGCACGAGGGTGTTAGATGTTTTCTACAAAAGGTCTTTTATTTAGGGACCCCACCGATGCCTACATACATACATCAATTGCACTCCGGGAACCACGGAACTCCGGAACTTCATTTCTGCACATTTAGAGACTGGGGTGTGTGTGTATCCCTGTATTGTTATTCCAGATGTTACCCTTGAAGGTCACCAAGTTCAACTGCAAAGATTTTAGTAAAGGTTTTTCAGAGAAAGTTTGACTTGTAAAACTAACGGCTCGCTGTAAACCTCATACCTCCATACAGGTGGTCCCCTACTTAAGGACACGCGACTTACAGACGACCCCTAGTTAAAGACGGACCCCTCTGCCCACTGTGACATCTAGTGAAGCTCTCTGGATGCTATTACTATAGTCCCAGGCTGCAATGATCAGCTGTAAGGTGTCTGTAATGAAGTTTTATGGATAGTCCTTGGTCCCATTACAGCAAAAAATTTGAAACTCCAATTGTCTCTGGGGCAAAACAAAAATTTGTCTGGAACTACAATTATAAAATATACATTTCCGACTTACAGACTAATTCAACTTATGAACAAACCTATGGAACTTATCTTGTATGTAACCCGGGGACTGCCTGTACTTGCATAGTGTTAAATTGCTGCTATTTTTTCTATGGAATATGACATAATAATATAGTAGGGTTGATAAAAATGTTCACACTATGAGTGGTCTTTCCCTAAGAATTCCCTGACATTCCATGGACAATGCTCCGTCTTCCTGCGTTGCAGCATTCCATGGAAGTGGATGGGAGGGAGCACATTTACATGAAGACTATTTGCTATGGGGAACTCGCTGTCCCGTCCTTGTTATGTAATTGTTTCTTCAATGTTCCGAGCTGCAGGAAACATAACAATGTCACAGGTGTAGTCACAGCTGCTGACGCCCGTGCCCCAGTTTCTTATGGATTGTCTTACGTCATGTTGCTTTGGTTTCGGGCACAGATTTGTAGTGCTACAGCAGAACTGGCAGGTCAGAGGCTGAAAGAGAAAGGGAAGGCTCATGTCCCTTTTCCTGGCTTTTACTCATACAATCACATGAACACAATAATTTCCACATCATGGAGAACAAGACTTAAAGAGAACCTACCACCATGAATCTACCTATAAAGGTAGATCGGGTGGTAGGTGGATGTAAGGGACGTGAGGAGAGCTCTTTTTAGAGCTAATCCTCACGTCCCCGCTAACTTTTGGGAAACTTTATTAACCTAATTGCTCGACCGAGCATCAAGCTCGGACGAGCATGTTCGCTCATCTCTATTAAATAACATTAAATAATTTAGAGACCTTGTGTCAAGGGAAGCCCTGAGAGATGTAGAAACACCATATATGGACAGTTTGTGGTATTTCCATGATGACATGGCTCCTGCTCTGCCGCTCCCTGAGACTTCTATTCAATGGATTCCCCAATCCGATACATCTATTCAAAGGATTCCCCAATATAATACATCTTTTCAAAGGATTCCCCGACTAGACACATTTTTACAAAATATTCCCTGCCCTATGTCTCCTCTGAGGACGCTTCTGCAGACAGATACTAGGAGTCTGTACAATAGCAGAAGTCAGTAGCGAGAATGACAGAATCCTGGCATTGAACTGTGTGTAGGAAAGTATTGCACAAGTATTGAAGTTTCAATACATTGTGCCCCGAGATGGATTAAGCCTTTCATGGTCCCTGGGCTGTATAAATATATTATAGCCCCTTCACTTCCTACATATGGAACTAGAATCAAGCAACTAGGGGAATAGAGATTGAGTCCCTTCTGCCTGCTTTCAGGACTTTTGGAGGACCTTAAAAATGGCTCTTGTGTACATGTCTATTGAGAGCAGGAACAGATGTATGAAGATTTCATGATTGAGTATAAAATTTGCTACTGCCCAAGCCACCTACAACACCCCTGCCAATACATAGGCAGGCTGGTAGTTGCAAAGAACACCCTCTCCAGGTCAGGAGCTGTTAGGGGGAGTCGGATTCTGGAACCTGGTCATTATGTAATAGCAGCTGTAGATCAATAGTTAGGCAATAGTTAAGTGGGTGTAAGTTATTGACCAATCAGTTGACTGGAGTGTGATTGGAGAGGTGCTACCATCTGACCAGGAGGATAAAACCCCTGGGCAGGGAGGAGCTCAGGGTCTGATTCCAGTCCTAGCTGGTCTTGTCTTTGAGCACATGCTCTGGACCACATGGTCTGTCTACAGAGGCAGAGTGAACAGAGAGAGAGACAATGTCAGTACACCTTCAGTACTGATAACCTAATTCCAGGAGACACAAATCCAGAGTTGCAGCTTCCACAGTTTGGACACAGCTCCATCCCAGCCTGCAACTACTACCAGGCTGGTGCATTATTCCTGAGGACCACTCTCCACGACCACTTCGGTACTAGAATCTGCTGTTTGACCGTTTAGGCCCGTTGTCTTCTACCTGTTGTTCAATAAAGAACCGTGAGTTGATTTGCACAACGTTGCCTCCGTCTGATCCCTGGATATGGCTGTTGCCACCACAGGCTCCCCATCCATTACCCAGGGACTTATCTTACAGACATTCAGGGGTTGCCCCAGGGAGAACGAGTACATCTCCCTCCATATTTCTTGCACACACCACCTGCTGGAGAAAAGGATAGGCCCCGGTGGAGGATGTTGCACACCTATATTATAAACCACTAATGATTGTGCCACCCTAATTAAAACATGATTTGGATCTGTAGAGACAAAAGTAATATTTTTTGTGAATAAAATGAGATTTTCAAGAATATTTTGTAAATCATAAATTTCTGTTTATGATTCATTTCCTGTAAAAGTAAAAATTACATAATCTGTTTTTCTATTCTAGCGAACAACATTCAATGCAGAGGAACTATAAATATTCTCTTTGTTATACAGTGTTGCTATGATATAATGGAAATAGCTTTTACCTATGTAGTATTGTTTGTGTAACATAGGCTCTCTATATATATCAGTATACAATCATGGCAACAGGGAAACAGGAAGATAATCTGCAGAGTGACCGCTTACAGTACAAGTGGGTCTCCACACCCACCCACTATAATAACTACTAATAATATATAGAAACCATGAGCATTGTGATGTCATTGTCAGGGGGCAGAGCCCAGGATACTTGCTCAAATGGAAATGACACGTGTCAGTACTTATACACCATCAACATGGGGACATAGGAAGATTAAAAAACCCAAGTGCAACATTTACTGTAGTTGTGAAGTGTTGAGGAAGGCAAAAAGCCCTATAATTATCCTATATTAGGTTGCTTTCACGCTAACGTATGCTACACCAGGGCCGGGATATGGGTGTAGCATATGTTAAGCTGGAGAAATGGAGGGGTGGGTGTGTTTCTCACCCCTCCCCTCTTCATATGGACGCGTGCAGCAGTATGGAAAGAGATAGAACATGCTCTATGGTACTCACCATGCGTGCTGTGGTGCCCATATGCTAGCTACTGTTTGCATGGTTAGCATACGGCTGCCATATACAGGTGTGAAAGGGGCCTTAGGAATAGTATTCCTTCCTGGCTGCAATGTAAAGTATCTGACAAAAGTAGGTCTCCCCAAACGTACTGTCTATATCAGTGATGGCGAACCTTTTAGAGGCAGAGTGCCCAACCTACAAACAAAACCTACTTTTATGTCGCAAAGTGCCAACACGACAATTTCGACAGTAACCTAGTGATCCAAGCTGTTTTACAAGTTTCAATTGTATTGGCATCCTGAGGACACCAATACAATAGAAAAAAGATGGAGACATTTGAATTATAGCTTCCTTCCAGGGTCCCCTGAAGAGGAAGAATCAGGGGACCCAGAGCAGGAGCTCCAACGATAATCCATCTCTATCCACACCTTCTCGTGTAGTCCTGGCAGCTGGTGGTGGGGTGATGGCCTAAGTGCCCACTGAAAGGGCTCTGATAGCCACCTCTGGCACCCGTGCCATAGGTTTGCCACCACTGGTCTATATGGTCAACGGTGAGACTTTTTATTTAAAAATATCCACCACACTTTCTCATTCTTTGGCAGTGATCAACTTGACTAATACAATATGGATGTCAGGGCTAATTCCTAAATTCAGAATGCTTTTTCTAATGCTTGATCTAATATTAGATTATCCAAACTGAATTCAAACCATAGACTTCCAGGGGGCATCACCAGAGACCATCCGAAGCTCCAGAGCCCTTCTCCGCCGCCTCACTGCTCCTACTTCACTCACTCCCACTGTCTGCTGGCAGAAACCGCTGGAAGGCAGAGGTGAAGGGCTTTGAGAGCATGTGATAGGCAGAGCCCTTGGGGCCAGAGGGACTCTGGTAACGGCCCCTGGAGCCCCTGCACCTCATTTCAATAAATATTAAAGTTTATAACTATATTAGGAGCACAGTTCCTTATAAACATATGAAAGTAATCACGCTTCTAGGTTCTACCTAGCAGCATCAGTGGTTATTAAAGTTTAAACATGGTGGTAGATTTCCTTTCTCATGAACGGGAAACTGTCACCACAGAACCGCACTATAAACCCCAAACAGTACCTTCTAGATCACAGTAATTGTTTCTCCATTGTACTTTGTAGCTTTGTCTCACACTTTAATCAGCCTGGTTTCTATCATAGATCTAGTCAAGGAGGCGGAAGACAAGTCATGTTCTCTAGCCCCCTCATCGCCGCTCCACCCACTCCTACACATGTAACTTAGCAGTGCCCCCTGTTGACGTTACAAGTGGCGCTCAAGTTCAAAAAACTCTTTGCACTCCCAGTGTTATTCTGGTACCGTGCGGCTCATCCCCAGCTGCCACCAGAGCAGCACCGCACATCCGCAATTAGTGTGCGTGGCACCAAGTAGTCAGGCAACTACTGGTCTCTCACCTCTTTGACTGGATCGAGGAGAGAAACAAGCCTGGAAAATGTGTTTTTTGAGACAAAGCTGCAAAGTACAGTATGTACAAATGAGCCACGTACAAAAATTACCATCATTTATTAGGTAATGGTAGGGGTCTATACTGTGGTTCTGTTGTGACAAGTTTCCTTTATGATTATACCTGACACTCTGCTGCTGTATTATTTGACCCTTGCTTGGGCCCCAACTTCTTATATGGGCTAACAATTAGATTGTCCATTGTTTCATCTCTTTGGGGCAGATTTACTTACCCGGTCCTGTTGCGATCCAGCGGCACGTTCTCTGTGGAGGATTCGGGTCCAGCCGGGATTTGTCGGAGTTCACTGGAGTTCATGATCCATTGCTGGGTGCAGGTCAAGCGACACTTTTTTTTTAAAATACAGCAGTTTTTCTGAATCCGTCGGGTTTTCTGATGGCCACGCCCCCCGATTTCCGTTGCGTGCATGCCTGCGCCGATGCACCACAATCTGATCGCGTGCGCCAAAAACCGGGGGCAATTCAGTGAAAATCGGCGCAAAACAGTAATATTCGGGTAACCCGACGGAAAAACGCGATTCAGGCCCTTAGTAAATGACCCCCATTATCTTAATATGTTTTGTTTTATATGTACCACTTGGTCTGTGCAGCACTGCTGAATATGATAGCACTATATAAATAAAGATTTATTATTATTCTCATGTTTGACCCAGACTGAATGGTTAAAACTAACCCCTTGGACTAAACCTCAGATTACAGCTCATATTTTACCCCAACTTTGTTGACCTATTGCTTATCTACATGGCTGTGAATCGCTCCTTGTTTACAGATGTTTTACCTTTCTGTTCTACCAGTTACCATCTATTTTAAAGATGAAGCCTAAGGATTGTATCAGAAAATTCCAGATCCCTTCATAAGGGTTAAAGGGCAACTACCTGCAATCTCTTGCACTTGCTATATGAAGTGCACTATGTCATGCCAAATACAAATGTCTTGTTTGCATCCTTCTGCTTCAACTCAAAGAGATAGTTTCTCCTTATGGACACTGTTGTCCTTGAAAGACAAACCTTCAGGTTGGGACAAAGGATGGCACTCAATGAATGAAACCAAAAATAATCAAGGTTAACAAAAATGTATCATTGACTTCTTAATCATCCCAAAACTTCATGACTCAGGTGTGAAGAGCATAAATCATATGAACTATTCACTAGCACACAGGTGTTACCTGCGGTTAGGACGACGTGTCTGTTTTCGATCCTGCGGTCTGACAACGGAGGAATTTGTTTAGCACAGCAGCCTGATCGTCTCCAATAATTACATAGGTGTCAAGCGCCATATGTCAAAGAGAGTTATGCTCTAGAGGATGAGTTACAGCCGGGCAGGCTCACTTTTGCAGCTTTTTCTTTGTTTACAGTGCTCATGGAGGAAACATTGAATTGACTTTGCTTATAGTTGAGATTAAAAATATTCTACCATTTTAAGAACTTTGTTATTTTGGGTAGCATGGTGGCTTAGTGGTTAGCACTAAAACCTTGCAGCGCTGGGGTCCTGAATTCAAGTCCCATCCAGGTCAACATCTGCAAAGAGTTTGTATGTTCTCTTTGTGTTTCTGTGGGTTTCCTCCTGGTCCTCCCGTTTCCTCCCAACTGGTAGGTTGATTAGATTGTGAGCCCCATTGGGGACAGGGACGGTTTTGGCAAGCTCTGTGCAGCGCTGCGTAATCTGTGTGCGCTATATAAATAAAGGAATTATTACAGGCAGTCCCCTACTTAAGAACACTCGACTTACATATGACCCCTAGTTACAAACGGACCTCTGGATATTGGTAATTTATTGTACTTTAGTCCAAGGCTATAATGATCAGCTATAACAATTATCACTGGTGTCTGTAATGAAGCCTTAGTGTTAATATTGATTCTTATGACAACCCAACATTTTTAAAATCCAATTGTCACAGAGACCAAAAAAGTTCCGACTGGGATTACAATGATAAAATATACAGTTCCGACTTACATACAAATTCAACTTAAGAACAAACCTACAGACCCTATCTGTAGCCCGGGGACTGCCTGTATTATTAATAGTATTGTCATAAAACCTTCCTACTGAGCTGCACATGACCTCCCAAATTCAGTTTAAACTGATCAACCTTATGCACAGAGCTCTGCATGTTGCTGCACCTCCTTACCTCTCCTACATCTGCCAGCTATCTAAGATCATTCTCATCTTTAATTTAAGCCTCACTCTTTTATGTTTCTATGACTTCTCCAGTGCTGTACCCATTCTCTGGAATACCCTATCATCAAACTAATACCCGAATACCAAAGGACCAATTTGTCATGCTTTGTGCAGCGCTGGGTAATCTGTGTGCGCTATATAAATAAAGAATTATTATTATATTATTATTATTCAAACACACTCCAAAAACCAATCACATTCAATGATTTCATATAACTATGACTCTCTTTTCAATAACCCGCCCTGTGTACTCTGGGACTTGAATATTGCGGGGGACATTGGGACTTGGTCTGTGAGATGGTGGCCTGTGAGATGTACATCAGCGGAGCAGGGAACTTAATGGAGTTGGCCACTTTCATGATCCTCCTGGACAATCTGGCAGTGTCTTCTTCATCTTCTGTCTTCTTGTCTTCATGCTGGGCTTCTGGACCGGCCCCAGATATAAGGAACATATCCTGGACGCTCTACCACGACACAGCCCATCCGTTGCTGTTAGTGTGAGCAGCTGTGTCTTCATCCAGTGAGCAGAGATTCCCGAGGGACCCAAAAAAGGAGATCACTAACACCTTAAAATAGGACTGGGGATATTAAAGGTTAGTTTATAATTTAGTGTGGATAATGTTTAATTTTTATTAGGAAGGTGGCCAATCCTTTAAAGCTCCTGTACTCTGCTGCAAAGTGGTAGAAACGAGGAGGGGGGGGGGTATTTGAGACTCCAGGTCACCCTCTCGTGGTGCCAAGGTGTAGAATGTCACTACAGGCGGTCCCCTACGTAAGGACACCCGATTTACAGACACCCCTAGTTAAAGACAGACCCCTCTGACCACTGTGACCTCTTGTGAAGTTCTCTAGATGCTTTACTTTACTCCCATGCTGCACTGTTTAGCTGTAAAGTGTCTGTAATGAAGCTTTATAGATAATCCTTGGTCCGATTACAGCAAAAAATTTTGAAACTCCAATTGTCACTAGGCCAAAAAAAGAATTTTGTCTGGAACTACAACTTTAAAATATACAGGTACGACTTACATACAAATTCAACTTAAGTACAAACCTATGGAACCTCTCTTGTACATAACCCGGGGACTGCCTGTATATAGATAAAGATTTATTATTAGGTAAATTGTTGTACATGTGTCTCCATATCACTTATCACTTACAGAAATGTTTTTCACATTTCACACCTAAATATCCATTTGGCACACAACGGGGGATATCCATCATGGCTTCTGCGAACGTGAAAAGTTGCTGACTGCTTTTATTTCTACGCCAGGTACGTCCTAGCATAGAAAGGAACACTCTGCATGACCCGCCAGATACATCAAGATGTATGCAGCTGGCCAAGGAGGGGTAGGAGTGCTGGCGTATGATAAATACCCCCCATAGGCACCTCATTGCATGCACATAGGGCACACTTTCAGTGGTGCATAAACCCTAAACATGATATGGACATGCTATAAAACATGGACTTATTCACTTGTATCTGTAGCTTGTGTAATCCCCACCTAAATCTTTCCAGAGTCACTCCCCAGTTCAGTACATGACGTAGAGGGATTTCGATGTTAATGCTTAGAGAGGCTGGATTACAAAGATTTACAATCCATGACTGTATATACTCATGTATCCCTGCTGTACCCCTGGACTCCTCTGCTGTTTGGCTTTGATGTCATCCACAGTCACTGTATCCACAGCAGTGTAATTCACAGGATAGAGTCTATACACAAATGTAGTTACATCACTTGGCTGCTTTAAACAGTTCCATACCCAAATCTATCTAGGGAGCGCTGTTGATGTCATGGTTTGGCTGACCGGTTAAAGAGCTCTTCTCCTAATGGAAAACAAATAATATAAAGAATTATTCCCTGAACATCGGCCAAGTCAAGAGGTTTAATTATGTTACAGACATATCGGTTTCGGAATTTACAGTGCATATTGGAACGTGCATACTTTTAATAAAATATACTTGGAATATAAGAGCTTACCCTCCCATGAGGGCTATTTATAAATATATTTGGAGAATATCTGTAGAAACAATTGTTATAGTCAGGTTAAATACTGAACTTTTATAGTCTCCTATATCTCTATGGCTGGAGGATACAGTGAAGAACTTCACTAGAAGACTTCTGCCACCTGACAATTCTACTCTGTACTTCAAACTTCTTTCATCCAGAAGAAGATCATTTATAGGACCATGTTCTTGAATGAATTATACTTCTAGCCCTCAAATTTGCTATGTCTTATATATTCATGTGTAATGAAGTTCCATAGAAGGGTCAAGGGCTGAAGGAGATTCTTGGGGAAGGAAAAATATCCATCCTTAAACATGTGCTTGAACTCCACCTAACCACCTAGCTAGGGCCCTCTTCTGGTCGGGATAGGATGGCTGGATGGTCCTGACAAATTGAGGTATAAATATATAAATAATCATAAAACTTGTGAATACTAGGGGTGCGACCAACAAATCCCAAGCCCCCCCCAGGTTTATGATAGTGTTTCTCCTTTACATATTAGTCCCATTAATATTTTGTTCAGAACCTACCAGGACAGTGAAGTTAGAAATAGAGGGTCGTAGAGTAGTGGTTGCCCAAAGGCAAGTGCCCATGTGCCTTCTCTTAAAGAGGATCTCATGTGGAAAAAAGGGGAAAATTTGTATGAATAACAAAATAAATAATGTAGGAAAAGAAATGATACTTCACCAATACATCACAGCTTGTATTCCTTGATATTTGGGAAATGATCCCTCAGACAACCACTGGCCATAGTGGTCACCTGACCAAATGATCACCAGTGAGGGTGGGAAACCAGAAACTAAAATACACTGATTTTTTTTTACCAGCAGGTCAATCCCTTTAATCCAACCCTAAGAGGCTCTAATTCATATGCTTTGTTTCTGTACCTTCCAATAACTTTTTCATTCCCTTTCTAACAGCAGGTCAGAAGACTCCTTATATCCCAAGACAGTTTCTTTAGCCTTCTGCCATATGTAGCAAAGATAAAAACTTGTTATTTGCTATCCAAACATATGATGAATGGATGCAAACAGATACACATCTGTACCTTAGCTGCCTGGTTGGTCTAGTCAATTCCTCCCACTGTTCTCATAACGTTGGGGGCTGCTATCTCTTTGGGAAACATGGTAGCACTGAACTCCCTGGTAACATTCCTAGCATTTCTGGGTTACTAACTCATTTTTCACAAAGGAAAAATATTTGGCCAATATTTTCGCCATATGGTCGAGGAATCTTGGGCCAATTACGATGCTGAAAGACATGACAACACAAGTGCTACTGAGTGATATAGTAGAACACAAGAAGATGAACTTGATACTTGGCATTTGTAAATTAACACAAAGATTTCATGTAGTGACTATGTAATTTCCAATTACAGGTACAGTAACCAAACCATGAAATAATTCCTTCCTGAATGTATGTAAGAACTTGTGTCTATAGTAAAGAACAATAGACAAATGGGAGTAAAAGTAGAATGCCATTCTATAAAAATGTTAAATATGAATCTGTGTGCTACATAGTATGGCTGAAAAATTTGGCCATCAAGTTCAACAAAGTAACGGAAGGGAAGGTGCCGAGAGGAAGGGATATACAGTTATATAAGCATAAATATTATTTGGCTGTAAGAAGGCATCAAAGCACTTTTTGGAGCCTTCTGCTATCCCTGCTGTTACCAGCTCCTGAGCTAGGCTATTTCATATCCCCCTATTATCTCTCCTTCCATCTCATATCTACCTGTCTGGCAGACAATAGAAGACATGATGGTATGTTTGTTCCCCCTTTCAGCTTCTATCCAAGACTTTAGGAAAACTCTTTGGTAGAAACATAAAATATACTATCTGTCAGGGAGATTTATCACTGTTTCTATGCCAGTTTTCTCTTGTAGAAACAGTGAAATAATCACAAATTCTTGTGCAGTGCAGGTATTTGCGATTAATATGACATCTCCACGCTATGTGTCAGTGGAGTAGGCGTAGAGGAGCGCGGCAGCCGGTGGAGGGAGCGGGCATGGGGTTTTTCTGACCCGTGACTGCCTTCTTTTAAAAAAAGTGAGAACTTTTGTTATATCTAGCTAGTTAATCCCCGTTATTGGCAAATATATTATAGAGAAATACACAGACATGAGAAACTCTCAAAATGAACATCTCAAAGTAGCCAAGGAGGCATGAATTTGCATTTATTCTCTAATATAGAGAGAATATAGAAATAATGAAGTGTGTTCTCATTTGGAGAATTACATTATATAAAGCCATCTGTATCATACAGAAAAAAATCTTGTTCCTCTAGAGGGAAAGCTTCTCTTTAAGCTGTTGTCTAAAAGATATAGAAACCCCCCCAAATCAACAGTGCAAGAACTAGTGGGTGCAGAGTGGATTTCAAGCAATGGAGCCCCTGGTAGTAGATGAAGTAGTAAAGTTTCATAACCTTACTTTTTCACGCTTCCTATTTTCCAGAACTCAGATCTGTGAGCATTCATACAAGACACGTAATTCTCCATAGTTTGACATCCATCACAACAATGAAGGGTGCGGTGTAGTATTGGATGAAGGTACAAGAGCTTCCACTACTAATACATTCCAGCATGTGTGAAACACCCCTCCGCTTAACACTTCTATGACTAAACTAGGAAGCCTATTGTAAGGAGGATAGATGTATTCAATGGATTGTGATTACTAACAAGCGCCAAACTACACACATTGTAATAAAGCCATGAACAAGCCCTCCCCACTGAATGATTGGCTTTTTGTACGTGCAGAAGATGTGCTCATCTATTTACTGTGTTCTAGATCAAGAAGTGGTTAATATGTGGTCATCCTGTTTGTAAGTAATGGTTTATTGAAGGTGTGGAGTAAATGAGTATGTACCAACACTCCCACTTCTCCATTCATTTGTCTAAGACTTCGAAACCACTTAAATATACGAATTAGAGAAGGTGTTGTTTTCCATAGAGATGTCTTCAAATTGATGGTGTCGACAGATCTGGTTTCATGACATGTCATCTTCCTTGTGCCTCATCTATTTCACTAAAAGGAGTATTGGCCAAATAGTGATTAATCTCCCAGTAAACAGGAGACCAAGAAATTAATGTGATGTCTACATAAACATGAAACTGTTGAAATTTCTGGTAGTTTGGTGCTTCACCGATCATGGGCATTAATGGCGAGAGTCCTGAGGCGAACTCGGCCCCAAACTTCTAATGGAGTTCAGGGCTGGGTCTGGGGGAATGGAACCTTTAAAGTTTGGGTAATATTGGGTATGTAATATGTGCCTGTCCTGGGTCACAAAGTGCATTCATTATCAAAGGCTCAACAAAATGAAGAAGTGAAAAAGATTAGCTACTCCTGCCTCATACCCTCAAAGTAGTTTCAGCAAACTGTTGTCTTGCAAATGTACAATGATCCCCGATTCAGATCTGTAATAATCTGTAGACCCCTGCAGTTCGATGTAGACCACTCATATTCTCCGAGTTAGCTATATGACAGAGGTTTTCACTTTGTTGACTTCCGGATATATCAATGTCCACAACCACGTCACAACTCCCTACTGGAGGTTGTTGTATACCAGGGATCACAATATTATAATTTTTTACTTTTTGGGATTTGTGACAAATAAAGTGAAATTACCCTGCACGAGTTACTGTGGACTGACGCCAGTGTATGCTCTGTATATCAGCAGAAGTCAAGAATCAGCAGTGGAGATAAGATGCCACAAGGCCGACCACTTTCACTCCTTATCTGTTGTCCAGTTTCTGTTTGAACTGGAAGCTAATAATTGAAGCCCAAGTCAAAAAGAGCCTTCATAATTGTGATAGAAGGTCTTGATAAGCCCTTTCATCTGTTTTTATCACTTTCCCACCCAAAGTAATGTTCCTGGAAGAAGCATGATGTCACCTCAGAGATATTTCAGATATCTTAGAGATGAGCAGGTATTGAAGCCATTGGATTGATCACAATTCCAGGCATGCACTGGCCAATTCCTATAGGAATCTGTTTGCACTAGATGAGAAAGGAATTTTAATGCAGTGTGACCTTTTATCCCTAGAGCGACCTTTCAGGTAATAAATAGCTAAGCCCTCGTGGTAAACATTAGGGGAAATATATATAGTAATTAGTATGTTAATGTTGATGCCGTACCGCCCGGCTGGTGACTTTTCTAGGAATCCTGATCATTTCTGAAAATTGTTGTTCAAAAAGAACTTTATTTAACCTTTAAAATCACATGATTCGAAGAACTTAGCAATGATAGAACTACCAAACAATCAGAGTAGACTTGTTTTGAGGACGCACTTCTTCTTAACTCTTCTTAACTCTCCCCGCAAAGTAGGGTATATGATACTAGAGATGAGCAAATCTTGCAAACTCCTTAAATTTTCAAAAGATTTCGTTTTGGTCCTAATCTATTCGGTCTGTTGCTGCTCCAACTGTCATGGAAATTGTTACATGACCCCTTATTACATGACCCCTTATAGTCCTCTAAAACACAGATTTCTCATTAAAATTTCTGATCTCGTTTCATAAAATTGAAGGAAATTTTTACAATTTCCTTGCATCTTCATGGACCCAATCCAATGGGATGAATGACAGCCGCAGATTTTAAGCAAGTCATAAAAGTCTTGGATTTGGTGACTGAAAAACGGAACGTTCTTACAGAATCTACAAAAAGATATATCAATTTGCTTATCTCTAATGGTGACTCACCTTCTTCACTTCTTCGGCTTTCCATTGCATTCCAACCGGATTGAATTGCTGATGGTAAATGAAGCCAGATCTCACTGCTAACGAGTCAAGGGCATTGTGTGATAGCATATCCCAAGTAGAAATGAATGAATTATCCAAAATGTAATTTGCGAAAGCTTCTTCAAGTTTTTCAAAAGATTTGGTTCAAGACCAATATGTTTCCCCCTCTAGTCCTCTTAACACAGATTTTTCATGAAAAAGCCCCTATCTTGTTTTGCAATTTTGCTAATTTTCCTTGTCCCTACAGGAGAATGACTGTATTATCTAGCTGACTTTTTCAAAGCTTTATCCAAACCGAATGTGAAAATATTTGCATCTGATTCGGTGCCTAAAAAATGCCAGATTTGTACCGAATCTACAAACTAATGAATAGATTAGCTCATCAAAAATTCCAACTAGATATAATCACTTCATCCTTTTTGACTTCTTTCTTGTATCGATATAAATATTCTCATGTAAGACGTTGCTAATGTCCAAAAAGTGAACTTTTAACGCTGAATTTCTTAGAAACCAACTTTATCTTTATTCTGGGGACAAAGGCACCATAGTAGGACCTGATGTCAATTTCACAAGCACACAACAATAATAGAAGCCAAAAGGAGAACCTAAAGGGATCAGGGCAGCATATCCAGCGCAGCCCGGACCTTCCAGAGTATATGCAGAGAACGAGGTCAGATCTTTACATTCTGTCATTCTGACAAGTGCACAGGTCAGCGCTAAACTCAAGAAACTGATGAGTGAATTGTAGGTGAATGAGTGATGTCTACACTTTGAGTAAAACGTGTCAATTGTAACATAGTAGGGTCCCTCATGACCCTGTTTCCCTAGAAGCTATAGATGATGTACAGAATGTGAAACCATTCATCCATATAAATATTTTCAAAGATAGTGTAATTTAAATCGCATATTCAGAGAAAAGAAACCATAAAACTTTACTTTTATTTCAGCGTCACAAACGAAACCACATCATAGCCATCAGGGGTTGGAGCAGGGGGGTTTTGTATAGATGCCGCGAGCGTCTATACAAAACCCCCTGCTCCAACCCCTGATGGCTATGGGGTGGTTTTGTTTTCTTTTCTCTGAATATGCGATTTTTGCTACTTGCTTACATGGCTGAGCACCACCACTACATCACATATTGTTCCATTGCCTGTGTCCGTAACAAATTATCTCCGGTGGATTCCTGACCTTGAGGCAGGTGGTGCCCTTGGCATTTTTCTTTTAGTTTAAGTTTATCAATGACTGGTGCCTCTTCTGCCCCAAAATCAGGTAGTTTAGAAAAACTATTATACATTGAACCCACTGCAGATGCATGACCTCAGTATTATATGTGGCCAGGACCGGATTAAGGTAGATGGAGGCTCCTGGGTTAAAAATTTGGTGGGAGCCCCACTGAATGAAACCCAGGCAGTGATACACATTGCTATTCCATATTAACATTACTATAGCTGCTGACCTAGGTGGTACAGTGGCAGTGGTGGTAGCCTAGCTGCTGACCTAGGTGGTACAGTGGCAGTGGTGGTAGCCTAGCTGCTGACCTAGGTGGTACAGTGGCAGTGGTGGTAGCCTAGCTGCTGACCTACCTAGCACAGTGGCAGTGGTAGTAGTACTGACTACTAGTGCTAGTGGCCACAACTGTCCCATGCGCCACTGCTTCCCTGATAGTTCTCTCTCCTCCTCTCACAGATTGATTGAGTAATTTGTAAGGAAGTAAACCTAACATTGACTGGCTAGGACTTGGCTGGCAACCAGTTCAGCCAACCAGTGTTAAGTCCTGAGAAGGTGGGATCAGGTGTCACTCTACATACAGAATGCCGTTGAATATCGCTGGGCGGGGTGTCACAGCTTGGAGGCAGGCGCACGTGTGGCATAGTGGCCACTGTGTGGTGGCACCGTACATCAGTCCCAGAGATAGTCAGCTCAGAGCTGTGAGCTGATTGTCAGACATTGCTGGTGGGGACCCTCTTATGAGTAAAGTGGTGGGGGCCCCAGGGCTGGTGCCCTTGCAGCTCTCCCGATAATCTGGCCCTGTATGTGACACTAGAAGATATTACAGCTTAGAAGATTCAAGCAATGCCACTGCTCCATATATACACACAGATTTATCATTAAGCACAGATCTTACTCCAGTGTTTTGGAGGGCCTTCTGAGCCCACTTGGTTGTGTTTTGCACATCAGATTTATCATAGTGGTTGAGACAGCTTGATAAATGTGCAATTGTTTAATTCTAGCACATGAGCATGTTGGGATGGGATTTGCAACTTTTTGAAAGAATTGTTGCAAAAATGTCACAAATTTTTAAAAAGTCCCACTTATAAATCTGTATAGCACATCTGGACTCACAAATGATAAAGTTGAGCAAAGTAAAAAGTTGTCAAAAAGTCACAAATTTGGTGCTAATCAGCAGATGCAACAATTTTGACACATTTTGAAGACAGTAAACTCAAGTAACTGAAATGATTAGATTTTCCTTTCAGAATTTTCTCTCTTGCTGTGAACGTTTTATCTACATCATAATGAAAACATGTTGGTTCGCATAGGTTTGTATTTGTCCGGAAATCTTGAGCAAAGCTTGCTAATGTCATAGCTTCTATAAGTAACAGTGGTGAAAGGTCAGTGGTCCCACCCTAGGAGGAGTCCCGTAGAGCATCTTTGCCTTGCTCGAGATATTACTTCTCAGTTTCCCCCTCAGGAAGTCGTCTCGCAGATGATTCCTGTCCAATGTTTTCTTCAAACAAAGGACTTGAGGGAGATTCTGCTGCCCAGTAAGAAGGCTGAATTTTTTTCTCAATGGGATTGAAAAATACCTTTCACAAGTAAACACTTCTTTCCTTTCTTCCATGGGAGCGGACGTGCCGCACGTCTTCCCTAAGTAAGTACTTCTGCAGCTATCTGTCTACAAAATTTGAGGTCATTCATAGAAGAAAGGTCAATTACACTATATAGAAATTCTCTCTTTCATCATATAACAAGTAGTCAAATAAAGAATCAGATATGTTATTAATGGTATCTTATCTTAGGATTCAAGGATCAAAGGGGGCACGGATAAAAGAACGTGGTCACAATCATTCAGCTTTTGTTTGAGCTGAAATTTTCTAAATAAAATGAAGTCTTGACCTCTTTTACAGGGTCCGCGACCTTAAACAATCAGCTAAGAGAAGGTCCACCTGTCAGTACATTTGCCCATAAGTAACACAGTATAAGTATCAGACTGGATTTCCTTGGGCCCACCAGATAAAATGATTCTGGGGTCCACCAATGATTATTCCCTTGGAAATTCAGTTGCCTTCTGCAGAATCTTTGGGGTCCACTCATGAGTTAGAGGACACGCCCACCGGAGGATCCTTGGGTTCTCTGGTGGGCCAGTTTGACACTAGTAGAATTGCATTCAACTGCAAGACCAGATCTGTTAGGGTGGTAGCCACTCCTAGAGCGTGCCCCGGATTATTGGCACACGTGATCGGATTGTGTCACATCGCGTCCCGGCTTGCATGCGATGAAAAACGGGGGGCGTGGCTGTCGGAAAACCCAACTGATTCGGAAAAATCCCGCTATTTAAAAACACTTACAAGCACCAAGAATAGGTTGGTGAACTCCGGCGGACCTCGGCGCAGCAGCGACACCTGGTGGACATCGGGCACACGACCTTAGTGAATCACCGGAAGACCCGAATCCTCATCGGAGAACGCGCTGCTGGATCACGACACGACCGGGTAATAAATCTGCCCCATTGAGTCGCAAGACAACGCACTTACATGCACCAGGAAGTAGAAGGTGAACTCCAATGTAGCTGAGTTTTGGAAAGCGACACATGCAGATTATCAGGCGCACGATCTCAGTGAGTTGCACTTTTTGTGAATATGTCCAATCCTTTTTATTCTCAGCAGTTCTTCAGGATATACTCTAACTTTGTCAAAGGTGAGCCCCACTATGATGAGCATGCTACTCCAGGTAAGAATAACTTTTATAAAATAATTTGTTCAGGGTCTAAATGCAACAGTAAAAACCTCATTTTAGAAAACATTGCATATTTTACTTAATGGTTTTGCCAACATATTGCAAGTGACTGGGGCCATAACCTAATTCGAGATTAAAATGAAGAGGAGTGGAGGTGAGTAATTGTAGGTTTTTTGTGTTTTTTGAGTGGTTGATTTCCTTTAAGTAGTGTTCTGTTCTTGGCCAAAATCTTATTGCATTTGCAGTCACTTGTCTATGGGGAACATTTATTAAGGCCCTTGCGTCAGTTTTTTGTCGGACTTTGCAAATTTGCAAACTGCTTGCACAGGTAATGAATATGTTTTGTAACACGGCTGCACAATGCTTCATGCAACACAAATTTCTGCACTGAGTGGGGTGTACTGGCCCTCAGTTGGGCTGTGCGCCACAGATTTAACATGCAAAGTCTGACAGAATTGTGTCGCATGCCTCATGTAAAAGGTGCACCAAAAAAAAGTGGTGCACTCTGTCAAGACCATTGGGGCACATTTACTAAGGGTCCAAACACCACATTTTCGTCAGGTTTCACTTTTTTTTCAGATTTGCCCTGAATTGCCCGGGTTTTTGGCGCACACGATCGGATTGTGGCACATCGGCGCCGGCTTGCATGCGACACAAATCGGGGCCCGTGGAGATGGGACAACCCGACTGATTCAGACAAACCGCGGAATTTAAAAAGCAAATAGTGTCACAAGATCAGCACTTACATGCACCGGGAAGAAGAAGGTGAACTCTGGCGGACCTCAGAGGGGAAGCGACACATGCAGGAAATTGAACGCACGATCTTAGTGAATCGCAGCAGACCCGAATCCTCATCGGACATTCCGTATCGGCGGCGTCAATAAGACGGGTAATTAAATGTGCCCCATTATGTCTAATTAGAGTAGCTCCTGTCTCATGGCTGAGCAATATAGTATGTATGGAGCCTCTGTGTCCCTGTCAAATAATTTAAGAACTGGCAAAGAAATGATTTGTTTATTCTGTGAAAACAAACACGACATCCTGTTTTCCGCACTCGGCACCAGGCAGACCTTGGCTAATTTATTAAAATAACACCTGACATCCAAATCTTTCCGTTCCTCCATTAAATAGTTAAACCATGTTTTTCAAACTCTATACAGCACAAAGAAGCTTCCCAAAAATGGAATTCCTCCCCTGCCCTCACAGTCACTGGACACGTGAGATACGTGTTGTAGAGGTATTAGCGTGTTTACTGTCGCTGAACACACAAGAGGACGAGAAAAATAAAAGAGCGGTTACTATAGTAACAGGAGCTGTGGAGGATTAGGCTGCTGACTTGTAGCAGGATATGGAGCCCTTGCCAATAGGATTCCTGTATTACACGGCTGGAAGGCGGGCAAGGAGCCTTGTAAAACTACAAACTACTTAGTTGCATGCAACAGGTTAGGAAGCCACGTGAGTAATATGTTTGTCATTGTCATTAGAGAAAAATAATGTCAGCATTGTTATCCCTGAACAGGAAGCATGTGATATGTGGAATGTGCCAAACATCAAGTCTAATAGATTTCCGGATTTAAAGTGCCCCTCTCATCACAATAGTGTCTGCTCAATGCAATCTATGCTTCAGTAGATGCTGCAGCTTTGGTCTTGGCTGGTTGGTGGTCTGGCCCCATGCACACAAATGTATGCGTGGCGTATAGGGGAAACAACATGTCCAATCTTACCCCGTGTTATGGCCCATACGCATGAATCTATATGGAGAGGTGAGGGGTCACCACTCCACCTCTCCATGCACCAGATGTATACCCGCTCGGCTATGGTCCGGCAGGTATACATTCGTGTACATGCAGCCTTAGTCTGACCCATGCTACTTTGCTCACCGGCCCATAACCAGGGTTAGCAGAGGAGATGGAGGAGGAGGGAAGAGAAAGCAGAGCGTATTTTGGCAAATATAGGATATGTCTTCCTGTATTTTGCACGGTGGCCCCCTGTGTGTTCTCACCAGGCTGTGACCGGGTGGCATTGGTCGCGTGCATGGGGCCTTAGGGATATCATCCAAGTGCAGGGATTGTGTTCTGCTTCCAGGTCCCTTTTGTTCTAGGCAGTTCCATCGAAAAGAAGAGAAACTGATTGATTAATAATCATCCCCCTGGTGGATAAAGTATTCTGATAAGATTGTGATTAGAGATGAGCGAACACTAAAATGCTCGGGTACTCGTTATTCGAGACGAACTGTTTTCCGACGTGATCGAGTGTCGTCTCGAATACGAACCCCATTGAAGTCAAGGGAGACACGAGCATTTTTCAAGGGGACCAGGCTCGCACAGGGAAGCTTGGCCAAACACCTGGGAACCTCAGAAAAGGGATGGAAACACCACAGGAAATGGACAGGAAACAGCAGGGGCAGCATGCAGGATCTCTGAGGCTGGCCTAATCACACCATTATGCCAAAATTAGGGCAACAGCATGGCATGACAGAGTGACAGAAGTGAAGCTAGATAGCATCTAAAACATCCAATAATTGACCCTGACACTATGGGCGGCAGCAGATTTGGGCAGCGGGGCCGCAGCGGAAAGGCTAGAGAGTGGCATGCGACATACCCTAAAGGACTCAGGCTTCAACCAATGGGTGGCCAGAGAGGAACCAAAGGGGTGAGCAAGAAGCGCCAAATAATATCGGTACAGATTAAAAGTTTGCCAGTATATTTGTGGGATTACACCAGTCAGTGGTGGCGACAAAGTTTAACATGGAAGCCATGAAAAACAACCCAAAATTCTGCCTGACACAGGAGTTTTTGATAAGGGGACCATGTATGGAGGCACGTGAACTAGTAGTAGATTAAAGGTGCCTGCAGTTAAACGTATGTTAGTTGGATCTTGGCATGGAGCTGGCGCTCCGCTGCCAGGCGAGCTTTCGCCAATCCAAGCCCTGTCTATAGGTACTCCCCAAACAGCACTTCTAAGAACTTTTGTATAAGATCAAGTGTAGTAGCGTTCTATAAGTTTTAGGATATGGCGGGTGAGGGGAATGTAAACAGATAGCGCAAGAAGCGCTGAAATAATATCCCTAAATGGTAAAAAGTTGCAAGTATATTTTTGGAGTTACACAGCAGGGGTGGCGACAAAGTACAACTTTGATGTGGAATGCCCGTAATAGCTCTTGGGCGGTGTGTGCCTTTATCGCATAGGCTCAGCAGTTTCAGCACCGCCTGCTGTCGCTTAGCGACCGGCACTGCTGCTGTGCCTAGAGCTACCGACTGATGGCGCCATGCCCACGGATGGTAATTCGGAGGCGGAGGGGGGGAGGAGGGGTGGGAGAGAGGTATATAGTAGCCTTGAGGAACCTGGACCGAGGTAGGCCCCGCAATTCTCTGCGTCGGCAGATATATGACCAGCCCCAGGGTAGACTCTGTCCCAGCTGCCCACAGTTAAGTGTAGTAGCGTTCTTATAAGTTTGGGATATGGCGGGTGAGGGGAATGTAACAGACATGCGCAGAAGCGCATGAGCGCATGGAGCTGGCGCGTTCCGTGCCAGGCGAGCTTTCGCAATCCAGCCCCTGCTCTAGGCATACTCCCCAAACAGCACTTCTAAGAACTTGTGATAAGATCAAGTGTAGTAGCGTCTGTAAAGTTTAGATATGCGGGGTGAGGGGAATGTAACACAGATGCGCAAGATAAGCGTCACTGAAATAATATCCTCTAAATGGAAAAAGTTTGTACAGTATATTTTGTGGATAACACAGCGGAGGTGGAGACAAAGCTTAACAACTTTGAGTGAATCCATGAAACAACCATAATTTGCTGACAACCTGTTTGATAAAGGGACGATGTATGAGGCAGCTATATGGACGACTTTTGGACGGTAGACAATGGAGACAACGTGTGGAGGCTGCCTATGGAGAAAACAATTTAATTTGGATAGTGCCTGTATGTGGACGTCCCAAACAATTTTCAAACCAGAGGAGCCTAGGTAGGTGGCCCTCCAGTAAAATGGGATAGATTGAGTGCCTGGATGTGGCAGTCCCAAAAATGTTTTCAAACCAGAGAGGAGCAGGTAGGTGGCCACTCAGTAAAATGGAATAGATTGAGTGCGTATGTGGCAGTCCAAAAATTCTTCAAACCAGAGGAGCAGGAGAGGTGGCCTCCATAAAATGGAAATAGATTGAGGTGCCTGTATGTGGCAGTCCCAAAACTTGTTCTTCAAACCAGAGGAGCAGTAGGGCCTGCCCCTGCAGTAACATGAATAGATGAGTGCCTGTATGTGGCCGTCCCCACAAAAATTGTTCAAACCAGAGGAGCAGGTAGGTGCCCTCGCAGTAACTGGAATAGATTGAGTGCCTGTATGTGGCAGTCCCAAAAATGTTTCAAACCGAGGAGCAGGTAGGTGGCCCTCCAGTAAAATGGAATAGATTGAGTGCTGTATGTGGCAGTCCCAAAAAATGTTTTCAAACCAGAGGAGCAGGTTAGGTGGCCCGCAGTAAAAATGGAATAGATTGAGTGCCGTATGTGGCAGTCCCAAAAATGTTTCAACCAGAGGAGAGGTAGGTCCCTCCAGTAAAAGATTGAAAGATTGAGTGCCTGTATGTGGCAGCTCCCAAAAATTGTTCAAACCAGAGGAGCAGTAGGGTGGACTGCCAGGTAAAATGAATAGATTGACGGCCTATGTATGTGGCAGTCCCAAAAATGTTTCAAACCGAGGCAGCAGGTAGGTGGGCCTCCAGTAAAATCGCATGGAGATAGATGAGTGCCTGTATGTGCTGCAGTCCCGAAAAATGTTTCAAACACAGAGGAGAGGGTAGGTGGCCCTCCAGTAAAATGGAATAGATAGGTAGATGCCTGTATGTCGCAGAGTCCAAAAATTCTTCAAACCAGAGGAGCAGGGTAGGTGGCCCTCCAGTAAATGGAATAGATTGAGTGCCTGATATGTGGCAGTCCCAAAAATGGTTCATAACCAGAGGAGCCAGGTTAGGGTGGCCCCCTGCAGTAAATGCGATAGATTGAGTGCCCGTAGTGGCAGTCCCAAAATGTTTCAAACCAGACCGAGAAGGTAGGGTGGCCCTGCAGTAAAATGCGGATAGATAATCGAGGCACTGTATGGGCAGTCCCAAAAAGAGTTTCAAACCATGAGGAGCAGGCTAGCGTGGCCCTCCAGTAAAATGGAAAGATTGAGGTGCCATGTATGTGGCTTAAGACTCCAAAATTGTTCAAACCAAGAGGAGCATGGATAGGTGGCCCCTTTCTCAGAGTAAAATGGAATTTAGATTGCGTGCTGTATGAGCGCAAGTCCAAAACAAAAATTCTTCCAAACCAAGAGAGCAGGATAGGTGGCCCTCCAGTAAAATGGAATAGATGAGTGCTCTGTATGTGGCCCAGTCCACAAAAAAATTGTTCAAAACCAGCGGATGCAGTGTAGAGTGCGCCCATGCAGTAAATGGATAGATTGAGTGCTGTATGTGGCAGTCCAAAAATTTTTAAAAAGCAGCGACCGCGCGAGGGCTTAGGTGGCCGTCAGAAAAAGAATTAATAGATTGAGTGCTGTATGTGGCACCACAAATAAATTGTTCTCAAAAGCAGGATCGAGCGTAGGTGCGCGCCTCCAGAAAATTAAATTGACATCGAAGTATATCTATAGCAGAAGCCAGTGCGGGCCCTTGTCAAAAAATAGCCATTTTCCTCTGCTTTACTGATACAAAGAGGAGTGAAGAAGGAGGAAAAATTGACGGAGGAAGGAGGAGGAGTAAGGAGTTAGAACGTAATTATTCAGGTTGAGTCCTTGCACCTGGTTCTGTGAGATTGGAATTCTGGAGAATCAGCCTGTATTACATTTTAAATAAGCGCTCGAGCCTGTCCGCGCTGTCAGTCGACAGGCAGTGTACGCTTATGCGGATGATGGATGCCCCACCAGCTGCACTTGAAAACGCTCTGCGACAAGAGACGCTAGCAGGGCATGGGCCAGGCAAAGGCAGAACCTCCAAGGCGTACATGCGCCAGTTGTGCCAACAGGTCCAGCTATTTGAAACCCAGTAGTTGTAGGGTGCTGTGGTTGTGCATCATTTAGCGCGACGACATGGTAGGTACAGCTAGGTACTACCCTCACCATCTTTTGTAATGTCAGCCTACTCTGCGAGACTGGGGACAGGTGACAGTGTCTTGCTGGGGGTGACATAAAGCTGGCAAAAGCCTTGCTAAAGCGACCCTTGCCAGTGCTGCGCAAGCTGCCTGGCTCGCCCTACTCTCCCTCGTACTTGTCCCGCCCAGAACACGCACTCGCCGCTGATAGCCCGGGGCTGTCAGAAGGGAAAGTACTTGATTCAGCTTGTGCACCAGGGCCTGCTGGTATTAGCATTCTCACACTCTTCCTCTCCAGGATGAGAGTGGGAAGATTTTGCTTGTACTGGGTCAGGAGAGTTGAACACCCAGTAAATCGGTGCTGGAATAAATTATTTGAAGCGAGGGTCACGGGTATAGGCAGCCTAGCCATGAAATCTGCATATGCGCCAGCGTACCAACGCGAAGAATTCACTCCCTCACTGCCGGACTTGTCCATTCTCCCCTCCAACTCCTACAACTTCCTGTTCTTCTGCCCATTACACGATGAACAGTGAAGACACTCTCCCAGTAAATTTACTAACCCCGAACACGCCCTTCGCAAGCCCACTTTTTTTTCGTCTTAGCTCTTTTCTTCATTCTTCCCTTCCCATTTCCCATTTTTCCTTATTTTCGCTGTTTGCCCTTTCCTCTCCCTTTGTCCTTTACCTTCATCTCATACTTTCTCCCAACCCCACTTGTTTCTTCCGACCCATCTTTCTTCCTAATATCCCTATCTTCTCCGTCTTTTCCACACCATACCCCTATATCTCCCTTAATGATCTCTCTCCCGCCTCCCCCTCTATCTTTTTCTTAGTGCTCCTTTCATTTGCTTTCCCTCCAACTATTTCTTGCTCCCGTTGTCTGCCTTACTATTTCCCACTTCGTGTCTTTCCCTACCTCCTTCTCCCTACGACCGCTTCTCCGCGTTCCCGCCGTATTATGTCTTTCCCTCTTGCCATTCACCCGTTTCTTTTATCTTGTCTGCTCTAAACAATGCGTCCCCTCTTGTTGTCGCGCCAACATTCTCCTCCTCTTCCTCTCATCCTCCTCCCACCTCCACCTCCCCGATATGCGCCGCTGCTGAGAAAAAGACTCAGGGTGCTTTGCTTCAACAAGGGAGATTTCTTCCCCCCGTCTCCTTGTACGAGCGCAAAGCTTCCGACTTCATGCTGACCAGAGAGTTTTTCACAGGCCAAGCAGCCGAGGATGGTGAGGCTGATGATGGCGGCATCGCCACTGACCATCTGTTGTGTGACTCCGTCAAAGTCTACTCAGACACCCTGAACAGGATATCAGGACCATCCACGTCCACTCCTCATTGTAGACTTGAGGCAAGATGACTGACCCGAATAACAGTTCTGGTGGAAGTTGACATCTGCAGTCACAATCGCTCTTCGCTGCCTGGTAAAATCTGGATAACATGGTCAGTGTTGAATTCCACGCGTGGGGCACGTCGCACAACAGTCGGTGAGGGGCAGTTGGAGGCGGCGCTGCGATGCCCTGGGAGTGCAGACATCTGGGTGGACTTCCTGAAATGCGCACAGATTGCAGGCGCACCGTCGTGACAAATCAGACAGAGTGGGGATTGTCTGAGGAAACGCTGCACTAATCAGATTTAAAACACATGGGCCAGGCATGGCCAATGGGCAGTCTGCCGAGTGCAGAGCCGCCACAGGTTACGGCCGTTGTCACACACTACACATTCCCGGCGTGAGGTCAGCGGTGCCAGCCACAGATTCAGTCTGCGCCGTGAATGCCCTGTAATAGATCTTGTAGGCGGTGTGGCCTGTGTCGCCTTAGGCTCAGCAGTTTGAGCACCGCCTGCTGGTCGACTAGCGGAAGGCACGGCTGCTTGCTAGAGTACCGACTGATGGCGCCGTGCCCACGGATGGTAGTTCGGAAGGAGGAGGTGGGGAGGTGGGGGAAGGAGGAGGAGGCATGTAGGCCTAAACCACTGGACCGAGGTAGCCCGCAACCTCGGCGTCGGCCGTATAGAGCAGCCCCATGAGTAAGGACCGGCCCAGCCTCCACCAAGTAAACCCATGTGCCGTCAGAGATATATAGTGGACCTGCCCGGCAGCACTCGTCCACGTGTCCGTGGTAAGGGGACTGTCAGAAACGGCGGTTGGTCAGGGCACGGATGATGTTGTCTGACACCGTGAGGTGCAGGGCTGGACGGCACATCGGGAAAAGTAGTGGCGGCTGGGGGACCGAATACCGAGGGGCGGCAGCCGCCATTGAGGTGCGAAAGTCCTCGGTCGCTACTAGCCTATAGGGACAGCACTCCAGGCTAAGCATCTGGAGTGTTGCACATTAAGGGCTTGGGCTGTGAGGGTGGGTTGACACATATTGCGTTCCGCTACCAGCGTCTGGGGTATGGAGAGCGAACGCTTGGGGGATGCTGTGGAGGATCGTGGAGGCGACGATGGGGTGTTGTGCCAGGGTCCTGGGCGAGGGGGCTGAACTAGCAGCTGACACAGGGGAGGGAAGGAGCAGTGGTTGTGACGGCCGGAGGTGCAAGGGCTTGTTGCCATGAGTGGGGTTTCGCTTAGCATTCATATGACCTGGCCATACTGGTGGTAGTTAAAAAGCTAGTAGTGGTGGAAACATGCTGAGCATGGTTTGGCAAAGGTTGCACACCACAGGTCCGTCGGTCATCCGGTGTTTCCTTAAAGAAACTCCCACCACTTCTGAAGACTAGCCCTGGCCGCAAGAAAGAGCCCTTCACCACGGAGCGTCATAGTTGACAGTGCGCTGATGCACCAGCTCTGGAATGCCTCTCCGTCTGGCCCCACCCACTGCCTATTCAACTGTTCGGGTCGAGGACTTCCTCCGTCTCAGAAGAACTGTTCACCCGGCCTCTCAACCCAGCTTGGAGCTGTCTACTCATCATCCTCCGATCTCAGTCTGACTCCCCCCTCGGACTTCCTGCCTGACAACAACTCCCCACTGTCTGACAACGTGTCTCATCATAGTCGGACACCCTTTACAACACTTCCAATAGTCAAGAAAGGTAATCTCAACCCACAGACTGCTTACTGTGGAAAACTGGGCATCGGAAAATGCTCAGCCAGCAACAGGAAAATGAGTTTGTATGTGGAGGGTCCTCCAGAAAACCGTTCCTCAGAGCATGCGGTTCAAATGCAAATTTTCCTGGGAGGGGGCAGGGGACGGGGGGAGGAGGTCTCTGAGGTGCAGGAGCATGGAGGAGTGGGGATTACGGGACATGGGGTGGAGGGCGTGGAAGACTGACTGGTGGTGGACAAATTGCTCGAAGCATTTGTCAGCAATCCACGACATTCACTGTGCACTGTTCGGCCTAAAGTGGCTCTACCACGAGCCAGTAACTTCAGAATGAACCTAGGGAGTGTTAGCTCTGCGGCGTTCCCCTGCTACCTCATCAGAGGTGGTGTCTCACCCCGCCCAGGACCACGGCCCTTGACCCCCTGCAGTAGTTGGACGCCAACGTCCCCGCCCTCGTCCTCTACCCCTGCCCTCGGGGTAAACACATTTTTTAAAATGAGAGTTATAACTTTTTTTTTTTTTTTTACTTCTTTTTGTCTTTTTTTGTGTTTTTTTTTGTTTGTTTTTGTTTTTTTTTGAGTTTTACAACGCAAACCATTCCTATCCGTTGCTATGGCTATTTTATAGCCAAGTATCAAAGGAAGACACTACTATTGCCAGATGAGATGACATGAGTATTGCCTAATAGAATCCAACCCCTACTGGAATTGCCACTTCGGCCTTTGCGACATGGATATGTGCGCCACTAAGCGAGAACACAGCGCGCCAAGTCTCACTACAAAATTGCTCAGAATTGGCAAGTACTGCAATGCAGAAACTACAGCCCCCAGCAGATCACACAAGAAATCAAATATATAGAACGCTACGTAGGCTTCAAGAATCTGTTTGTATTCTCCTCTGGTATTCTAGCCAAGTGATCAAAGGAAGCACACTACTATGCCAGATGAAGAGGACACCGAGTTATTGCCTAATAGAAATCAACCCCACTGAATTTTGCCACTTCGGCCCTGTGCTATGGGATATGTGCGCACTAAGCGCAGGAAACACAGCGGGCGCAAGGGTCTCAATACAAATTGCTCAGAATTGGCAAAGACATGCATGCAGGAAACACAGCCACCAGCAGATAAACCAGAAACAAATTATATAGAACGCTACTTGAGGCTTTCAAGAAGCTGTTTGTATTTCTCCTATGGCTATTTTCTAGCCAAGTACAAAGGAAGGCACACTACTATGCCAGATGAGATTGACACTGAGTTATTGCCTAATAGAAATCCAACCCCTACTGAATTTTGCACACTTCGGCCTTTGACTTGGGGATATGTGCCCAATAAGCGCAGACACAGCTTGGTCGCAAGTCTTCCTACAAAATGCTAAGAATGGCAAGTACAGGCATGCAGAAACTACAGCCACCAGCAGATCAACCAGAAATCAAATATATGAAACGCTATGGAGGCTTCAAGAAGTGTTTGTATGTCCTATGGGCTATTTCTACCAAAAGTATCAAAGAAGACACTACTATGCCAGATGGATGACACCGAAGTTCATGCCTAATAGAAATCCAACCTACTGAATTTGGCACTTCGGCCTTTGCTATGGATATGTGCGTCCCTAAGCGCAGAACACAGCGGTCGCAAGTCTCACTACAAATTGCTAAGAATTGGCAAGTTACATGCAATGCAGAAAACTACACCACCAGCAGATTCAACCAGACAAATCAATATATAGGGAACGTACTGTAGGCTTCAAGAAGCTGGTGGTATTCTCCTATATGGCTATTCTAGGCCAAAGTATCAAAAGGAACGCACACTACTATGACAGATGAGATGACACTGAGTTATTGGCCTAATTAGAAATACAACCCCTACTGAATTTGCCCAATTCGGCCTTTGCTATGGTTATGTGCGACAATAAGCGCAGAACCCCACAGCGGGTTCGCAAAGTCTCACTACAAAGTGCTCAGAATTGGCTAAGTAATGCACACGTGCAGAGAAACTACAGCCACCAGCAGATCAAACCAGAAATCAAATATATAGAACGCTACTGTAGGCTAAGAAGTGTTTGTATTCTCCTATGGGCTACATTTCTAGCCAAGTATTCTAAAGGAAGCCACTACATGCCAGATGAGATGAGCACCGAGTTAGTGCTAATAGAAAAATCCAAAACCCTACTGAATTTTGCCACTTCGGCCTTGCTATGCGAATGTGCGCCACTAAGCGCAGAACACAGCGGTCGCAAGTCTCACTACAAATTGCTCAGAATTGGCTAGTAATGCGCACTGCAGCAAAATACAGCACCAGCCGATCAACAGAAAATCAAAATATAGAACGCTACTGTAGGCTTACAAGAAGTGTTTGTATTCTACTATGGCTATTTTCTAGCAGGCTATC
Organism: Engystomops pustulosus; assembly: GCA_019512145.1. Classification (NCBI taxonomy): domain Eukaryota; kingdom Metazoa; phylum Chordata; class Amphibia; order Anura; family Leptodactylidae; genus Engystomops; species Engystomops pustulosus. The sequence continues at coordinate 28,272,966 of CM033646.1, read as the reverse complement.
AAAGGAAGCACACTACTATGCAGATGAGAGGACAACTGCTTTATTGCCTAATAGAAATCCCAAACCCCTCTACTGAAATTTTGCCACTCGGTCGTGCCTAGGATAGGTGGACACAAAGAGCTAAACACAACGGTAGCAAGTCCCCCTGACTAATTCCTCACAAAATGGTAAAAGATGAAAATTAAAATAAAAAAAAGTGAGAACGCATTATTGTAGCCATAAGAAAGGCGTTGGGTTCTTGGAATCACTCCCGACTAACAGTAAGCTATAGAACACCCTAAAGCTTTCCCTGACCAGCAGAAGCTCTTCTCCCTAGCGGAATCAGAGAACAGAATGATCCGACGCAGCGCGGCAGCGGATTATCTAGGTATATCCCAGGTCACTGATCGGCAGCAACCACTGCTATGAAGGTAAGGGTACCACGTCCATTGCTGGGTGGAGTGCAGAGTCTCCGGTTGTGGATTGGCTCGTTTGGCCGCCCAAAAAGCCAAACGGCGGAGCGCCCATTTTCTCGAGCGGGCGAAGTAGTTATCGTACGAGTAACGAGGCAGTTTCGAGTACCCTAATGCTCGACCGAGCATCAAGCTCGGACGAGCATGTTCGCTCATCTCTAATTGTGATCCTTTTTTTAAATGAAGACGCGGATTGTTAATTGAACACCTTGAACTACTGCATTTATTGTGAAAAATACAATGTAAACTAAAGGATTAATGTAAAGGTCCAAAATGCTTCTCAACCCAATATGGTGCTTAGTGAGGGAATTCAGTCATAGCAGAGACACCTCTGTGGGCACAAACTTATAAAGAAATGCAGAGATCAAATTTTTATGGATATGCAATTCAACCTGGAAGTGCACCAGGGGTACTAAATTTGCCTTTTGACAGCCTTAAAGGGATTGTCCAGCTTCAGCACATAAATATTAATGTTTGTATAATGAAAAGTTTTATCATTTTCTTGATTTTCTCTATCAATTTCCTGCAGTTTTCCAGATCTCTGCTTGCTGTTGTTCTATAGCAGTGATAGCAAACCTTTTAGAGGCCGAGTGCCTAAACTACAACAAAGACCCGCTTATTTATCGCAAAGTGCCAACACCGAAATTTAATTTGTGATTTATACTCCCTTCTCTGTCACAGTTTTCATTGATACCAGCACCTGAGGACACCAATAAAGCAGAAAATAGTCCCAGGTAGAGCTGTCCTTTGAATTAAGCTTGTGCACAGAAAGTCCTGGGCTGTCTGGGACTGCAGGAAGAGACCTTGGAGTCATCTTGGTGTTGGCTGGGCCCACAGAAAGGGAATGAGTGCCACCCTCTGGCACCAGTGCCATAGGTTAGCCATCACTGTTCTATAGGAAGCTTCATTGTTACATGTCTGTAGACATTTTGGACCTGACAGAATTCCTTAAAGTCAGCTGCAGACTTGTATTAGTGCAACTTGGGTTGCTAGTCATGAGTTTAGTAGGTCAATGACCTCTACTGTAAGCAGAAGCCGATGCACATCCATTTGACATCACGTTGAGCAATTTCCTTATTGAAACACAACAGACAATGGATGCCTTAAGCTTCTGCTGGAAATGTGGCACTTGCAGGGGTAATTTTCTAATGTTATCTAGTCTATATAATTATCAGTGGTTAAAATGGTTTGAGGTGATGAATTTTGCTTTTTCATGTAAGTTTGGTTAAAACCATTAATGATCCAAAACCCTCCATTAAGCACGTGGACATTTGACCTCAGTTAGACTTTTCTTTCACCACACGTGTAAGCTCCATGTTTCTCCAAGCAAATAGACCTGAGGTTATTTAATAACCAGACGTCATGGAGAGCGCCACCGCTGCCAAGTAAGAAGCTCAGACTGTTGACTTTGGGAGCAAAACCCTATGTGCCCTTCTCCTTCGTATTTGTTATATTTATAAAAGGGCTGTTGAATAGTTATATGAGACATAAGCCCATGATAACAATCTAAATATAGATCTTTAATAATTGCAATTCCGTCAATTCAACAATTGGTTCTTTGTGGTGTTTTCTTCCCATTAATGTGTGTCTGCAGGGTTGTTATTTCTTAAGAGGTGCAATACTCTGCCGTTATCAGATGCTAAAAATCCATCCTGTTCTGTGGCCCGATACAACTTGAGACCGTGAGTGCTGCCAAAGAGAATAGTAACACTTAGTTATCAACATATTCTTACATATTAAGATGCCCAGCAAAGTAATCTAATGGGAATTACAAGTATTTACTTAAAAAAAAACCTCCACATCAGAAGCTGACATCTGCTTTTTAATAATATGTTCAGTGTCGGACTGGGTTTCCTTAGGCCCACCAGTCTGGGGGCCCACTCTTCATTATCCCCCAGGAAATATACCTTCAAATTGTGGTGTTTTCTGATGGATCTCTGGTGTTCAGTATTGGAGTGAGCCAGGGCCCGCCGGAGGCTCTGGTGGGCCAGTCCGACACTGAATATGTTTATATTTTTTTCTGTGGCTTTTGCAAAATTAAAACTGTTGGCTCATGTTTGTTTGTTATGTTCTATCCACAGACAAGGGGATAACAGTCTGATTGTTGGGATCGAACTGCTGCGATCCCGCAATTCACAAGAACCATGGCGTGACGTGCCCGATCAAGGGTGCATAAAAGGGGGGCATTTATCATGGCTTGTACGCCAGGTTTATCCTTTCCTTACTCCACCTCCACACCAATTGATCAGGTAGGGGCGCGTTGTGGGTCTCATGTGGGGACGTAGTGGGTCTGATGAGGGCGCAGAGTGGGCCTGACCAGGGCGTGAAGTAGGCCATTAAGTGCCCAATACCTAATTAAAGCTGTGGGATACATCCTTGACCTGCTACCCCTTTATTAGTGAGAATGGGCCTCCCTTTTCGGGATTCTCATCTTATCCAGTGCATATAGATTTTTTAAACTGTACTTAAAAATACACATAACTTTCTCACTGCTTTCATTTTCCAATGTACCTTTGAAAATGAGCAACTTTTCCTTGCACTGGTGTTGATTAATCTGCCTTACTATGTTTTTATTTTTACTCCCCACTTTTCACCTCTTAAGCCATGCCATTAATACGTGCGGCTTCTGTAAGTCGTGCTGGTATGGCACCGATGCTCAAAACCAAGAGGGATCATTCAAGTGCATCTTAAAGTGTCATGAATTGCCAAGTCAACAGAAGTAAACAGTTACATTTTCGGTAATTAATAGATCAATGTTTATAAAGCAAAACAGGAAGTAGGTAAATTCACATTTTTGGGTTTTTGGGTATTTCTGCTTCCTTATTCCTCATATACTTCTTACATCCTTAATATGTAGTTCCTATGGATTCAAGCCTATAAAATTGAAAGCATGTGTGCATATGTCTGGGAATCAGGGTTGGGTACTCTATATCAGTGATTTTCAACCTTTTTTGAGCCGCGGCACACTTTTTATACTTAGAAAATCCTGGGGCACACCACCAACCAAAATAGCACAAAATGACACTAAAACAGTCATAAAAGGCCTCCCTTTACTAATAAAAAACCCCTAGCGGCCTCCCTTTACTAATAAAAACCTCTAGCGGCCTCCCTTTACTAATTAAAAGACCCGAGCGGCCTACCTTTACTAATTGAAAGGCCCTAGAGGCCCCCCTTTACTAATTAAAAGGCCCTAGAGGCCTCCCTTTACTAATTAAAAGGCCCTAGAGGCCCCCCTTTACTAATTAAAAGGCCCTAGAGGCCCCCCTTTACTAATTAAAAGCCGTTTTTTTTTTTTTTTTGTTTTTTTTTGATTTTTTTTTTTTTTTTTTTTTTTTTGTGGTTTTTTTTTTTTTTTTTTGGGGAGGGGGGGGGGGGAGAAGCCAGCTCCTTTACGAATAAGAGCCCCTAGCGGCCTCCCTTTACTATTAAGAGCCCCTAGCGCCTCCCTTTACTAATTAAAAGACCTAGGCGGCCTCCCTTACTAATTAAGAGCCCTAGCGGCCTCCCTTTACTAATTAAGAGCCCCTAGCGGCCTCCCTTTACTAATTAAGAGGACCCTAGCGCCTCCCTTTACTAATTAAAGACCCTAGCGGCCTCCTTTTATTAGACCCTAGCGGCCTCCCTTTACTAATTAAGAGCTCTAGCGGCCTCCTTTACTAATTAAGAGCCCCTAGCGGCCTCCCTTTACTAATTAAGAGACCCTAGCGGCCTCCCTTTACTAATTAGAGCCCTAGCGGCCTCCCTTTACTAATTAAGAGCCCCCTAGCGGCCTCCCTTTACTAATTAAAGACCCTACGGCCTCCCTTTACTATTAAAAGACCCTAGCGGCCTCCCTTTACTAATTAAGAGACCCCTAGCGGCCTCCCTTTACTAATTAAAGGCCCTAGGCCCCATTACTAATTAAAAGCCCTAGAGGCCTCCCTTTACTAATTAAAAGGCCCTAGAGGCCCCCTTTACTATAAAAGGCCCTAGGCCCCCTTTACTAATTAAAGGCCCTAGAGGCCCCCCTTTACAATAAAGGCCCTAGAGGCCCCCCTTTACTATTAAAAGGCCCTAGCATGTCCCTTTACAATTAAGAGCCCATAGCGGCCTCCCTTTACTAATTAGAGACCCTAGTGGCCTCCCTTTACTAATTAAAACACCCTAGTGGCCTCCCTTACTATTAAGAGCCCCTAGCGGCCTCCCTTTACTAATTAAAGACCCTAGCGGCCTCCTTTACTAATTAAGAGACCCTAGCGGCCTCCTTTACTAATTAAAAGGCCCTAGCGGCCTCCCTTTACTAATTAAGAGCCCCTAGCGGCCTACCTTTACTAATTAAAAGGCCCTAGAGCCCCCCCCCCTTTACTAATTAAAAGGCCCTAGAGGCCCCCCTTAACTAATAAAAAAAAAGACCCTAGCTTCCTTCCCTATACAATAATAACCTATATAATACCCTTGATGTCTTCTTCCGCGTACCTTCACTCCTAATGGCGATCCGCCCATCTTCTTAGCTCCTGCACCGCGCGCCTCGGTCACGTACTTACGCGACCTGACGTCAGGTCGCGTAAGTCACGTGACCAGAGGCGCGCGGTGCAGGAGCTACAGAAGATGGGCGGATCGCCGACGCGGGGCTTGTAGGTAAGTATGGGGCAGAAACACGGGGGCGCGGCGGCAGCATTACACAGGGGCACCATAGTTCGGGGAATTTTCCCCGCGGCACACTCAACCATGTGTCGCGGCACACTAGTGTGCCGCGGCACACAGGTTGAAAATCACTGCTCTATATTATACTTTTTACATGTGATAAGTTTCTGGCTTCACCTGTTTCTATGCCAGGTAGGAGTCTTCACATTTACAAGTTGAGATTTAGATAGATGTAGATATTTTAGAGGCTCTCAGATCTATGTATCATGCTAGAAACCAGTCCTGCTTTTGCTGAGATTGTCCCACATTTTTAGAGAAAAACATGAGTTCGGAGGTTGAATAATTACTATTCCCACATAATTTTTTACAGTTTTACCACATAGTAAGATGCCAGATAATTAGCATCAGAAAAGTGTCATTTTTTTGCCCACTGACTTTAGCCTGCGCTCTTCAGGCAAAGGCTTTGGGCAATTCTACACCAGGCCAGATATGGCGTAGAAGTGCCCCACTTGTGCAATACATCACATCCGCCCTAAGAGATTTATTAGAAGGCCGAAGAGGCATCATGAGTGCACCACCGTATGATATATTTGCCCTAGTGACAATAGATGTTTGAGTTCATTGCCATTTGAAGTCGTAAATGCGAGTTATTTAAGGAAGAAGGAAAAAAAAATCAGAATAAAAATATCACAAAGAGGAAACATTGTAGGAAGTAAAATGCTGGATCAGACAATAAATGTTCTTCTTTGTAGCTCACTACTTTGCTGGATGGAGACACTCAAGTTTCCAGTAATAGAACTGTCACGTCTTATCAAACCTCCTATCTCAATCCTCCAGTGTCTTTCCTAAAACACTTTTGTTTACATTAATTTTGTCACTGGATATTCCCTCCTTTGTAGCCTAACATCAGCTCAAGTTCTCTGTCTGAACCCACCACCAACCTTAGGTGTAGAATTACCTGCAGCCCAAACAAATCCCAGTCCTCTAGTGCTCTAGTCCCAATCACTAATGCAGTGATTTTCTTCTCCAGTACTCACCTTACACAAGTTAGAGGGACCTGACAGCACAAGTCTTACTAGCCCAATGTTCTAGCAGGGCATACAGCCCACTTGTTATAGAGCAAAAAACTCAACTTATACTCGAGTATATATTTTTTCCCCTACATAAAAAATCCCTCAGTACTTACTGGTGGGTAGGGGTTGGCTGGCTATATAGCTGGGGGTAGGGGGCTAGCAGGCTGGCTATATACTGGGGGTACAGGCTGGCTGAATATATACTGGGGGGGTAGGGGCTAGCTATATAGTGGGAGGCAGGAAGCTAGCAGGCTATATACTGGGGAGGATGGGAGTGTTGGCTGTCTATATACTGGTGGGTAGAGGCTGGCTGGTTATAGGGGGCAGAGGTGAGCTATATACTGGGGTAAGGTTGGCTGGCTATATACTGGGGGTGTGGGCTTGATGGCTATATACTGGGTTGCGTAGGTGGGCTGGCTATATACTAGGGGGTTTGGGCTGGTAAGCTATATACTAGAGAGCAGAGAGCTTCTGGCTATATACTGGGGGCAGGAGGCTGGCAAGCTATATACTGGGGGCAGGAGGCTGGCTAGCTATAAACTGGGGAGGCTCTGACCAATGCATTTCCCACCATAGGCTTATACTTGAGTCAATAGGTTTTCCCAGTTGTTTGTGAAAAATTTTTTGATCGCCTTATACTTGAGTATACAGAGTATGTCCCCCACCCCTCCTTCCCAAGGAACATAAATGACTGCACCCTCTACATTCCTTCCCCCAAAAACAAAAGTGTCCAATGTGTTTAATATTTTCAATCAAGATTCTTCTTCCATCCTCTCTCTGGGGGAAGGTTAGCTCTGTGGGAAGTGATAGACAATGACCCATTCTTCTCTGCAGGTACACTGGCTTAGGCCTCATCTGCACAAATGTTGTTTTGTTTCAGCAGCTAGCATGCATTTTCATTCTTTGGCTGTGGACTTATACACACTGCTGTGGTTTCCATGCCCCCATCTCACGGCCGCCATTAACTTGCATTATGCCAGGTCACTGTGTGATTAGCCCACTGGGGCTTATTTACTAAGGGTCGCGGATCGCACTTTTGACTTTGCACCTTGTTCGGGATTTGCACGGCTTGGACAGGTATTTAACAGGTGTCTGCGCTGGGATTGTGTCGCACCCTATCGGTTTTTTGCCACTATGACGCTGGCTTCCATGATACACAAATTGGGGGGCGTGCCGTCAGATGGTCCGACATATTCGGACTGATCGCGGGATTTAACTTTCAGATTGTGTCGCAAGACAATGCACTTACATGCTCCAGGAAAAAGGTGAACTCCATCAGACCTGAGCGGGGAAGCGACACATGCAGGATATCACGGCACAGTGCATTATTGTCGGACAATGCACTTTTGGTGAACTCTGCGGACCAGTTAAGTAAATGTGCCCCACTGTGTCTCTCTACACCGTACTTGAGCCATGCAGCCATATTGCAAACTATAGAGCAGGTCCTATACCTGCATGTATTGTGAAGCGTCCGCCTGTCACCTATGTAGATGGGAGGAGTGAGGAGCGTTCACCCCTCCCATCTACACTAGGCCAAAACTGGCTCCAAACAAAGCCCACAGTCGCGGGCAGGAGGCCTTAGGCACTATGAACTTTGACTAGAGAGTTTTAAACAGCAGCAGATATATTAAATCTCCTGAGACGACCTAATCTATCTTTATGCCTTCTATTAGTTGTCTGAGTTTATGCGACAAACTGCACCAAAATGTTAGTGCGTATATAAGTGTCTAGGACACTTTGAACTTTTCTGCTAAAGCATACTCTATTCCAGATTACTTCTAGTTACTTCGCTATCCAGATTAATAGATAACAGCATATGGCTGCGTTCAGTATAACTACAGACACTACAATAGCAACTTTTTTGGGCGGTTTCCAGATCAAAGTGTTTGTGCCATGCAGATAGCCTTGTTCAGGAGGGTGTGGAATCGCTCGGTACAGTCTGTGATATACACATGTGTTGCCCATATTACATTAGGAAAGGAAGGGAAGATATCAGTGAAGTTATGGTAATTGCACAGCCTGCAACACCCCCTACAGGTAGAGACTGGGATGTACAGATGGATGATGTCACGGTATAAGGCCAGATGTTTGAGCTGAAAGAGCCAGCTTACATTATATAATGAGGCTCACATATGGACAGATAGCGCAGTCAACACATAAAGTCTTAATTTAAACCACTGCTTGCATGTTGTAAAACAGCTGAATAAAAAAAAAACTTGGAGAAAACGAAACTTTCCATATTCACTTTCTTCCGACGTTCATGGAATACAATAGATAAGGTTTCTTCCAAGAGACATTCCTAATCTATACATACATGTCCATTTTAATAACATAGGAGGTTCTTCTGCCAGACCCCTTCCTCTGGTGGCCATTTAGTAGATGCAGTAGAAATTCCTTAATATGTAAAGGGTTGTTCAAGGTTAGTTAGAAAAAGTCTAAGTTTAGAGTTATGTATGCCAGAGAGAGCTAAATAAACGTGGTTTATCATTTTTACCCCCCCCCCCCCATGTGGCCCATATATAGGAAAAATCTGATCCCGGACATCCCCTTTCCAGAAACTTACATAGACAAACATCTTCATTTTGAATTGGACCTGGCTCTTACCCGGACTCCTTGTAATATTGGGTAACTGAGTAAGGTTAAGGGGGTAGTGTTGGCATTAGTGTTGGCATAACGCTAAGCTCTTGCTGCAGAGGGGTCTATGACACAGCTTGAGATGCAGCGACAGAAAAAGTACTACAGAATGACAGACTGGGATGGTGGAAGAGAAAACAGCACAGCCAAGAGACAGAGTACAGAGCCACACTAAACTGAGGAGGATAGCAAAGAAACTACAGTACATAGGTCAGTGGTGGCGAACCTATGGCACGGGTGCCAGAGGTGGCACTCGGAGCCCTCTCTGTGGGCACCCAGGCCATCACCCAGCACAAAGGTCACCATTCAGGACTCTGACTCCTGCAGTCACAGGCAGCCCAGAACGTGCCATGCTCAGCACTATTTTAAAGTGACTTGAAGAGTAAAGGAGGGGCAAGGAGGAGTGGACAGAGTTGGATTATCATTGAAGCCCCTTCTCAGGGCCTGCGATACATCCTGTTAAGGGGACCTTAGAGGGAAGCTACAATATTAATCCGAATTTCTCCATCATTCTACTGTATTGGTGTCTTCAGGGCTCCAATACGTTCGAATCTGTGACACAGCAGGGAGCAATAAGTTACTTTAAATTGGCATTTGACACTTTGTGAAAAATATGTGGCTTTCGGTTGTAGTTTGGGCAGTCAATCTCTAAAAGGTTCGCCATGTTCGCCTGACATAGGTAATCAAGATAAAGTTGTACTACATCTCAAGAGCTACTGATTTGTGAAAATAAATGTTGGAGTTGTGTTTTAATACTAAATAGGACCCTGAATGTTACAGTTTTAATATAAAAGGTGGTTTTTACATGATCAAATATTCATTTTCCGTAGGAGGGGAATGAAGGGAAAATTACAATTGAACTGTAGAATATTTGCAACTTTTTTTCAGTGAAATTCAGTGGGTTATGAACTGGACATTTTGGAAATTGTAAGCGCACTCTCCAAAGCCAAGCTCCGAATGTGTCCTCTTATCCCATAACTAATCTGAAAATCGCCTCCTATGGATGGATTTGGACCCATCTGTTCCATACACAAGAATCTCTACCCTGATTGTCTGATTTCAGTGCCCAGAGTAGCAGCTGGCAGAAAGCTAATCTCTCAGGAAAGAGTCTGGAGAAGCCCTCTTGGATACAGCCGTCCTGATTATCAAGGGCTCACAAATTCTAAACCCTGGCACTCATTCTTCTGCTCACGTAATCCCAGCCATATAAAATTAGGATTTAACCACAATATATGTTTAAAGTAAAACAGCAAAAATCTATTTCAAACTCAACACGGTTATTCATAACCATCACTTCAGGGAGACAATAAGAACATATATCATCAATTTAATACCACTAATGTAAATTGACATGGATTATGAAATGTTCACAATAAAAAAAGATATTACAAATCAATTCCTCTAAATATCATTTTACACACCTCTGCTGCAGTGTGGGTCCTTCTCTTGTCCCACACACTGGATTGCATCTCACATCTCAATTGTTGACCCACCTAACTGCTCACTTTTTACTTTATAGAGTATTTTCTATTGATGTCACTTACCTGGTATCACAGAACTTGATTGCACAGTAGTCACAAGCAACAATAGACATTCTCCAGCAATAGGTATTTGAGTTCTTTTACTATAGAGACACTAGCATCAAGTATATGGACCTAGTTTCTTGTCACTCTAGTGGATCTCGGGAAAGCATTAGCCCACCCCTGTTCTCTAGCAGTACAGGAGCTGATTCTACCAACTTCTTAAATGTTTAAGAGGCAGTCCCCGGGTTACATACAAGATAGGGTCTGGAGGTTTGTTCTTAAGTTGAATTTGTATGTAAGTCGAAACTGTATATTTTATAATTGAAGTTCTAGACAAATTTTTTTCTTTTGTCCCAGTGACAATTGGAGTTTCAAAATTTTTGCTGTAATTGGACCAAGGATTATCAATAAAGCTTCATTACAGACACCCTACAGCTGATCATTGCAGTCTGGGACTATAGTAAAGCATTCAGAGAGCTTCACCAGAGGTCACAGTGGGCAGAGGGGTCCGTCTGTAACTATGAGTTGTCTGTAAGTCGGGTGTCCTTAAGTAGGGGACCGCCTGTATATGGGGATCATCACATTACATCACCAATATAACACTTAATGAATTCATGGCCTTCACACACCGTTGGTGGTAGATTATTTTGTGTCCCCTGAGGTCAAAAGGATCTACAATACAGAATTCCCCAAAACCTGACCTGATCACCGCACAGATCACACCATTAATCTCATCTGTTTATGCTTCAGGGGTCTTTTTAACAAAAATGGTAAATTTATCAAAAAATAAAAATCATTTTATTTCAGAGTAGTCTTCTGAAAGAGTTTGGGGAAGATTTACCACAAGGAAAATGTAAGTTTTTGCTGTAATATGCGCCAAAGTTCTTTTTCAGAAGAACTTCTGAAGTTCTTTGCACGTTCTTTTTAGTGCAAATTGCTTGTACATACACTCACCGGCCACTTTATTAGGTACACCTGTCCAACTGCTCGTTAACACTTAATTTCTAATCAGCCAATCACATGGTGGCAACTCAGTGCATTTAGGCATGTAGACATGGTCAAGACAATCTCCTGCAGTTCAAACCGAGCATCAGTATTGGGAAGAAAGGTGATTTGAGTGCCTTTGAACGTGGCATGGTTGTTGGTGCCAGAAGGGCTGGTCTGAGTATTTCAGAAACTGCTGATCTACTGGGATTTTCACGCACAACCATCTCTAGGGTTTACAGAGAATGGTCCGAAAAAGAAAAAACATCCAGTGAGCGGCAGTTCTGTGGGCGGAAATGCCTTGTTGATGCCAGAGGTCAGAGGAGAATGGGCAGACTGGTTCGAGCTGATAGAAAGGCAACAGTGACTCAAATCGCCACCCGTTACAACCAAGGTAGGCAGAAGAGCATCTCTGAATGCACAGTACGTCGAACTTTGAGGCAGATGGGCTACAGCAGCAGAAGACCACACTGGGTGACACTCCTTTCAGCTAAGAACAGGAAACTGAGGCTACAATTTGCACAAGCTCATCGAAATTGGACAGTAGAAGATTGTAAAAACGTTGCCTGGTCTGATGAGTCTCGATTTCTGCTGCGACATTCGGATGGTAGGGTCAGAATTTGGCGTCAACAACATGAAAGCATGGATCCATCCTGCCTTGTATCAACGGTTCAGGCTGGTGGTGGTGGTGTCATGGTGTGGGGAATATTTTCTTGGCACTCTTTGGGCCCCTTGGTACCAATTGAGCATCATTGCAATGCCACAGCCTACCTGAGTATTGTTGCTGACCATGTCCATCCCTTTATGACCACAATGTACCCAACATCTGATGGCTACTTTCAGCAGGATAATGCGCCATGTCATAAAGCTGGAATCATCTCAGACTGGTTTCTTGAACATGACAATGAGTTCACTGTACTCAACTGGCCTCCACAGTCACCAGATCTCAATCCAATAGAGCATCTTTGGGATGTGGTGGAACGGGAGATTTGCATCATGGATGTGCAGCCGACAAATCTGCGGCAACTGTGTGATGCCATCATGTCAATATGGACCAAAATCTCTGAGGAATGCTTCCAGCGCCTTGTTGTATCTATGCCACGAAGAATTGAGGCAGTTCTGAAGGCAAAAGGGGGTCCAACCCGTTACTAGCATGGTGTACCTAATAAAGTGGCCGAGACACTTCCCGACGTGACTCAAAATTCTGCAAATAAAGGGGCAGTCCAGCGCAAAGTCCGAACGCTCTATGTTTAAGGTACACCAAAAAAAAGTTGTTCGGAGCAGTGCAGGGGGCACCAGATTCATTCTGTGCCTCTTGTGCCTGGATTGGTAACAATATTAGTGTTTTTGGGCACAACATTTTGCCACCGCTTGTAAATTCAATCCTATTTTTCCAAAAGGTTTTTTTTCCCATTTGTGGCACAAAAAGAGAGCAGCTAACAGCTGGTAAAGGGAGTTCTAAACCTTTTAGCCCGTGTGCCAACTCATTAATCCATTGTGCCACAAATTTACATCCCACTGACAAATATACCACGGTTCTAGTGCCAACCTGCGTCCAAAATCCAAAAAGAAATCCATTTCTTTAAACTAAACATTAGGGTTGGGGAGTCTGGCACAGGTATTGAATTTCTATCAGCTTCTAGTGACGCCTCTGAATGTAGATGTAATATATGCTGTAGTTATATTGTAGATTTTGCCCAAATATATTAATATGTAGTTAATATTAAGTGTCATTGGTAATCTAGTAATATGTATTATATATATATATATTATATATCAACATCAGTGGAAATTAAGTGGTAAAGGTGACTAAGTCTAACATACAGAACACCCATCCCATATTTGTAAAGGGCACATGTTCCACCTATGAATATACAATACCTGCTCTGTGCATGGACAGAACATTACTGTGGCTGGCGCTCACACGTCACGGCCTTCCTGAGACTAGTGAATACGTGTCACAAGCAATCAGTGTCCTTTCAGAGCCAAATAAACAAATTGTTACGCACAGAATCCTCTTGTAAAAGGTCAAAGGCTTTCAGATCTGCTCAGGTTCAAAAACAGAGCGAATTCATCCAGGCAAGAGGAGATGAGAGCAGGTAATCACCAGCAACCTTTAAGGATGCCCAATGATAACTAACACCCTTTACGTAGGATCGATTCCCCTTAACCTGCGATGATCACATCTGTAAATCGATGAGATGTCTCAAGTGCCAGGCAGTGAAGTGCTCTCCTCAGTCTTCAGTAAGATCTTATAGATGCTCAATACAGACCAATATACAAATGTCCACTTGCTGAACAACTTGCTATGCAGTTATATCTCAGGCAGATCTGGTCTTACTGGACACCGGACCTTTCCAGAAGAGGATGTAGAAGTGCTTCCCTTGCTGCTCTATACCAAAGTCTACTTTTGGGTAGTGTTTCTATTGTTGACTACTAGACATGCCTCTTTGAAGCATTGAAAGACATTATGCTCAGACGTGTCCCATAACTGAGCTGCGAGTAGTGGGATAGTTGTTTTCAGGAATTGCCTACAATCTAGACAGTTTGGATCCACCTGTTTATGAGGTTAGGATATTAGGTTACATCAGGCCCATAGTGGATTACAGGCGGCCCCCTACTTAAGAACACCCAACTTACAGAGGACCCCTAGTTACAAACGGACCACTGGATATTGGCAATTTACTGTACTTTAGCTGTAGGCTACAATGTTCAGCTATTACAGTTATGAATGGTGTCTGTAATGAAGCTTTATTGTTAATCCTGGTTCTTATGACAATCCAGCATTTTTAAAATTCCATTGTCACAGAGACCACAAAAATTCTGGCTGGGGCTACAATTATAAAATATACAGTTCCGACTTACATACAAATTCAACTTAAGAACAAACCTACAGACCCTACCTTGTACGTAACCCGGGGACTGCCTGTATAATATAGGCAATTTGGGCAGGAGCCCGGGGCCCAAGCCTTCTAGGGGTCCATGGCCACCCAAACATCCGCCAAATTTTCTACTGAGAAGGACTTCACCCATGAAATCCTTGTACATCTGTTCCTACTTGTACAAAAGAGGTATGAAGGTCCTCCTAAGGTCCTGAAACCACAGATTGGAAGGAAACATGCTCCATTCCCCATGAAGCTTGATTCTAGTACCAGATGTAGGAAGTGATTCCAGACTTGTAGGGGCTATAATATACATACAGCCAAGGGCCCATGGCAGTCTTAATCCACCCCTGCCGTCACAACCAGGTGGAAGAAATAAGGGGCACTAGCAGCAGCCCGCTGCCCTCACTAACGAAAAAAGGACTCACCTTCCTCTTCTATCTTCTCCAGGAGCGCAACACAGTTCCATGCGCTCACCCAGCACACACAAAATTATGCGGTGCCTTGTAATTTTATTCTTAAAGGGGCATTTTGGCAATTCAAAGTTATCTACTATCCACTATATCCACTAGGATATAGCAGCCTTATCTCAAGAATTGTACTACTGTATGAATGAGGTGTCCGGTCACATATCCGGATAACTGGGATACTCTGCCAATTTTACCAATTTAAAATTCCCAGAATTCCCTTTCAACACACCAGTCACCAGTAAACACCTATTATGACTGCAAGAAACAATGGATTTTTTTTACAGAAGATGCAAAATGTAAAGCTTGTAAACAGTTTGCGGAGGAAGAGGAGGATTATCACATTCAGCCCAAGGTGGGAATAAATCTTATGTTCGCTGTTATGTGACAAACAACCTAATTTGCTGCTCCCTGACCTTGTCTGAACTTTCCTTAGGAAGCCGAGACACAATCCCTACAACCTGCTACGGATTACTTTTCTTGACCCCTGTACTTTGTCTTCCCGGTGACACGTCCAAAATATCACATATCAAGAAGACCACAGATCGGTGGCTCCTCATGTGTGACTTGCAACAGGGCGGAAAATATTTCCTTGTTTCGTGTGACTTCTTTCATCTCAGGCTTCGTGTTGTGTAAACTCTTATGGCTCCTGCTTGTTGCTAAACACCAAAAATCCTCAGCAAACCTGCAGATGTGTCCAGCAGGAGCATATCCATCACTCCCAACAACGACAGCTTAAAAGCTCATTGTGTACGTCTTGTTGTAGGTGAGACCTTTACAAAAACACTGATGGACGTCGCCTTACTACTGACTGCTATTAGGGAGTATGGGCTGAAATTGTGCAAATGTTGTCTGGGTTCTTTTTAATAATTATCAATATGTATCCTAAGGTAACTTCCTAAAACTGACACATCATACATATTATCTGTTAAGGGGTCTAAAATATGAGATGACTGTGTCAACCATTTAGCCTTTAATCAATGGGTATTAAATAGACCTAAAACAGCTGAACATGAAGCCTCTGATGAAAAAATGCTACTTCTCATGGACCCCCACTGCGCTATTCCAGCTTAATAATAATTTGTTATTTATATAGCGCACACAGATTACGCAGCGCTGCACAGAGCTTGACAAATCGGTCCCCAATGGGGTTCACAATCGAATCAACCTACCAGTATGTTTTGGAGTGTTGGAGGAAACTGGAGTACCCGGAGGAAACTCACGCAAACACGGAGAGAACATACAAACTCTTTGCAGATGTTGATCTGGATGGGACTGGAACCCAGGACCCCAGCACTGCAAGATTGTAGTGCTAACCACTGAGTCATCGTTCAGGTTCTGCCGGAATTCCAACTGTGCTCCAGTTCCTGTTGCAGAAAATGCTTGGAGATACTAGAGTTTTGATCACCTCATCCAGTGATTGATTGGCCATTTACAAGTGGGAATATCAAGATTGGGGAGAGTTTAAATGAGTTCACCAGCAGTTTTGACCATACAAAGCTACAGACAGTGTTAGGTATTGGCTCATATTTTAGTGTATGTTGTTAGTATCAGTAGGACTGTGAAAATGTATTTATATTAAAGGTTTATTGTGTTTGGCACTAGGTGTTGTTTTTTGGCGCTGGATTGTTGTGTTTTGCCCTATGATTATATATTGTGGGGCATGGCCTTACTCTAAGAAGAACAAATGAGCATCAGAAATGACAAGCTACATTCATGAAGGGGTCTAGAAGTTGCTAGACATTGGGGGTCATTTACTAAGGGCCCGATTCGCGTTTTCCCGACGTGTTACCCGAATATTTCCGATTTGCGCCAATTGTACCTGAATTGCCCCGGGATTTTGGCACACGCGATCGGATTGTGGCGCATCGGCGCCGGCATGCGCGCAACGGAAATCGGGGGGCGTGGCCGAACGAAAACCCGACGGATTCGGAAAAAACGCCGCAGTTAAAAAAAAATTGTGTCGCGAAAATTTCACTCACCTTCATCCTGGATAGGCCGGTGTATTTCGAGGCATTCCAGCGGACTTCAGCGCAGCAGCGCCACCTGGTGGACGTCGGAGGAACTGCTTTGATGAATCCCGGCTGGACCCGAATCCAGCGCAGAGAACGCGCCGCTGGATCGCGAACGGACCGGGTAAGTAAATCTGTCCCATTATGTTGGTCTATTCATGTGCCAAAGCTTACCCCAAAAGTGATGGGAAACTAGTGCAGGAAAAGTGTCAGCTTTGAAGAGCTGTGCCCAAATTGAGCAACAAAAAAATAAGTTGTGAGTATTAGAAAAGAATCTACATTGTGGAGCAAACATATAAAAACTATGGCAGCAACAAAGAGAAAAAGGCGGCCGCCAAAAAACTGGTGCAAAGCTAATAATAAATATCCCTATGTCTACATCGTCCTAACACAAATTTATTCCAGCACCTTTTTGGGGCATCCTTTTACAACGGACTGATGATGTCTAGCTTCACAACCTTGTATGATGGGATAGACTCCAAGATGCTGGAACACACAGCAACCATTATGGCTGCTACAATTGTCTTTACACTACAAAGGTCCAGGTGTGTGATTTTTGTTTTCCACTCCATCCCCTTATTATTTCATCTTTGACTTTATTGCACAAACCTTTAACATTGTACTTGGAGTCTTATCTGGGTCAGTATGATTCAGTATGGTTTTGTCTTTTATTTCTTTAAATCTCTTAAACTTCCATTACTCAGGAGTCCAGCGGGCAGTCCTAATCATTGTACAGTCACACAGGTCCGGCCCTTCTGGCACCAACAACCATGCCACGTTCAAGGGCACTCAAATCACCTTTCTTCCCCATACTGATGCTCGGTTTGAACTGCAGGAGATTGTCTTGACCATGTCTACATGCCTAAACGCACTGAGTTGCCGCCATGTGATTGGCTGATTAGAAATTAAGTGTTAACGAGCAGTTGGACAGGTGTACCTAATAAAGTGGCCGGTGAGTGTATTTGCTTAATTTTAAATTAAATTGTAAAAAACAGGACAAAAGAAGCTAAACAAAGAGTGATTCCTGTCAGAGGTGACACACTCCAGCATGTAAGTGTGCCTGGTTTACAATCCTTCATCCTGGTGGTAGATTTCCTTTAAGAATTATAATCTGTATACTCAGCCCTCTTCTTATTCATGTCATTTGCAGTGTATTTTTTAATAGTTTCTAACATAATGGGGCTTATTTACTAAGGATTTGCAGATTGCATTTCTGTCGGACTGTTCATGTTTTTTGGGATTTGCGTTGCTGGGGCAGGGATTTAGAAGGGGATTGTGTTGTACGCAATCGGATTTTGGTGCAACAATGCCGGCTTTCATGTGACACAAATCAGGGGCGGGCTGTCGGATGATCCAACTGATTCGGACTGAGCGCAGGATTTAATATACAAATTGTGTCGCAACCAATGCACTTACATACACCGGGATGGTGAACTCCGGCGGACCTGAGCGGGGAAGCGACACATGCAGGATATCGGGCGCACAATCTTAATGAATTGCGGCACAGTGCAGTGTCGTTGGACAATGCACTTCGGGTGAACTCCGTCGGCAGGGTAAGTAAATGTGCCCCAATGTCTGCTTTAATATTTTTGTATAGTGTAAGTTCGTTTTGGGCATCATTAGAAGTGACGTGAAATGCAGGACCCTGTGGCTAATGATCAACTTATCCTTAGGCTACATTCACACTGCTGTATGGGCGCCGGCATGGGCGCCCCGTGAAAAGATAGGACATCTTCTATCTTTTCACGGCATACAGCGCCATGCGCCATATATCCCCATGCAGAGGGGCGGGGGTGAGCCGACCTCTTCCTCTCCCTGCTCGCTGCCGTGTGCCCGCCGTGCTACAGTACGGCAAGCAACGGCAATGTGAATCCAGCCTTAGATAAATCCTTTAACTACGAAGTTAATATCCCTAAAATTTTACTTTTTCAACCAAAATTACCATTATTCACCCTGCATAGTTTAAACTTGAAGCGGTGACTCATATCCTTGCAGTTTACCAGGATTTTTACCCCGCAAGCACAGACAAAGATGAGAAAAGGCCAGTCAAGGCAAATGCCAATGTCTTTCAATTCTCTTCTTTCCTGTGGATGAGATGTTACATAAACAAGTGAATTTGATATTGATGGTAACTTACAGTGACAGCGAGCGCTGTACTCCACACAAAGGAATGAGGTCTGTGCGGCCGCTGCCCTCCTGGAGACAAACTATTAACTTTATGTTGCTTGTAAAGATTAACTGTGCTTTATTCATGTACAATGGAAGTTATCTAAGACGTGGAGTGTGTGACCTGGAGAAAATTGGGGGCTGCTTACAACAATGTCGTACAGAAGTCATGTTACCCTCTTGCCTACATGATCTGCATTGTGAAGGCATAAATTCAAGCTCTTGAGCCCCAGTTCAAAAGTCGCTCCCACCTCCAATGGTTATGGGTAAGTCGGGAATACTAATGGATAAAGTTTATGTAGTTGGATAATAAATCTGGTGTATGACTGTCTACGTGTACTTTGTACCTCCTATTAGTTGAAAAAAATACTAGATAGTAAAAGATAAATATGAAAGATGATTTAGATTTATAGATACAGAAATGTAAAGTAGAGTACATATAGATGGATAGATAGATAGATACACAGATGATAGAAAATAGGAGATACATAGATAGATAGATACAGTAGAAGAGATATAGAAGATTGATTGAGAGATAGATAGATAGATACATACATACATGATAGAAAATAGGAGATACATAGATAGATACAGTAGAGGGGTATCGAAGATTGATTGAGACATGGATAGATAGATAGATAGATAGACAAAAAGCTAGATAGATAGATGTCTAGATAGACAGATATATAGATAGGAAACAGACAAATTATAGGAGATAGATAACTAGACAAATAGATGATAAGCAGCTACACCCGGGCATCCAACCAAGGGGTATAAAAAGAGCAATACCTCCTCTCACCACAAAGGTCCACATGCAGGGGGCCCCTTTAGGACAGGGGACCCTGGGCAAATGGCCAGTTTGCCGCCTCCAATGCTGGCCCTGCCTCCTGTACCACGATAATGATACATTATTAACCCCTCTTCAAGGTCAATGATTACAATAATACATTTATTACCCCTTCTGTGACCCAATGAACACACATGTATTACCCATCCTGTGGCCAGCGGTTACACATTTATTTCCTATCTTGTGGATAGGTAAGAAGTGTTTTTTGTGGGTCCAGCTAGTATTACACTTGACACCTTTCTATAGCCCCAGTAAGTGTGTTGTGAGTAAATAATTAAGATCCATCTTATCAGATCACAGTTGTGTTGATGGGATATTTAATGCCTTAACCCACTTAGGAGATAAATGTTACTCAAAGACAAGACTCTGCAGTAATGGATTACTGTCCATCACCCAGGACTTCCTCAGGGAAAGGGGTTTGGACAACATCCACTTACTATGAGGAGCAATAAATAGTTATAGAAGCAGAAGTCACGCCATTTGTTTAACAGGATTGTAGGGGATTAGTGTCATTTACCGGTGTGCAAAGTCCTTCCTACTAATAAAACTGACCTCTATAGAAGAAGGGGAAGGAAACCGTAAACTACAGCTGGTGCTATACGGAGGCGATAGATGTATTCACCAACAAGTGCCATAAATCATAAAGAATTAGAGGGGTCTGCCCACCTTAAAAAGTCATGGCATATCACCATCATTTATTATTAGTAGGCCCCATCCAATCCTGAGTATTAGAGGACAGTAGCACCTCTGATTGTGTGCAATCCCTGCACAGTCATACTCCCTAAAGGGAACTTATCACCAGATTTTACATTAAACTACTAGTCCCCTCAGGTAGGATATGAAGGGTATAAAGGTAGATCGGGTGGTAGGTGGATCAATAGGACGTGAGGATAGCCCTTTTAAGGGCTAATCCTCACGTCCCTGCACTTTTTTGGTAACTCTCTTGGCTCCTCCCCACCCAAAATGAGCCTGGGGGCCAGAAGCGTGAAAATATAATTTTCAAAGCAGGCCGGGTCGTTTGAATATTTAACCTAGGAATAATGGAATTGCATAGTGGTTCTATTTTTAATTTTTTTTTCGGAAATGGTTCCATGATTAAGAGCGACAGTATGGGGCATCCATATTGCTTTGATTGCAACTTCAGGTCTCCAGCATGGCGGCGACAGATGGGCCGCGTTCCACTATGTATCTGGTGAAACACCTGAAAATTCTGCCTGACACAGCTCGTTTGATAAGGGGACGATGTATGGAGGCAGTGAAGTAGTAGTAGATTAAAGGTGCCGCAGTTAATACTATGTTAGTTGGATCTTGGGATGGAGCTGGCGCTCCGCTGCCAGGCGAGCTTTCGCCTATCCAAGCCCCTGTCTCTCGGCTACTCCCCAAACAGCATTTCTAAGAACCTTTTGTATAAGATCAAGTGTAGTAGTGTTCTTAAAAGTTTGGGTTATGGTGGGTGAGGGGAAACAGATGCGCAAGAAGCGCTGAAATAATATTGGTAAATGATAAAAGTTTGCCAGTATATTTTGTGGATTACACAGCAGGGTGGCGACAAAGTTAACGAATTTGATGTGGAAGCCATGAAAATAAACCAAAATTCTGCCTGACACAGCTCGTTTGATAGGGGGACCGTGTATGTAGACAGCTATATGGACGACTTTTGGAGACAGCTATGGTGATGGCGTGTGGAGGTAGCAATGGAGACAACGTGTGGAGGCAGCTAAAAAGACGACGTGTGGAGGCTGCTATGGAGACAATTTAATTTGGATAGTGCTTGTATGTGGCAGTCCAAAAAAGTTTTCAAACCAGAGGAGCAGGTAGGTGGTCCTCCAGAAAAATTAAATACATAGAGTACTATAGCTAGAGCCAGTTGGCCCTGGCAAAAAATAGCCAGTTTCCTCTGCTTTAGTGTACAAAGAGGAGGAGAAGGAGGACAATGAGGAGGAGTGCATACATTATTCAGGTTGAGCTTCTTTCACCTGGTGGAAAATGGAAATCCTGAGAAATCCAGGCTTTATAAATCTTGATAAGCGTCAGCCCGTCAGCACTGTCAGTCGACAGGCGTGCACGCTTATCGGTGATGATGCCACCAGCTGCACTGAAAACCCGCTCGGACAACACGCTAGCGGCAGGGCAGGCAAGAACCTCCAAGGCTTACAGGCGTGCCACATGTCCAGCTTTGAAAGCCAATAGTTGTAGGGAGCTGTGTGATCATTTAGGACGATGGTATGGTCAGCTACGTACTCCCTCACCATCTTTCTGTAAAGATCAGCCCTACTCTGCCGAGACTGGGGACAGGTGACAGTGTCTTGCTGGGGTGACATAAAGCTGGCAAAAGCCTTGTAAAGCGTACCCTTGCCAGTGCTGGACAAGCTGCCTGCTCGCCTACTCTCCCTCGCTACTTGTCCCGCAGAACTACGCACTCTGCCGCTAGCGCTGTCAGAAGGGAAATACTGTTTCAGCTTGTGCACCAGGGCCTGCTGGTATTCATGCATTCTCGCACTCCTTTCGTCTCCAGGGATGAGAGTGGAAAGATTTTGCTTGTACCGTGGGTCCAGGAGAGTGAATACCCAGTAATCAGTGCTGGAATAAATTCATTGAACGTGAGGGTCACGGGATAGGCAGCCTAGCATGAAATCTGCCATATGCGCCAGAGTCCCAAGAATTCACTCCCCTCACTGGCCTGACTGTTTATTTCCTCCTCCTCCAACTCCTCTTCTTCTGCCCATACACGCTGAACAGTGAAGGACTGAACAATGGTCCCCTCTTCTGTCTCGCCAACATTCTCCTCCTCTTCCTCCTCATCCTCCTCCACCTCCTCCGATATGCGCTGAGAAACAGACCTGAGGGTGCTTTGGCTATCAACAAGGGAATCTTCTTCCCCCGTCTCTTGTGACGAGCGCAAAGCTTCCGACTTCATGCTGACCAGAGAGTTTTTCAACAGGCCAAGCAGCGGGATGGTGAGGCTGATGATGGCGGCATCGCCACTGACCATCTGTGTTGACTCCTCAAAATTACTCAGCACCTGACAGATATCAGACATCCACGTCCACTCCTCATTGTAGACTTGAGGAAGCTGACTGACCTGACTACCAGTTCTGGTGGAAGTTGACATCTGGCAGTCTACAATCGCTCTGCGCTGCTGTTTAACTCTGGATAACATGGTTAATGTTGAATTCCACCTTGTGGGAACGTCGCACAACAGTCGGTGAGCGGGCAGTTGGAGGCGGCGCTGTGCTGCCCTGAGAGTGGCAGCATCTGTGCTGGACTTCCTGAAATGCTCAACAGAAGTGGCGCACCTTCGTGAGCAAATGAGACAGATTGGGGTATATCTTGAGGAAACGCTGAACTATGAGATTTAACACATGGACCAGGCATGGCACATGTGTCAGTCTGCCGAGTTGCAGAGCCGCCACCAGGTTACGGCCGTTGTCATGCACAACCATGCCTGGCTTCAGGTTCAGCGGTGCCAGCCACAGATCAGTCTGCGCCGTGATGCCCTGTATTAGCTCTTGGGCAGTGTGCCTTTTATCGCCTAGGCTCAGCAGTTTGAGCACTGCCTGCTGTCGCTTAGCGACGGCACTGCTGCTGTGCCTAGAGCTACCGACTGATGGCGCCATGCCCACGGATGGTAATTCGGAGGAGGAGGTGGAGGAGGAGGAGGCATAGTAGGCCTTTGAGACCTGGACCGAGATAGGCCCCACAATCCTCGGCGTCGGCAATATATGAGCAGCCCAAGGTTCAGACTCGGTCCCAGCCTCCACCAAGTTAACCCAATGTGCCGTCAGCGATATACAGTGGCCCTGCCCGGCAGAACTGGTCCACGTGTCCGTGGTCAGGTGGACCTTGTCAGAAACGGCGTTGGTCAGGGCACGGATGATGTTGACTGACACGTGCTTGTGCAGGGCTGGAACGGCACATCGGGAAAAGTAGTGGCGGCTTGGGACCGAATACCGGGGGCGGCCGCCGCCATGAGGTTTCGAATGGCCTTGGTCTCTACCAGCCTATAGGGCAGCATCTCCAGGCTAAGCAGTTTGGAGATGTGGTTGTTGAGGGCTTGGGCGTGTGGGTGGGTTGCACTATACTTCCTTTTGCACTCCCACGTCTGGGGTATGGAGAGCTGAACGCTGGTGGATGCTGTGGAGGATCGTGGAGGCGAAGATGGGATTTTCGCACGGGAGGTGTTTGGGCCGGGGTCCTGGGCAGGGGGCTGACTAGCAGATGACACAGGGGAAGGAGCAGTGGTGTGCCCGGCCGGAGGTGAACGGGCTTGGTGCCATTGAGTGGGGTGTTTAGCATTCATATGCCTGCGCATACTGGTGGTAGTTAAGCTAGTAGTGGTGGAACCCCTGCTGATCCTGGTTTGGCAAAGGTTGCACACCACAGTCCGTCGGTCATCCGGTGTTTCTTTACCCCTAGCCCTCGGGTTAAACATTTTCCAAATTAAAGTGTAAACTTTAAAAAATTTTTGTTTTGTTTTTTTGTGTTTTTTTTTTAAACAAAACGATGCTATCCTATTGCTATGGCTAGTTTCTAACCTACACTGACAGCACACAACTGGATTTTGTGCTGTGCCTGATGACTTTGAGTTATAGAAAGAAATAAACGTAAAAAAAAATAAATCAGAAGACTGTGCCTAATTCAAATCAAACCCCTAATAAATTGTCCCACTTCGGTGTTTGAGGTGGATATGTGTGTCACTAAGAGCTAAACACAACGGTCGCAAGTCTCCCTGCAAATTACTCACAATATGGTACTAGCTGCACTACTAGTGGCAGCAAGCCCAGCCACAAGCAAACCAAAAAAAAGTAAAATATAATGCTATTGTAGGCCTAAATAAGCCGTTGGGGTACTCCTATGGCTATTTTCTAGCCTACACTGAAAGCACACTGTTTTGCCAGATTACTTTGAGTTCTAAAAAGAAATAAAAGTAAAAAAAAATAAATCAGCAGACTCTGCCTAATTCAAATCAAACCCCTAATAAATTGTCCCACTTCGGTGTTTGAGGTGCATATGTGTGTCACTAAGAGCTAAACACAACGGTCGCAAGTCTCCTAGCAAATTCCTCACAATATGGTACTAGCTGCACTACTGGTGGCAGCAAGCCCAGCCACAAGCAAACCAAAAAAAAGGAAAATAAAACGTTATTGTAGCCCTAAGAAGGGCTGTTGGGTTCTTGTAGAATCACTCCTGCCTAACACTATTCTAATAGAACAGCCTAACGCTTTCCCTGACCAGCAGCAGCTCTCTCCCTAGCGGCATCCAGACAGAGAATGATCCGAGCAGCGCGGGCAGGGGCTAGTCTATTCCAGGGTCACCTGATCAGGCCAGCCAACCACTGCTATCGACGTGTAAGGGTACCACGTCATGCTGGGTGGAGTGCAGAGTCTCCTGTCTTGTGATTGGCTCTGTTTCTGGACGCCAAAAATCACAACGGCGGAAGATGCCATTTTCTCGAGCTGGTGAAATACTCGTCCGAGCAACGAGTAGTTTCGAGTACGCTAATGCTCGAACGAGCATCAAGCTTGGACGAGTATGTTCGCTCATCTCTATAAGGGCCAGTTTTGCCTTCCATGTTTTCCTAGTTCTTGTTGTTCTCGGTTCGGTTTTCTGCTTCCATATGAAACATTACACTGTCCTGCTCTCTTATCATAGTAATGTTTTTTGTAAATGCCATCACTGCACATTACCTCAGTAAGATGACGACTCGGTAAAATATGCTTAAAACACATATTTGCCCCTAAA
The DNA here is from genome assembly GCA_019512145.1 of Engystomops pustulosus. Lineage (NCBI taxonomy): Eukaryota > Metazoa > Chordata > Amphibia > Anura > Leptodactylidae > Engystomops > Engystomops pustulosus. Next base: position 28,247,561 of record CM033646.1, on the reverse strand, counting down.
GCCCAATGGGTTGAAGCTTTGAACAATATAATGTGTATGGAGGAGATAAGGCCCACAAATCGTATGGTAGATCTTGAGATCTCACGATATGCCAGGATTTGGTTGCCTTGGGTTGACTTTGTGAGCTCTGCGGAGTTTGGGACTGCGGTGGTGGGATGATCCCACCAGGATCCTATCTTAAGTGGAGCTGATTGTCTTTAGCAATCCTGATTACAATCCTAGTTCTTCTTTTTCTCTGCCTCTTCCTTTTGTTCCTCCAATTGTTTCCATTGTTCATCCTCACACACCTGCTGGTAGTGGTACTGTTTTCCCTTTGTGTTCTAGGTTACTCTATCCAAGTATAAGTGTCATTTGTTATTCTTCTTGGTGTTGGTGTTTCTTCATGTGCCATCCACATTTATTCTAATTTTCCCGCTTCATCGTTTGTGTTCTTACATTATTTCATGTTACAACATTTGATAAAATCCTTGTTGAATTAAAAACACATTTACAGAAAACATAAATAAAAAGTTGTCCATAGGCTTGGTCACCAATTTTCAGAAAAACTTCTACAAAAGTGTAGCGTCCATGCCAAAATGTCCCTCTATCCGTAGTTGGCAGAATAGGTGGCATTAATTTGTGTGTGAACTGTGGCTTGGTGTTCTGTATTTGGATTAACTGAGCCACACCCTGCTCCTTGCAATTGAGCCTGAACAGCAAGGGTTACTTGCCTGATGGACAGTTCCCCCAGTGTGCTGCTGGAGGCGCGTGAGGGAACTGCCTTATATACCTGCCTACTCCCATCGGATCTTGCTGGTTATTCAGTCTCATCTCTTGTGTAAAGTGTTTTACTTGCTGTTTGCTATTCTGTGTTTTGACTTCTGCTTTGCCTACCAAACATTCTTTTTGGTATACCATTCTGTAACTTTGTTGCCATCTTGGTTTTGACCCAGTTTCCCAGACTTGTGTTAGATTTTTGTGCACCTGTGCAAAAACTTGTCTATCTTAGTAGTTCTGTTACCTGTCTGCTCCACCATCAGCAGCTGCCACAAAGTAAGTCTTCCCTGTCATCTTGTAGGGTCACTCAAGGACTGTCAGGTAGGTTCCTGATAGTGAATTTGCCCTTGTCAGGGCGTTTTATCTGCCGTAGGCAGGGCCTTAGCTGCAGGGACGTTGCAGGGTGAGTTCGCCACCACTTACCCATTCTGACAGCTAACGCCAAGCCTGGTTGTGGTTGCGCGGTTGATGGACAGGTTACTGACAAAAAGACTATAAGAAACAATGTAATATATCTTATCGAACAGAAGTGCCTCTTTAATAGGTGAGGTGTGTTTTAAATAAAATGTGTCTATCATTTAAATTTTTTACAAAATTGAAACAAAATCCATCAATGTATAAATATGAATAAGTAACTGAGAAAAGACTTGTTGACAACAAACCCCATGGCAAATGTAAAGACCGCTTCACAGAAATAGATACAGCTCAGAAACGGCTGAATGAGTAGAATTTTTATCAATGCTGAAGAGGATTTTCAGATGTCTTTTTATTTTTTTAAAAAAAAGGAATTGGTTTACATTATCAAATTACAAATCTGAAACATTATTTATATTTGGATCATACAATAGAGTGTTTAAGTGGACAAAGTGCAATCTGATGGTTGCCTCTGGCTGCAAATAAAATCATTCAATACACAATGTATTCTAAGAAAACACATTTAATGTCAGTATTAAAAGGGACATTTAGGCGACTTAAGGATTTTATATGCTTAAACTTTTTCACAGTCTTAGGGCAAATGCATGTGCACACAAAAATCGACACACGGCTGCACTTAATGCAATACTATGAGATGGATTGATGCCCATGGCCATTATGGTAACAGATCATGCAACCTGTTCTTTAACCCCTCAACAACCTGGTCCTTTTTAGTTTTTGCGCTTCCATTTTCACGACCCGTCTGTGTTTTCTTATTCCTCCATGTAAAGAGGTGTGTGGAGGCTTGTTTTCTGCATAACAAATTGCATTTCACAGTGACCGTATTTAATATTCCATGTCGTGTACTGGAAAGTGGGTACAAAATCCAAATGCAGCGAAATAGGTGACAAAATGCTTCTTGTGGCCTTGGATTTTCCAGCTTTAAGTGTGTGTCCAAAAGTACATAGTTACATAGTTTATAGGGTTGAAAAAAGTCCATCAATTTCAACACGGGAAAGGGAGGGATTTAAGGGAAACAACTCTTCATTATAGATAGGAAAATCGATTCTAACGAAGTGGAATTTGGTCCGAATTTAAGGGAAAATTTGATTTATCACAAATCCAAAGTTTACGGTGATTCGTGAGAAAAAAGTTTTTTTTTTCCCCCCTCCTTTATTATCAAAATGGGCTCAAGCACAACATGGTACATGGGGCAGAGAACTCTGGGAAGGAGAAAGGAACACCCTTGATCACATGTGCAGACCTGTAAGCCAATCGGCGACCGGCAGGCTTATGTGATGTCACACAGCCCTATAAAAACAGTCAGCCATTTTCAATCTCGGCATTTCACTCTGCATGTTGTACTGTAGTGATTTTTGCTCCAAGGGTGTCCGTTTTGGGGGATCTGTGTACCCCAAATAGTTTTTTTTTTTTTTTTGCTGAAGTGAATAGGAACAAATCTATGTAAAATCGACATCGGTTCTAGTGTGATTTCTGCTCATATCCCTGGGTGTCCATTTTGGAGGATCTGTATACACCAAATTGCATATTTTTGTTGTTGCTGATATGAGTAGGAAAAATCTGTGTAAAATCTGCATAGTTTCTGAAGTGATTTCTGCTAGTATCCCAGGGTGTTTGTTTTGGGGGATTTGTATAACCCAAATAGCAGTTCTTTTTTGTTTCTAAAGTGAATAGGAAGAAATCTGTGTAAAAACCTAATAGTTTCTGGAATGAATTAGCTCCTATGCCCTATGCTCCTATGTGCTTCTGTATACCCCAAATTTCATTTTTTTTTTGTTAAATAAAATAGATCCGTGTCAAATCAACATAGTTGATTAACCAATAAGTCAGACAGATAGGTGGCAGGTGGAGAAGGCACAGGTCACAGCACAGTAAGGTGATGTCGCGGCAGGGGTGATTCTGTGAGGCCAGAACTGCCGGTATCATCTAGCGGCAGTGTGTTAATAAATGAGCATATCAGTTTCTTCCAAGTTGCACAGCAGTGCGGACGTGAGGAGCTGTAACTACGGTCATGCAACTACGGTACATTTACTTCACGGCCCACTGGTTGAATGGTCTTCCCGTCCAGCCACACCAACAACTTGAACAAGAGACACCGCTTTCTCCTCCACGTTGTCAAACTGCTGCTACTGCGCCAGTGACTGCCTCTTTCTTCTCCACCACCACAAGTCTAAGTGCTGCTCCATTATACCACATGTGCAGGGCACAGCAGTGTCACACAGTTCTACACCTGATTTGCCTGGGTGAACAAAGCCACACAGGGGATGAACTGCTCCGCGTCATGCAAAAAGAAATCAATCTGTGGCTTTCTCCTCGACAACTGAAAATTGGAACCATGGTGACAGACAATGGGAGGAACATAGTGTCCCCGCTGCACCGAGGAGGGATGGCCCATGTGCCCTGCATAGCGCACATGTTCAATCTCATTGTCAATAGGTTCCTCAAGTCTTCCACCCTTCTGCAAGACATTCTAAAAACGGCCAGGAAACTGTGCATGCGCTTCAGCCATTCTTACAAAGCCAAGCACACACTCCTCGATTTACAGCGCCAGAACGGCCTACCCTAACATAGTCTGATATGCAATGTTTCCACCCGTTGGAATTCCATCCTCCATATGTTAGACCGGCTGTATGAACTGAGAAAAGTATTAAATAGCCTACCGGGTGGTCTGCTCGCATGATTTCATCATGCGAGCAGTGGTAGGTTTCCTTTAAGGCTGCAGCCATTTTGTAAGCTTAAGACCGATTTTTGGGGATTCTGACATTCGTCGCTTTATATGGTTAGAACTTTTGAACACTGTTACTTATCTAAGCGATTCTGAGATAGTTTTTTCCCCACATGTTGTACTTCATTTTAGTGGTAAATTTTGGCTGATAAGTTTTGCGTTTATTTACAAAAAAAAAAGAAAAAATTATGAATTTTTTTTTAAATTTGCCATTTTCGAAATTCAAAATCATTGCGATTTCAGGCAGATAGATTTACCACCTAAATGAATTGCTGAATAACATTTCCCATTTGTCTACTTCACATTTTCATACTTTTTAAAATGTCTGGATAATTTATTTTGACGTCACGCGGCTTACAAATCGAATATCGCTTTTCTGGATTAATACAGTTTTGAATGAAATTTTACATCTTTAGCATCAAAATCCCCTATTTAATCAACCCATTTTCAAATCTACACCCCTCAAGTTATCAGAAACAGATTTTAAGAAGATTGTTAACCCCTTGAGATCTTCATAGTAATTGAATCAAAATGGAGGTGAAATTTAGAATTGTTAAATTGTGCCGGTTATACGTTCATTTAGCCCTAAAATTTACATATTTCCAAAAGATAAAAAGAGAAAACCCACCATAAAATTTGTTCTATAATTTTTCCCGAGTACAGAGACCACCAACATGTGGTGAGGCGCAGAAGGGAAGAAGCCCCCTGCAGCTACCAGGATTTTAGTTTCCTTATTGGCAGATTTTGTAGGCTATACAATTTTAGCTTTTTCGTTATCATTTTGGGGTTGGTATCCCCTATTGTTGAAAATTTAGGAACTTTTTTTTGAGGGCAGGAGTAGAAAAGCATCAGTTTTGTACTGGATTTTTTACTATTTTTTTTTATGTTCCCCGTTTAATCTAATAATCATGTTATCTTTTTTTTACGGGTCTATATGATTACGGGGATACCATACATGAATAAAGCACTAATGTGGGGAAAAATTTATCATTTTTGTATTGCCGCCTTCCAAGTGGCATAACATTGTTACTTTTTTGGCTACAGAGCTGGTTGATGGCTTGTCTTTTGTGGGACATGTTGTGCTTTGCAACAGTATCATAATGGAGTATATATGTTTTTTTGATCACTTTTAATAGTATTTTTTGTTGGATTGAATAGGTAAAAATCATAATTTTAGGAGGGTTTATAACTTTTTTACGGCGTTTATCGTACAGGTTCAATAATTATTTACCTGTTATTTAATTATTTCAATAATTAATATAGAATAGAATAACTATTCTACGTGTTGTTAAGGACGCGGTGATACTATATATGTGGGGTTGGTGTTATGATTAAGACTTTTTTTTGCGTTAAATGTCTCTTTATATGTTTTGGGACTTTTGGGCATTTTTATTGATTTCTTACTTTATTTTTTATTGAATAACTTTTTTTTCACTTTTTCCAGCATGGAACATGAACAAGCAATCATCTGATTGCTTGTTCATGATAATACTCTGCAATACTCTGCCATCTTACCGGCCCCCAGTGATGCCACAGCATCGATCGGCGCCCCCCGAAAACAATTTGAGGGTGCCGATTGTTAGATGGCTGACCGTGGCATTTAACGGGTTAGGCACCCGCTATCGGAGCACTGGGGCGCTTGGCGCTAAGTCACTGTGCTCAGCGTCCGATATATCAGACAAAGTATGGGAAGGGTTAAAGAAACACCAAACGTATTAAACTTTATTTAGTTCCACTTTTTAGCAAAATAAAATACACATGCACATTTATTTTTTTGTTGCCAGAGATATACATTTTTTAATAAATTAAACTAGCATTATTAGGGCTTGCTTTTTGTTGAATATTAGAACATCTTAATTGGTACTATTTTGTAATAAAATCTAGCCAATGGGGCAGATTTATCAAGTGTCTGAAAGTCTGAATATTTCCAGTTGCCCATGGCAACTAATCACAGCACTGGTAAAATGAAAGCTGAGCTGTGATTGGTTACCATGGGTAACTAGAAATATTCTGACTTTCAGACACTTGATAAATCTGCCCCAATGTATTTACAGACAAAGCAATATTTATTTTATCTAGTATATTTACTAAAAAAGGAAATTAAAAAGTAACGCAGATGATTTTTGGTGTTTTTTTAAAATTTTTATTATTTCTTATATTTTTTTATTATTTGACTACTGTCTCCCCTCTGTGTCAAGATCACGAACTTAGGATCAGGAAGGGAGACTATCGTGTTATCCTGGACTGCCCTCTGAACCCATTCTATAAGTCTGGTCCCTAGAGAAGCAGACATACACAAGCAATCCATCCACTAGGATGACAATTTCCTATCTCCAAACTTTTACCTAAATATAACATCCTACTACCTGCGATATTACAAAGGAGCCATGGAATATGTTAATTGCTGTTTAGATTACTAACCGCTCTGATGCCACACTACTGGCCGGACAGGACAGCTTCTCTACTGCAAACTCCTCAAGTGCGGCCATGCATAGAGTTTGGCTGCCCAGTAGTCCAGGGGCTCCTCTGCCTGAGGTGGTAAAGTGCTGTCCAAGTAGGCCACCACCTGCTGGTGCAGGGTCTGCTTCGTGTCCTCTTGCTGCTGGTGGCGGCTACCCTCCTCATTAGGCGGGTGAAGGAAGTTGATTATTAAGGACTCCAGACTTAAGCTGCTGCTGATGGAGCTGCTACTGCTCTGTGGCAGTAGAACGTGAGCAATCACTGCCAGGAATCCCTCTATGAGACCTTGCAGAGGATGGACAATGGCACACAAAGGCAGAGGCCACTGAGTTTTCAATATTTCTCTAGAGTACGCCAGTTGTTCCTCCCTCTCGGCAGCCGGAAATAAGTCACCCATTTTTCACCAGTAGCCAGGGTCCAAGAGGGTGGAGAGCCAAAAGTTATCCCTATGCTGGATATTGACTATTCGTCTGTCACTAGTTAGGCAAAGTGGCATGCTGCGGGCCATCTGCGCAAGTGGCTCTGAGGAACTCCCGGACTCCATCTCCACTCTATACTGCCACGGTGCTTCTGGGTCATCCTCCGGATGCTCCTACTGCTTCTCTTGTCACCTGAGTGGAAAAAGCACTGATTTCACCAGACTCTGCTTGTGCACCAATGTCGTCATCCTCCTCCTCCAGTTCAGCCCCCACCAGACTCGTGTGGCCATGAGATGTAGTCTCCACTTCTTACCAGACAGATTTTGCAGCATGAGTTACAGGGCATGAAGCAGTGGAATTATGTTATTCATCCCGAATTCCTAGCGACTAACAAATAACGTGGCCTCTTCAAAGGGCCTGAGCAAACAGCAGGTGGCACGCATGAGCTGCCAGTGGCTGACATCAAAGTTACACAGGGGAGTACTCTGGTCCGCTTGCATCATCAAAAAATCATCAATGGCTTTTCTCTGTTCATACAGGCGTCTAACATATGGAGGCTGGAACTCCAACGGGTGGAAACATCGCATATCAGACTAGGTTGGGGTAGGCCATTCTGACGCTGCAACTCAAGGAGGGTGTGCTTGTCTTTGTAAGAATGGCTGAAGTGCATGCACAGTTTCCAGGCCGTTTTTAGAATGTCTTGCAGATGGGTGGAAGACCTAATGACAACGAGATTGAACATGTGCGCCATGCAGGGCGCATGGGCCATCCCTCCTTGGTGCAGCGCAGACACCATGTTCCTCCAATTGGTGGTTCATGGTGTCCCCTTCAGGAGCTAGCACACTGGTCGCAAGATACATACACATGACAGTTACAGTAAGCTGGTACAGGAGAGCAGGATTTGGGGAAATGAGGTACATGCATAGGCTGACCACTGTGCCTTTAAGATGATGTCAGAGACGCCATCTTTCAGGTACTGCCGGCAGGTAGCCCTGGGGTCCTGTTCGGACCTCGGGACTGCCAGCGAAACGATCACCCCCCCCCGAAGATGGGGGGGGGGGGGGGGGAGGATATTGTGGGGGAAAGACCCCCCAAAGGCAAGTTAAACGCTCCTGATAGGAGCACACTCTGACTGCGTGTCTTACTCTGGGGTGTTGGTTGTTAGTTACAGCTAAAACCCCGTGTAGCCCACTGCACACGTTGCAGATAAAAAATACAAAAAAAAACTTTACGTTTGCACTTTTTGCTGAGATTTAGAGCAGATTTGTTACGCCTTTTTTAATTATTCTATTGAGCCAGAAGAGTGTTGGGGGGGTTTACCAGAGCCCCTCCATGCTCTGACTTCACAAGCTGTTAAAATGTCCCACCCTCCCCAGCACCCTTAGCAATTCCCCCAACTGCTGAGCCCCTTCATGGATGTGGAATGTCATTTCTGGTGCTTAAATTAAACAAATTCATTAAGGTCTTGTGCCACAGTATACAATCACAGTACAAAACACAGCTAAAATGTCGCACATATATGCACCACGCATGCATTCACTGCAGCATTTTTTCTAAAATATGATATAATGTTTGACACCACCCGACGAACCTCCAAACACAGTAAGGCACATTTACTTACCTGGTACTGTCGTGATCCCCGATCCAGACGGTATGACGAAGATGCAGTTCAACGTGATTCACCAACATCGTGTGCCCGAGATCCTGCATCTATCACTTACCCTGCTGAGGTCCGCCGGAGTTCACCTTCTACTTCCCGGTGCTTGTAAGTGCATATCTTGTGACACAATTTACAATGTTAAGTCCGGCGTGCTGTCCGAATCTGTCAGATCGCCCGACGGCACGCCCCCCTGATTTGTGTCACTTGAAAACCGGGGCCGATGCACCAAAATATGATACAGTGCGCCAAAAACCCCTGTTAAATGCAGCGCTAATCGGAAATTGTCGGGAAACCCGACGAAAATGCGCTCCGCTGACCCTTTGTAAATGAGCCCCAGTGTGTCCAGCATGGCTGCCTCGGGGCCGCTTTGCACTTGCAGGGGAAAAAACACAGAAGACAAACAGCGTACACAAATTAGATCCCCCCCCGTGCAGCATCCCTGGGATACCAACAGCAACCCCACTGCTGTCAGAGGCTACTGAAGGCAGCCATGCAGCCCTTAATCTCCTCTAACATCAATCTCCCCAACATCCATAGGAAAAGACCTAGACATAGGGCTGCCTAGCTGACCCTGGTCCACCATCCATGCTGCTTGATGCCAGCCCTTGCCGACAACCCATTTCCTTGAAGAAAGCACCCCTCCCCTCCATCACTGCATCACTTCCGGAGACTGCGCCCGCGTGCATTGCCCAGCTGCAGCCCACTACCCGCTGCTTACTTGGCTGTCTGGACTACTGAGTGCCAGGCCATCCTCAGCATCTGCTCTGCTGGCAGCAACAGCTACCGCCCCAGCAGATCCCTTGCTGCTCCTGCGCACCGCACCCCTGGGACTCACTGCCCGTCTGGTGACGCTGAGCTCCGCTCATACACACTCCAGGGCTCAATGGCTGCTCCCCCAGCCACACCGCCGCAACACTCCGGACACCATCCGGCACCTGACTAACAGCCACTCCATCACCTCCTCCCTCCCATGCTGTCCGCCATCACAGGACCTCCATGGCCCACCGCCATCTTGTATCCCTCCGCTCCAGCTCATCTCGGACTTCTGGCGTTCTCCTCCACCACTCACCTCACCTCTGGTTCTTCAAGCGTCGACGCACCTTTGCTTCACATCCTAACACGGCCTGACTCTCCAGACGTTCTGGGCCAGGAATTCCTCCGCCTCTGACATCCCAAGGTAACACTGCACTGACCTATTAAAATCTCCTGACTACATGACCCTGACACGTCCTGCCACAATTTTGCTTGGCCAACAAAAGATGGCAGGCCCTTCCTCTTGCAGCCCTTGCTCTTGCAGCTTTCCCAGCCCGTCCTGTCATAGCCGCCTTCTGCCTACCTGCGGCTAGCTCCATGCTCACATGAATATCTCTGTACTATGATATAACTATGTGGCTACTACTGTGGCATCACTGTGTGTATTAACCACATTGATGGTAAAACTGCTCCTGGGAAAACTTTCTGTGATTTGTCAATTGCTGCATTTTGTGTTTGGGAAGTTGTAGTGAGGAAACAATTGTATTGTTTACATAGCGGCCACATGGCCTTGGATTTTAGTTTTATACAGGCAGTCCCCGGGTTACGTACAAGATAGGTTCCATAGGTTTGTTTTTAAATTGAATTTGTATGTAATTCGAAACTATATTTTATCATTGTAGATCCAGCCAAAAAACTTTTTTTTTCCTGCTGAAAGTTGGAGTGTCAAAGTTTTTTGCTGTAATTGGACCAAAAATTATCAATAAAGCTTTATTACAGACATCTTACAGCTGATTATTGCAGTCTGGGACTAAAATAAAGCATTCAGAGATCTTCACCAGAGGTCACAGGGGGCAGAATGGTCAGTTTTTAACTAGGGGTCGTCTGTAAGTCGTGTGTCCTTAAGTAGGGGACCGCCTGTATTGTTTCATTTTGCTTCATAGAAGCTAGTTCCTTCAAAGAGATCTAAGAGCTAATCCCATTATAGAAAATAATGAAAATATGAATAACATGTTATGGAAATAGCAATAGAAGTTAAGTGGATGCATACATTTTGGGGATTACTGTTGAATAAAGAGTCCAATGGGAATGGGAAATGCCCCAGATATTGCCGCAATTGGTTAGCCACGATACACTGTTTACGAATGAGAGAAGTTTTTAAGGATTTTATGTAAGATATTTTCTTGTGAGTATAATCAAATTGTGAGGCAGTGGCGGAGGAACATTCGGGAAATGGAGTCCAGTTTCCGCAGGAATCTGTTTCTGTGTGAGACACTCGTCATTGGAAGCTGAAGTGGTGATTTATAAGAGTTGAATTCTCAACCCTCTTTTAAATATCTACTCTAAAGTAATAGTAGCAGTGGTACTTTTTCAGCTAAATTGAATTGAATTAAAAATTTAAATGGAGTATTTATTGTGGGTTATATTGGCAGTGTCATACAATAAAAAAAAAACTCATCCAAAGATTAATCAAAAAACGCCACTTGTGAATGCAGCATGAGGGTGCTGCAACACATGACATTTTTATTGTGTTTACAAATGCAATGGAAACACCTGGGTGTGGGTCTAGGCCCAATCATATATGCATTTGGTGTATGTGTTTAAATGTAAGACACCCATTGCTGGTTACAGATAGCATGCATTTCCATGTAAATGCCTATGCTATCAGAACCACCCTCGGGATTTAGCATTTTGTTTGGGACCACACGACCCCACATTGTACATTTTTGCAGTTTAAAGGTGACAGGTTTGCTTTAACTCTCAGTTAACATGTGGATTCTTAGTGGTTAAAGGTCCTATGGAACGTAATTCTACTTTGAACATGGAACAGCCCCTTGTTCAGATTTTGTTTTTACTTTTAATACAAATAAAAAGTATTATTTATACTGAAAGCACAATCAATCCACAGACTTTCCAAAAGGCATATCCTCTACCATGTATTGATCAGGAGTGATTAGCTATGCTTACTGAACAAGACTATTACAAATCGGTTGGTTGAGCAAGCTTTATAACAGTGTGTGAGTGAGCGGATTCCTGCCAGAAGCTCTGCACATGAGTAAGAATAGATTTCAGAGTATACTTCAGTAAATAGTAAATCTCTCCGAGTGAGGAAAAAAAAAAAATTACACACCATCAGTGCCATATGTTATGCATGTTTTATATCAACCATAAACCACATCTTTTCTACTCTCGCACCTTGCATCTCACCAACAACTATAGGCGGGTTAGATTTGCTTTTTGTAGTCCTTTTAACACCTGCACATTCCACATCATACTAGTACAGCGCAGGCTCCAGCAGGTAGCGTAGTGGTAAGGTGCAAGCGCACTGTGTATATGGAGATACCACAATGACACTTGGGTGATGGAGGCAGAAGAACTTCCTGCTGACGTCACGTGGCCAATCAGACTTTATGGGCCAACCTTGGATAAAATTTGAACAAATTTTTTTTTATGAGAGATATTCAGTTTAATTGTAGTCCAGACAAATCTCCATTTCATTTTATGCACAACCCCGCAGGTGAACCCCTGTCACTGCAGCAGAGATGGAGAAGTATTGTGGCATAATACTTCTTATGGGGCTAGAAAAGAAGCCATCAATCAAGGACTAGTGGAGCACAGACAATACTGTACCACAACCGATGTTCCGCATGGTGAAGAGCAGAATGTGCTTTGAAGCTATTCATAAGTTTTTGCATTACGCTAACAACACACAGAGCCCACCCATAGATGAACCCAGTTATGAATGTTTGTTTGTTAGACCATTTTAATGCCAAGTTTACCCAGGCATATACCCCCACAAAACATGTGTCCATAGACAAGTCCGTGTTACAATTTAGGGGGATACTTTAATTCCGCCAGTACTTGCCCAATAATTGTATGGTGTGAAGATGTATGAGCTGTGAGGAAGTACATAAGGGTATACGTACAAGTTCAGGGTATATGAAGGGAAGGACTCCACAATAGTGCCCCCAGAATGCCTCCCCTTCCTGAATATTACTGCAATAGATAGGGTGGGATTTGGTGCACCCACTACGGGTCCAGGGCTAGGCACAATATGAAATAATGGATATTTTTTACTATGCATTATGCATTTTATTTGGGGTCCACCAAATGCTAACTTCACCCATAATTAATTAATGGAGGGGTGTAGTTTCTAAAATATTGTCAGTTCTCATGAGTTTCTACTGGTCCCTAAAGGCATCTACAAATAATTAATGATACCAAAAAGAAAAAAATATGTAAAGTATGCTCCAAATGACAGTTATTCACTATTGGGCCTTGCCATGTGCCCAACCTGTAGATTATTGCCAGATATTGGGTAATTCCATGGGATAGCCCAAAGAATGAATTTTTGGGGAGGCATGAGTTGGGCTAAATACATTTGTCACTACACTGGCACATTTGAGAAAATAATGCATTTTTATGCTGCCCCTTACACTTTGTATTACATTTAGGGCAGCATCTCAGGGTTTAAAATGCTCATACAACCCTAATTACATTCTTTGAGAAATGGGGTCACTTCTCGGGGGTTTAGTTTGTGCTGGTATCTTAGGGGCACCCCAACAACAATCTTGTGTTTACGGAGCACCAAAAAGTAAATTTTGCATGTTCCCTTCTCAGTCCTATCGTGTATAGAGCTTGCAGATTATTGCCATGTATTTACTTACCAAGAACAAACCCAAGAGTGATTTCTTGGGCATGAGATGGGGTGAATACATTTGTCACTAAAATGTCGCATTTGGGAAAAAAAAACTTTTCTTGATATTAGAATTTGGCCAATATTTTGGGAGTTAAAATGCTCACCACAAACCAGATAAATTCTTTGAGTGGTGAAGTTTCCAAAATGGCGTCACTTCTTGGGGGTTTCTATTGTACTGGTACCTCACCAGCTAATATGATATGGATCTCCAAATCCAAAATATTGAAAACCGAGCTCCAAAAGCAAAATTTTGCTCCTTCTCTTCTCAGCCCTACTGTATGCCCAGTCTTTCTTTTATTGGCACATATGGGCTATTGCCGTATTGAGGGGTGTGGTTTTCAAAATGGTGTCATCTTTTGGGGTTATTTTATTGTACTGGCTGCAAGTATGCTGTGGCACCACAAAACATTCATAGACCATCGGCATGCCAAAAACATTGCTTTAATCCCTTATTACTGACTCTTGTTTTCAGATAGGTGACCGGTTTTAAGAATCTGACCTGTGTCACAATAATTGCTTACTTCAGAAAACATTAACATATCCAGGTGATTTTGAGATTTTCTGGAGACACTTTGTATGTTATGTTAGTTGTAACATTTAAGATATAAGCTTTACTTTTCATTCTAAAAAAAATGAAAAATTTGCAAAAGTTCTGAAAAATTATTCATTTTCAAAGTTTAAAATGTTCTGCTTTCCAGGCAGATAATTAAACTACAGTCATAGGCAAAAGTTTTAAGAATGACACAAATATTATATTTTCACATGATCTGTTGCCCTTAGAGATGAGCGAGCACTAAAATGCTCGGGTACTCGTTATTCGAGACGAACTTTTCCCGATGCTCGAGTGCTCGTTTCGAGTAACGAGCCCCATTGAAGTCAATGGGAGACTCGAGCATTTTTCAAGGGGGTCACCTGATCTGGCCAGCCAACCACTCCTATCGACGTGTAAGGGTACCACGTCATGCTGGGTGGAGTGCAGAGTCTCCTGGCTTGTGATTGGCTCTGTTTCTGGCCGCCAAAAAGCAAAACGGCGGGAGCTGCCATTTTCTCGAGCGGACGAAATACCCGTCCGAGCAACGAGCAGTTACGAGTACGCTAATGCTCGATCGAGCATCAAGCTCGGACGAGTATGTTCGCTCATCTCTAGTATCATCCTACCTTCAAGGGTGATACCCGAAGCAATCCAGGATAAAGCTGAAGCATCCTTCCAGGACACAGCTACCTCCCAGCCTGCCATTGCATCCAGGCTGGTGATCTACATCCTGTGGCTCCCTCCAAGTACATCTCAGCAATCCACCATTCTGTTAAAGGCACGTTGCTGCGGTTCCTGTCGGTTCCAATAAAGAACTGTAAGTTGTTTTTGTTCAACCTCTGCCTCCGCCTGGTCCCTGCTACTACGGCTGTCACCATCACGGGCACCCTGTCCATCACACAGAGACTCATACTCTAGACACCAAAGGGTTGCCCCAGGGAGATCCGCTATAGCAGCCTCTCCCTCATCATTTCTTGCCAACACCACCCTACTGGAGACCTGCCAGGCTGTAGGACAGCCCTCCGGTTCCCCATACCAAGCACCGTGACACTAGCGTGCCTAGGCCGCAACCGCCAGCCACTCAGGTACTGCGGGCCCCGGCTGACTCCAGGCCCCGAGAAAAGGCTAGGCCCCGGTGGGGGATGTTGCACTTGTCTCTTTTTTGTCTTTTTATCCCCTTTTTTTTTCTTTTTGTTCATTTATCGCTAATATTATTGTTGTCATAGTTTGTACTTCACTCTCTGTACCCTCTCTGCTGCTGTAACGCTGTAAATTTCCCCACTGTGGGACTAATAAAGGATTATCTTATCTTATCTTATATATGCCCCAGACACAACAACTGATCAACTGTTTCTCTACATATATCATATTTACCCCTCACACCAAAACTGACTACACTGTCCTCCACATATATCATATATACCCCTCACACTACAACTGACTACACTATCCCCCACATATATCATATATACCCCTCACACCACAACTGACCAGACTGTGCCTCCACATATATCATATATACCCCTCACACTACAACTGACCACACTGTACCCTCACATATATCATATATACCCCTCACACCACAACTGACCACACTATACCCCCACATATATCATATATACCCTCATACCACTCCTGACCACACTGTGCCCCCACATATATCATATATACCCCTCACAGCTCACCTGACCACACTGTGCCCCCACATATATCATATATACCCCTCACCTGGCCACACTGTGCCCCCACATATATCATATATACCCCTCACACCACAACTGACCACACTGTGCCCCCACATATATCATATATACCCTCATACCACACCTGACCACACTGTGCCCCCACATATATCATATATACCCCTCACACCACAACTGACCACACTGTGCCCCCACATATATCATATATACCTCTCACACCACAACTGACCACACTGTGCCCCCACATATATCATATATACCCCTCACACCACAACTGACCACACTGTACACCCCACATATATCATATATATCCCTCACACCACAACTGACCACACTGTGCTCCCCACATATATCACATATACCCCTCACATCACAACTGACCACACTGAGCCCCCACATATATATCATATATACCCATCACACCACAACTGACAACACTGTGCTTATACATAAATCATGTATACCCCTCAAATACTTCATGTTAGTTATAAAATTTAAGTGATACGTTTTGCGATTCGTTCTGAAAAAAAGTGAAAATTTGGCAAAAGTTTGTAAAAATTCTTCATTTTCCAAGTTTGAAATGTTCTGCTTTCCAGATAGGAAGTAAAAATACCCAAAAAGCTTGATAAATTACATTTACGGAATGTCTGCTTTATGTTGGGATGATATTTTATGCGTCCTCTCATTTTTCTAGGATGTTATGAGGCGCAGAACTTTAGGTGCGATTTTTCTCATTTTCATGAAAATTGCCAAAACTCACATTTTGAGGGAAAACTCAGCTTCCAAGTGACTTTGAGAGGCCTAAATAATAGTAAAACCCCATAAATTACCCCACTATAGAAACTTCACCCCTCAACGTATGTAAAACAACTTCTATTAAGTCCATTAACCCTTTAAGTGTTTCACATGGGTTAAAACAATATGGACCTGCGATTTAGAAACTATGGAATTTTTTTGGAAAATACATTCATTTAGGCCAAACTGACAGTTTCAGAATAAATTAAATGATGAAACGCACTGCAACGTTTGATGCCCAATTCCTCCCGAGTGTACTGATACCCCATATGTGGTGGTAAACTTCTGTACGGGCGCACGGCCAAGTATAGAATGAATGGAGGCGCCATTCACAGCAGATTTGTATTGTCAAAATTGTATATTACGGGAAGTTTTTCATAGTTTTTTTTTTCATCGTTCACCGAGCGGGTTCAATATTGATTTAGATTTATTGTACAGATTGATACGGACGTGGTGATACCAAATATGTATGTTTTTGTGTTCTATTTACTGTATTTGCATTTTATGTGTTACTGGGGAGATTATGGGACTTTTATTTTATTTATTTATTTAATTATATTATAAAAAGATTTAATTTTTTTTTTTTTACTTTTTTTACATTTTCTACTTCTTGGCTTGAATAAGCGATCATCCTATCGCTTATTCAAGCCTTTACACTGCAATACACTTGTATTGCAGTGTATAGTGTAAGTAACTGAGCATGTTGCGCATGCTCAGTTACTTACAGCCGGGTCCTGCCAGGAAGGCAGGACCCGGCGAGAAGAGGAGCCGACAGCCTCGGGTCACGCGTCGGGACCTGGGGCAGTGGCAGGAGGGATCGGATCCCCCGGTAAGCACACCGGGGGGGTCCGATCCACGGGGGACACACTTGCACGCCGCGGTCATGCTTGACTGCGGCGTGTAAGGGGTTAAACACCCGGGATCGGAGTTTTTCCGATCCCGGGTGTTAGTGCCGGGTCTGGGCTGTGATATCACAGCCCGACACCGGCACTATACTGACCCGATGTCCCGAAATCTTCTTCTAACGCGGCGCCGTAGAAAGGCGTCGCGTCAGAAGAAGTACCCTTAATGACCGCCGTAGAATCCCGATAGGGCGGTCATTAAGGGGTTAAATATGTTTCCTATTAAAAATTTAATTCAGCCGTCTCTCATATGTCAAATTTAGAAAACTGCACCTAAAACCAACTCAAAAATTATTGTAATGTATCTGCACCTGCATCTTGACTGAATACCGCTACCAATACCACTGCATCAGGACTGAATAATACCTCCACACCACTATCATTACCACTGCATCATGACTAATTAATACCACCACACCACTACCATTACCACTGCATCATCCGAGCAACGAGCAGTTACGAGTACGCTAATGCTCGATCGAGCATCAAGCTCGGACGAGTATGTTCGCTCATCTCTAGTAATAAGACATCCTGCAGCATCAACAGAGATGTTTAAAGATCAAATACAAATTTGTTTATGATCACATAATAGGTTTATTATACTATGGAAAAAAACATAGTGAGAAACCTTCTCCCTTTTTATCAATGCAGCAAAAATGATTACACGGATTACATGTCATCAGGTAAAATAGCAATATCACCCTATATACCTAGTAATCTTCATTTTCTTCTGGTTGTAGATTGTTTTTCAATTTTATTCTTTGTCCATGGTGATGTGTTTTTTCTAAGATGGGTGAGCTTTAGTGTTACATTGACTTTCCCTGCAGTTATATTTGTATATATTCTATACTGTATAAGGCCTCATGCTCATGTCCGCGCGCTTGGGCTGTGAGCTAGCAGCACACAAGTACACAGTGCAGGCTCCTCACTGCATGGGGAAGGTGCCGTCTGGCCACATCAAAATTTTTTAGAGCAGCTCCTATTTGTGCCAGTCATGTTCAATTGACATGGGCTCAAATCAACCAGCCCGCAAACAAGGAAAAATGGACTATTGTTTGCGTGGGTTTCTTCCGGGTCTTCTGGTTTCTTCCCACACTCCAAAACATAAGATGTACGAGTGGTTAGCACTATAGCTTTGCAGCGCTGGGATCCTGGGTTCAAGTCCCATCCAGAGCAACATCTGCAAAGAGTTTGTATGTTCTCTTTGGTTTGCACCGATTTCCTCCGGATCCTCCGGTTTCTTCCCACAACCCAAAACATAATGGTAGGTTGATTAGATTGACCGGGACTGATTTGGCAAGCTCTGTGCAGCGCTGCGTAATCTGTGTGCGCTATATAAATAAAGGTATTATTGTTTGTAGCTCACATCCACCATGGTGGTGTGCATGAGGCCCAACTATGTTTCAATGTATGCAAGGTAACACAACTACTGTACCAGGAGGAAGCCCACCCAGGATCCCAGCACTGAAAGCAATGTGACTGATCACTGAGACCTCATATACACGACTGTGTGCAGAAATGGGACACAACACAAACAGGAGATAGTTTGCAGACCGTTTTGGCCAAGTGGAGATAGGGGGGTCATCTGGGGTGAGATTGCGGTAAAATCCTGTGAGGTTGGGACGACTCACTGGATTTTACCCCATTAAACTGCTACCAGTTTAGGTTGGGTATACAATGCCCCTTCTACTCCCCCTTTTATGTTATATTTTGCCCATTTACCTATAAATAAAATCACCACAATAATCATAAGAAAATGAGGCATGAGATAAGTCAAGTTTAGAAGCTGCAGGTGCAGTTACTTTAGACATCCCTATCTTTAGTTCCATAAGATCTATAATTATGGGAGGGCAAGATAGAATAAAACAAAGGGTTTTTTTCACAAATCAAAAGCTTAGGATGTAAAATAACTTTGCCTACCTATAACCAGTAGTTTTTTCTTTTGCTATACTTCGTAGATAACCTCAGAACTGCAGGTGCTTCCTCGCCCTCTTCTGATAAGTCTTAGAGTCCATAGATTTGTTTATATGATGTTTATCAGACGGTTTCATGAGAGGAGAGAAGGTCATGTGACAGAGCTCTCTCTGTGTCTGTAGCAGAGCTAGATGTGTGAATGCAGATGTCTCCTGCACAGGTACAAGATCTCCCTTGTTCCCTATCAGTTCCTCCATCCCAGCACAAAGTAAGCATCGCTCTGTTTGTTTTCAAAGGGGGAATCACATATAATAATTTGGTAAATTCACTATTACTTTACAATGATGCTTTAATATATGTGGTTTATAGATAAAAAAAATCCTGAATTGTACTAATTTAATATGTCCATACATGCCCATTACAAGATAATATAAAAACTGAATCACTCATGGATTCTCAACAACTAATAAGTGTTTTGACTCCTTCAGATGGGAAAAGCTTTATTTTTTTACATCTGAATCACAATTTTCATGTTTTCCCACAGCCGAGTAATCCAATCCCCACCCTGCCCACAAGATTAAACAAGTTTCTATGTTCACATTTACAAACTGCAAATATGAAAATTGACCAATTATACAACAATTGTCAGGCAGCGAGTTCCCCTGAGAATCGTATAGTAAGATTAGCTTCTAATTTGCTAGAATTATAGATATTCTTCAGGGAACAAAAACTAAGTTATCAAGAGCGGTACTCCACCTTCTCTCATGGATGACCCTGAGTTTCTGAGGTCTAATTGTATGGGATATAAAGACTTTTACAGTCACCTGTAGAGGGACTTAAGGCAACTCTCTAGTACAAGTTTTGATTATGTAATTGCCCCCCCCCCCATATGTACAATACATTCAGTATTGATTTATTTAGTTACTGCTTTCTATCTGGCAATCCTTCTCTTCATAAGCCCCGTGATGTTATGTTGACCAATACTGACCAGGGGTCCCCAATCACAGGTAGTACCTACTAAATAAATGCTTAAATTGTCAGAGCGTCACATCGCATAGAGCCGGCAGCGATTGTGCAATACATGCGCTGCTGCCGGCGATTCTTATAGGTGCCTTACTGACAGGGGGGTGGGGGGTCGGCCGGCCCCCTCATGAAAACGGCCGACTGCTAGGGACTGTTCTTATTTGATAAGAGGTTGGATCGTAATTCTATAAATATAAAGGGGCTGGGGAGAGGATGAGGGGGAGCTAATTTGTTGGGGGTGTTTTCCTGCGTGACAGGTCCTCTTTAAGAACAAACCTACATAACCTCTCTTGTACGTAACCCGGGGATTGCCAGTAATATAAAAATTATGGGTTTTCAAAGACAGAGTGAAAAATGGGAACACAAAAAACAAAAATGAACTGGTCTTTAGGGGGTTAAAGTACATTATGGAAATCAGATGTGTTGGCTAAATTAGACTTTTTAACCATTTGATTTGCTTGCTAAAGGCTGCATTTGAGGTTTTGGTTTTACCAAATTCGTATGAGCAGTAGTTAACAGTGTTACCATTACTGCGGTATATTGAAGGGGTACATAATAATCTAGTATTAATAGCTCTCGTTAATAACAACTTCTATTTGACATTGATTGAAGATGTGTCTCATGATGATCGGGGGACGTTATTCCACCAGCTTTATACTGGGAGGCCCTTAAATAATGTTTAAGGAGGGGATTAGAAACGGAACAATTTACTATTGTCACTGAGCTTTAATTATATGCAAATAACCAAAAATACATTCGGCAATGCAACCGTGTTAATTGGATTGTTAATTGCCAGACAATTTATCCTGCGCTTGATTCATGGCTTTTCCAGTCGCTGAAGGCTTCATTAACTTTTAACAATAGGAGATGTGCAGGGGTCATTTGGTAGACGTGCTATTTAAGGGTTGATAATTTAGTCTGATATCTACCTCTAGAAATTGCTGAATTGTTTCATGGCATAAATGTTAATATGTTTTCAGCAGGCGCTGAATATGTTTGATTAGGGAGAACTCATATCTGCCTTTTGCCGATTATCATGATTGGAAGAGAAATCCTCATGCGTTTAATTAAACTTTAATAATCACAAAATATTCAACAAACCTTTCATAAATCATAAGTACAAGCAATAATACTTTAATTGTAACATACAGTGGGGAGAGTAAGTACATGATACTCCACATGAAGAATGGAGGGGTCTGTCTATTTGAACTTGTTACCTGTTCACACGCTCAATCACACTCCAACCTCTCCACCAAGGCCAAGACCAAAGGAAGGACACCAGGGACAAAATTATACACCTGTACCGGCTGGGATGGGCTACACGACAATAGGGAAGTACAGGCAGTCCCCGGGTTACGTACAAGATAGGGTCCATAGGTTTGTTCTTAAGTTGAATTTGTATGTAAGTCGAAACTGTATATTTTATAATTGTAGTTCCAGACAAAAAAATTTTTTGCCCCAGTGATAATTGGAGTTTCAAAATATTTTGCCATAATGGAACCAATGATTATCAATAAAGCTTCATTACAGACAATTTACAGCTGATCATTGAAGCTTGGGAGTGAAGTAAAGAACCCACAGAGCTTCACCAGAGGTCACATTGGGCAGAGGGGTCAGTATTTAACTAGGGGTCGTCTGTAAGACGGGGAGACTCTGGGGAGACTCTGTAAGTAGGAGACCGCCTGTAGCTTGATGAGAAGGCAATAACTGTTGGGGAAGTTATTAGAAAATTGAAAAAAACTTAAGACGAGTTTTCAGATCTGGATATCTGAATACCAATTAAATAACCAGGTGACAGAGAAAATCATTATTCGTAAAGAATAGAAAAGAGACCATGTTGAAAAAAGAAACAAAAAGAACCTTTAACATTACTTAAAGGGAACCTGTCAGCAGAAATTGACCTAATAAACCACTACCAGTATGTTGCCAAGCAGTTGAACATCCTCCAGATCATGTTTCCTTCATGACCCAGTGTGATGGCCTCATTGAAAAAAAATCAACCTTGAAGCGAGATGTAGACTGGTTGTATAAAGTCAAGGAGGCAGAGATTTTAACACTGAAGTCAAGCTCTCTCTTCCTCAGAAAGCCCCTTCACTGTAATTCATTGTCCTGCATCCAGAGACATCACTGACCAGATCACTGGTAGTGGTTTATTAGGCTTATTGCCGATGACAAGTTCTCTTTAAGTTTTTAAATAACTGTTATTAATATAATTTTTATGTAGAAATGAATATTATCAGTAAACAATGTAACGTCTGTACATATAATTTATGTCCTGGAATGGATTCCTCATATTGTGGTGCGATGTGGGCAGGACAGGATTCATTGCAATGGTATAAATAAATGCCATCCAGATCCTCTCTCATACCCAGACAGTGTTTGTTTCATCTGTACACCGAACATTGGTTTCAGCGACCATAAACAGAAGTAGCCAGCTGGCGCGCATGTTAAGTAAGCACAGCACAGCGCCAATTTGCTAATTCCATCTTTACACTAATCCCTTTAACACATTTAGCAGAGATAATAGCACCTTGTTAATAATAAATGGTCACCAGTCCCTTGTTTTTATGAGGAGCCCAGAGTCATACATGAAATTGAATAGAAGATTTCCAATAGAGATACAGAGGACAAATGTTCGACCATCAGTGATTGGCAAAATGAAGTCGGCAAGCCCCCTAACCTACCCCATACAGACTGAGACTTCTTACACCACCCATCATTTAAAGGGCATCAACCATCAGGATGAAAGACTGCATGCAAATGAGCCTGAAGGGCTCCAGGCTCCAACACCTATGGAACACCTAAGGTTCATTTGCATACAGTCCTTCATCCTGGTGGTTGATGCCCTTTAAGCTGTCCCTGAGGACCTACAGAAATCAGTATAATGCCAGATGAACTTGCCCAGCACTACATTTATCTCTGAGGAACTTCTGGGGCCACTCACAGGTTGCAGATGATGAAGGTCCTATGCCAGTGATGGCGAACCTTTTAGAGACCAAATGGCCAAACTACAACCAAAATCCACGTATTTACCGTGAAGTGCCAACATGGAATTTTAAGCAGTAACTTATTGCTACCTGTTCTTCCAATCTTTCAATTGTATCGGCCGCCTGAGGCCACCAGTTGAAAGAAGGAGGGCAAATTCAGTTCTGTCAAAACCTTCTCACTTTTCCCGCAGTTCCAAACAGCCAATGAAGTGTCGAATAGCGCTGAGAGCAGCAACTCTTAATTGGCCTGGGACTGCAGGAAGATTCAGTGTTTGGTGAACTCTGTCCTGGAGTGATGGCCTGAGTGCCCATAGAAAGGGCTCTGGGTGCCACCTCTGGCACCCGTGCCATAGGTTCTCCACCACTGTCCCATGCAGATCAAGGGAACGTTTAGTTGAAAATAAAACCCTATTTATTAGGAAATGTAAACCTAGTAGCCAACATGGTGCCATTCTTTTCTCTAGATCCAAAGACCAAAACTAGAACTTTGCTTCCCCTCTCTGATAAAACTGTCACTACAGAAGAGTTCACAGTGACTGGAGAAGTGGTTTTCCTTTGTTTTTCCACCATGGTCGTCAAGATTTATGACATCTTTCCTCACCTGACCTTCCAAACCGTATGCAAAAGAGTCTGAGATGGAATTTGATGGACATAACAAGAAGCCCTGCCTCCAGTGGAGATATTTCTGGCCGGTAGCCCTTCGTTAGTGTCGTCAGTGATTTTGGCGCACGCGATCGGATTGTGGCGCATCGGCGCCGGCATGCACGCGCCGGAAATCGGCGGGCGTGGCCGAACGAAAACCCGGCGTATTCGGAAAAACCGCCGCATTTAAAAACCGAAATTGTGTTGCTTGGGACGCGCTTACCTTCACCTGGTCCAGCTCGGTGTATTCCGGCGTGATCAGATGCATTTCAGCGCAGGACGGCGGAGGAACTGCCATCATAAATCCCGGCCGGACCCAAATCCAGCGCAGAGAACGCGCAGCTGGATCGCGAATGGGCCGGGTAAGTAAATCTGCCCCTATGTCTTGAAACACAAAGACAGCGGGTTGTAACCTGTTATCTCATTTTCTGTGCTGTGATAATGGTTTGACACATCAATTATACATAACCTGTGAATATATTTTACAATGTATTTGTCCAACAAACCACACGCATCTTATCAGGTGCCAAGAAAATGTCTGAAGCTTACTTCTAAGCTGGCAAAATGGTCAAGTTGGCACAAGAACAATGACAAGCTCTATAGCAACCTGGCAGCATATAAAACAGAATCAAGCTTCATGCATGCGTTTCATTCATTGGCACCTGTTAAACATGGCAGCCAATGCTCCCTGCTATACAAAGAGAGACTTTGGGCTGGTGTGGTTGTGTTTATGGTGTATATTGAGTTTGAGCAGGTTCAGAGGCGGGAAACTTAAAGGATATTACCACCAGGATGAAGGATTGTAAACCAGGCACACTGACATACTGGTGTGCGCCCCCTTTGGCAGGATCTGCTCTTCTTTAAGCTTCTTATGACCTTGAGGGGCAGGCTCATTTGCATGATTTTTCAAGCCTTCTTTCTTAAAAGGTAGGGCATAGGAATCCAGCAGATCCTGCCAGAGGGGGCGCACACCAGTATGTCAGTGTGCCTGGTTTACAATCTTTCATTCTGGTGGAAGATGTCCTTTAAACTAATTATTTAGAGAAATAATGGCTAAGAGCTAACCTAATACTAAAACCTGTAAGGGGTCACCCTCTGCATTTAGGGGCTATGGGTCTTCAACTTCAATCTTGAAGATAGTTTCTTACAATAACAGCCAGAACTAGAGAACTGACTTAAAGGGGTTGTCCAGAGATTGAAAAACATGACTGCTTTTTTCCAAAAACATCTCCTCTCCTGACCATGTGTAGTGCATGGCTTTGCAAATAAGCTCCATTCATACCAATACAGCTGAGTTGCAATACAGGCAGAAACCATCGACAGATGTGGTGCTGTGTTTGGAAGAAGTCAGCCATGTTTTTCAGCCTACAGAGAACCCCTTCAAAGGGTTTTCCTACAATTGTGAAGGGAGGAAAGCTGCTTGGTCTCCCGATTTCCAGTATCCCTCAACCTAAATGTGTAATGTATGCTGGACAGCACGGTGGCTCAGTTGTTATCACTACAGCCTTGCAGCGCTGGGATCCTGGGTTCAAGTCCCATCCAGGGCAACATCTGCAAAGAGTTTGTATGTTCTCTCTGTGTTTGTGTGGGGGTCCTCCAGTTTTCTCCCCACTCCCAAACATACTGATAGGTTGATTAGGTTGTGTGCCACATGGGGACAGGGACTAATTTGGCAAGCAATATGTGTGCTATTATTATTTATTATTGCCATGCCCAAAATATACATCCCAAATGATTGATAGGGCGGCACAGTGGCTTAGTGGTTAGCACTACAGCCTTGCAGTGCTGGGGACCTGGGTTCAAGACCCAGGGTCAACATCTGCAAAGAGTTTGTATGTTCTCTCCATGTTTGCATGGGTTTCCTCCAGGTTCTCTGGTTTCCTCCCACACTCCAAAACACACTCGTAGGTTGATTAGATTGTGATCCCCATTGCAGACAGGGACTGATTTGGCAAGCTCTGTGCAGGGCTGTGTAATCTGTGTGTGCTATATAACTAAAGGAATTATTATTATAAATCAGAAAAGTTTCAGTTCTGATCCAGTGCCTGAAAAATACCAGATTCGTACTGAATCTACAAATCAACAAATAGATTTGCTTATCTCTTTATACACATGAAACCAATCTCTGATTGGTGATCACAGTGGGATCACATGGCCCAATGAAACACTGCAGGAATATTACAGAGTTAGTTACACATTTCTGGGGCACAGCTGCACAGAACAGATCTGGGTGAATCTCTGAATTTGGCTGTGAATGTTCTTCTTGTAACTGTCCAGAACCTCTGTCTCCTTCCAGGCAGCTGACATTTTAAGATGTGTAATGCGGAATTTGGAGCATTTGTGATATGTAAATGGCTGTAAACATCAGCGATGAGGCAATTAGCCTAATTTGCCGCGTTCTGATGATAGCTGTGAGTAGGGCTTTTTGTTCTGGTGTCAGGAAACCCATAATTTTGGTGGTTGTAGAAAAGGAACGGAGCAGCTGGTAGCATCTGACTGATTAGAGTATTCATGCAAACCAATGAAGAGTGAGTAAATCTGCGGGTAAATTTACATAGGATTTTGTCGTGTTGCAATTTTTAGATTGCTTTGAGTAGCAGAGGATGAGTACGACTATTGTGTCACGTCTGACCCCGTGCACATTACATTCAAGAAAACGCCTTTGCTGTGTAGTTGAGTGTCATCTGTTGTTATCTGTTTTCAGCCATTTTATTTCAGCCATAAACTGACTATACTTCAATAGGATTCCTAAAAGGAACTGCAGAAACAGCTACCGGGGAGGTGTTCTAATTCTTGTCTGTGGATACTTCTGGGTCAAGGGTTTGACCATTTTTACATTATTTTTCCAAATTAGCTTGAAACATCACAAAAAGTTACACACTAGGACATTCTAGCGTGTGCTGGCTGGAAGTCTGACCCGAATATTGAGCACCCGGAACGGAACCCATGTTAGTTCAGTTCTGGTTGTCAGTGTTTGGGTCGGACGTTCCAGCCAGCACATGCTGCAAGTGTAATGCAAGTTGGACGTATCACACTCACTAGTGTGCAATGGGCCTTACTTACTAATGAATCAATTTGATAATAACCAAATGCTAACACCAGTCTCCTTCCTCTACTAAATTATCTTTTACTATAATTTATTTACAAAGTAAAATAAAATATTGTTTAAGAGAGGAGAGAGGGGTTAATAATAATAACAATTCCTTTCTTTATATAGCGCACACAGATTACGCAGCGCTGCACAGACCTTGCCGAATCAGTCCCTGTCCCCAATGGGGCTCACAATCTAATCAACCTACCAGTATGTTTTGGAGTGTGGGAGGAAACCGGAGGACCCGGAGGAAACCCACGCAAACACAGAGAGAACTTACAAACTCTAAAGAACAAGCCAAGTCAATCTGGCACAGTATGCCTTATAGGGCACAATTTTGCAAAGTTACACAAAGCTACAAGAAAAAAGTTTGATTCCAATAGGGGAAGTATTGTTTAAAGGGAACCTGTCACAAATACAGCTAATGACAGGTTCCCAAACAGCCTTATTAACTAAGTAAAGCTTTTCTTTTAGCTAAAAAATCTTTCCATTGCATCCCTATAACTCAGGTTTTTGGGATGGTGGTCAACTACAAAAACAAATACAAAAATGGAATAGCTCATCCATAGGAAACCCAATATTTATGCAGTGTTCCTAGCTTATTCAGGAAACATAATATCATATGGCCTTCTGCAAAATTCTACATTTCCATGGTTCAATACTTGTTGATTGCTATTTTGTAGGTAGAGTATTACACAGTAATTTGGGGGTCCTATGCTGTATATTATATGTAGCATCACATACTTTATTGCTTGTATTATTCTTTACACATTACATCAGAAGACCACTAAAAGTCCATGGCAGTATAATTATATAGATGGGCATCCAATGGTCTGCAGTCTACTAATCAGTTCCTCCGTCTGGTCAACCAAATAGATATCTTTTTTTTTCGGGGCAGGATGAGAACTCAAATGTTTTTGATCACCATAAAGATGAGGGTCATTGTATGACCATTCATTCTCCCATATGGGGCAGGTATACATGATATCAAATATATTGCAGATGTAAAATGATAAAGAGAAGCCATTTTCAGCTTCACTCTTGTTATATATAATCTTCACAGTGGGGGATTCTTCTCTCTACTACTCAGTGATGATTGTGCTGCATGATAAGAAGTGACAGGTTAGCACTAAATAATGGTTCTAGATTGAAGCTCTGCTCTTCTCTATGTAATCTGATTATGTGACAAGCACTGGTGCCTGCTAAATAACCTTTTATGCCTCAAGGTGAGACAGGACACTAGTCAGTCACATTAGCTTCAGCCTCTGTCTTCTATATACAAAGAGCTATTGTCATGGTCTTCAGATCTTCTTACATGTCAGACCACTAGTAACACCTCTGTCTGTCCTCTCCCATGGAGCGGTAATCAGAGCAGGCGGGATACTAATACCACTATGAGAAAATTATATGATCGCCGTAACCACAGACCACCTTGCAGTAGACCCCTTGCAGCAGAACACAATCTCCATGTATGTTAATGGTCATACGGATGATAACTATGTATAGGAGGAACCCCCAATGTTTTAACAACAACCTACGTTGCCTTCCGTTAGACTTACTATTCAAACCATGGGTGGTTTAAGGCATATTGATTACTTTCTGGAAAGTCAAAAGTTTACATACAGTAAGATTTCTATGTCTTTAAAGGGGTTTTCCCACAAACACAAGTTAGGCCCTATCCACAGGATCGTGTTCGGCTCTGTCGAATCTCCGTCAGCTCAGTAGAGATTAATGGAGCAGAACGGTCATGTGCTGCCGTCTGTTCCATTACTCTGATGGAGTGACGAGGGGTCCGACGGAGGTACGTAAGACCCCATCGGATTTCCAAAAACCTACAGGTCCCTCAATCATCTGAACAAACAATAATACTCAAGTACAAACAAGATGGGGATGTCCAGTCATTATACCGCTCAGGAAGAAGATGGTTTTGGTGTCTCAGAGATACAAATGCTTTGGTCCGAAATGTGCATATCAACCCAAGAACAAAAGCAAAAGGCCTTGTGAAGATGTTGGCTAATGCTGTTAAGAGTGTAGCATTATCCACGGTGAAACAAGAACTGTATCGACAAAAAAGTAACATAAAAACTGTATCCAAAAGAAACATAAAAAAGACAGATTGATGTTTGCAAATGCCCACAGGAAGAAAGACCTTAATCTTTGGAGAGATGTCCTGCGGTCTGATGCAACTAAAAGGTAACTATGATCAGAAACACATGACAATATGCCAAATATGGTGAGAATCCAGGTCTAGGACTGTACCAGGTAAGAACTGTATAATCCAAAGCCAACCTGAAACGCAGGGGCGTAACTTGAGGGGGTGCAGAGGTTGCGATTGCACCTGGGCCCAAGAGGTTTAGGGGGCCCTTATAGTGTCACTTTCCCATATGAGAAGACTATTACTATAAACCATACATTATAGTCGAGGGGCCTGGCACAGACTTTGCATTGGGGCCCATCAGCTTCTAGTTACGCCACTGCTGAAATGATTTTCTGGCTTAGAAAACCCTTCTTCAGATAGATAGTTCTGAGATGATAGGGGCATGTATGATTTATGACCCATTAGATGCACATGGTGAGAGTGTCTTCTCTTGCTTTGAAGGACCGAGCATATTTGTCTTACATCGACAGCTCATCCATTTCAATGAGCCTCATGTAATACCGTATCTGTCCTCTGGTGGAGCTGCAGAGTAATTGACAACTTAATGCATAAACCTCAACTGATAAACTGGACACCTTGCAGTAAAACACCATATTACCGGAGGTCTTATCAGACACAATAAACCTATTAGATCAAATTGGATTCTCATTAGGGTAATAAAAAGAGGTTGACCAATTTTTTAACAATTTATTTTTCCCAAATTAGCTTGAAACATCACAAAAAGTTACACACTAGGACATTCTAGCGTGTGCTGGCTGGAAGTCTGACCCGAATATTGAGCACCCGGAGCGGAACCCATGTTAGTTCAGTTCTGGTTGTCAGTGTTTGGGGTCGGACGTTCCAGCCAGCACATGCTGCAAGTGTAATGCAAGTTTGGACGTATCCACTCACTAGTGTGCATGGGGGCCTTACTTACTAATGAATCAATTTGATAATAACCAATGCTAACACCAGCTCCTTTCCTCTACTAAATTATATTTTACTATATTTATTTACAAAAGTAAATAAAAATATTGTTTAAGAGAGGAGAGAGGGGTTAATAATAATAACAATTCCTTCTTTTATAGCGCAACAGATTACGCAGCGCTGCCAAGACCTTGGCGAATCAGTTCCTGTCCCCCTGGGGCTCACAATCTTATCAACCTACCAGTATGTTTGGAGTTGTGGGAGGAAACCGGAGGACCCGGAGGAAACCCCACGCAAACACAGGAGAAATTACAAACTCTAAAGAACAAGCCAAGTCAATCTGGCACAGATGCCTTATAGGGCACAATTTTGCAAAGTTACACAAAGCTACAAGAAAAAGTTTGATTCCAATAGGGGAGAAGTATTGTTTAAAGGGAACCTGTCACAAATACAGTAATGACAGGTTCCCAAACAGCTTTAACTAAGTAAAAGCTTTTCTTTTAGCTAAAAATTCTTCATGCTCCCTATAACTCAGGTTTTTGGGATGGTGGTCAACTACAAAAACAATACAAAAATGGAATAGTCATCCATAGGAAACCCAATATTTATGCGTGTTCCTAGCTATTCAGGAAACATAATATCATATGGCCTTCTGCAAAATTCTACATTTCCAATGGTTCAAATTGTTGATTGCTATTTTGTAGGTAGAGTATTACACGTAATTGGGGGTCCTATGCTGTATATTATATGTAGCATCACATACTTTATTGCTTGTATTATTCTTACACATTACATCAGAGACCACAATAAGTCCATGGCAGATATTATATAGATGGGCATCCATGGTTGCAGTCTACTAATCAGTTCCTCCGTCTGGTCAACCAAATAGATATCTTTTTTTTCGGGGGCAGGATGAGAACTCAAATGTTTTGATCACCATAAGATGAGGGTCATTGTATGACATTCATTCTCCCATATGGGCAGGTATACATGATATCAAATATATTGCAGATGTAAATGATAAAGAGAAGCCATTTCAGCTTCACTCTTGTATAATAATCTTCAAAGTGGGGGATTCTCTCTACTACTCACGATGATTGTGCTGCATGATAAAAGTGACAGGTGCACTAAATATGGTTCTAGATTGAAGCTCTGCTACTCTCTATGTAATCTGATTATGGACAGCACTGTGCTGTAAATACCTTTTATGCTCAAGGTGGAACGGACACTATCGTACATATGCTTCTATGCCTACTCACTTAGTATCTATGATGTTCATAGTTAAGTATGCTCTATAGTCAGTATGCTCTTCAGTCTTCTATACAAAGAGCTATGTCATGTCTCAGATCTTACATCAGACCATAGTACACCTCTGTCTGTCCTCTCCCATGGAGCGGTAATCAGAGCAGGCGGGAAATAATACCACTATGAGAAAATTATATGATCGCCGTAACCACAGACCACCTGCAGTAGACCCCTTGCGCAGAACACAACTCCATTATGTTAATGGTCATACGGATGATAACTATGTATAGAGGGAACCCCCAATGTTTTAACAACAACCTACGTTGCCTTCCATTGACTTACTATTCAAACCATGGGTGGTTTAAGGCATATTGATACTTTCTGGAAGTCAAAAGTTTACATACAGTAGATTTCTATGTCTTTAAAGGGTTTTCCACAAACACAAGTTAGGCCCTATCCACAGGATCGTGTTCGGCTCTGTCGAATTCCGTCAGCTCAGTAGAGATTAATGGAGCAGAACGGTCATGTGCTGCCGTCTGTTCCATACTCTGATGGAGTGACGAGGGGTCCGACGGAGGTACGTAAGACCCATCGGATTTCCAAAAACCTACAGGTCCCTCAATCATCTGAACAAACAATAATTACTCAAGTACAAAACAAGATGGGGATGTCCAGTCATTATACCGCTCAGGAAGAAGATGGTTTTTGGTGTCTCAGAGATACAAATGCTTGGTCCGAAATGTGCACTATCAACCCAAGAACAAAAGAAAAGACCTTGTGAAGATGTTGGCTAAGCTGTTAAGAGTGTAGCATTATCCACGTGAAACAAGAACTGTATCGACAAAAAAAGTACAAAAAACTGTATCCAAAAGAAACATAAAAAGACAGATTAATGTTTGCAAATGCCACAGGAAAGAAAGACCTAATCTTTGGAGAGATGTCCTGCGGTCTGATGCAACTAAAAGGTAACTATGATCAGAAACACATGACAATATGCCAAATATGGTGAGAATCCAGGTCTGGACTGTAGCGTGTAAGAAACTGTATAATCCAAAGCCAACCTGAAACGCAGGGGCGTAACTTGAGGGGGTGCAGAGGTTGCGATTGCACCTGGGCCCAAGAGGTTTAGGGGGCCTTATAGTGTCACTTCCATATGAGAAGACTATTCTATAAACATACTATAGTCGAGGGCCTGGCACAGATTTGCATTGGGCCCATCAGCTTCTAGTTCGCCACGCGAAATGATTTTCGGCTTAGACACCTTCTCAATGATAGTGTCTGAGATATAGAGCTATTTATAAACCAGAATAGCAGTTACGCAAACTGCTACTCATATCAGACTTTGTTTTATAGGAATTCTGGCATCTCTGCAGGTGATATTCTTCCTAGTTGGGAACTATTCTAAGATAGGTGTATGATTTAGACCCATTAGATGCACATGGTGAGAGTGTCTCTTCTGCTTTGAAGGACCGAGCATATTTGTCTTACATCGACAGTATCCATTTCAATGACGCTCATGTATACCGTATCTGTCCTCTGGTGGAGTGCAGAGTAATTGACAACTGAATTGCATAAACCTCAAACTGATAAAACTGGACACCTTGCAGTAAACACACAATATTACCGGAGGGAAATCTTTCAGACACATAAACCTATTAGATCAAATTGGATTCTCATTAGGGTAATTAAAAGAGGTCGTGCCACATAAAAACCCCTCTAACTTTAACTACCTGCACATTAACATCTCTAGAATAGTGTGATTCATTTAAGTTGGAATGATAAATGTATATATATTGGTTATTCTCAGAATTTAAGTCTGAAGGGAAGTGACTAATATTTAGGCGTTGGAGGAATATAAAATAACCGCTTCTATTATACAGTTACATGAGCTGACACATTTTCTACCTAGCTGCACATAATTAGCAATGAATCCGTTCAGTTGACTGCAGAGATTCTAAGGAAAAGTACTGAAATCCTTCTCACGAACTCAGGCGTGGTGAGAATGTTCTTACATAAAAAGAACAGAAATAGAACTATAAAAGATCAGCACAGGGGTCCTGTCCCGCATAGTGTGAGTTGTAACTACGTGAAAGGTGTGATGACCACCACTATCCTCATTGTGCACTTAAAGGCGTGTTCCACTTCAGTAAATTAATGGTATTATTTGTATGATGAAAAATAATACAATTTTCCAATATATTTCTGTATCAATTCCTCACCATTTTCTAGGATCTCTGCTTGCTGTCATTCTATAGAAATCCTTCTATGTAATGCAGTGGACAGAAATTGACCATGGTCACACAGGTGCACGGCTCGTTAGTATCATAGAGAGTAATCAGAGCTGTGTGATTATATAACGAGTCGTGCACCTGGTGTGACCATGGTCAGTTTCTGTCCACTGGAAGGAAACATAGAAGCTTTCTATAGAATGACAGCAAGCAGAGATCTAGAAAACTGTGAGGAATTGATAATAAGAAGTATATTGGGAAATTGTATAACTTTCATTATTCAAACAATATCAATTTTGTTCAAATGGCAATACCCTTTAATCCCACAACATTCTAATAGGCTTCTTGTAAGTCATACTTAGTACTTACTTCCCAGAATCCCTAGAGAAGCATCAATGGCCTTCATTGGCAAACTCTTATAAGGAGAACTCTTACTTCCTGATCCCAATTAAAAGTAAGAAATCTATAAAAGAGTCTTCTCGGTGTCCCCTGTAGAGCATAGTCTGCATTCTTCCTTCCCATTTTCTTGTAGTGAGGACTAGCGCTATGAGGTCTCCACTA
Organism: Engystomops pustulosus; assembly: GCA_019512145.1. Taxonomy (NCBI): domain Eukaryota; kingdom Metazoa; phylum Chordata; class Amphibia; order Anura; family Leptodactylidae; genus Engystomops; species Engystomops pustulosus. The sequence continues at coordinate 28,213,747 of CM033646.1, read as the reverse complement.
CACGGACATAGAGAGTACAGTAAATGTGCTTAAAGGATAATGAAGCTTCAAAAAACTTTCAGAAATTCCAGTTGTGTACAGGGCTGCGCTCAAATTTAGTTTTTGCCCTCAGTTGCAATGATATGTCGGGCTAATTTCGTTGCACCCTTACTAGTAGAGGATTAGAATATAGGTGGTTTAGGCCGGAAGCCCGCAATCCAAACCATCCACCAAATTTGATACTGAGAAGGACCTTCAACCATAAAATCCTCATACATCTGTTCCTGCTCACAATACACATGTACACAAGGAGCCATTTGAAGACCTTTGAAGGTCCTCCAAAGGCCCTGTAAACCGCAGATTGAAAGGCAGGCAGGAGGGACACATCCTCCATTACCCAAGAAGCTCGATTCTAGCACCATATGTAGGAAGTGATTTCAGACTCGTAGGGGCTATAATATTCATACAGCCCCTGGCCCATGGCTTAATCCGCCCAGACCCTACAATGGAGGATAAAACATAACCCCCTGTAGGTCCCTATATTTAGGATGTATGCCTTAAAGCGGAAAGAGGAATGAACATCAGCAGTGGCCAATGATTATTTAGCTTATGCATAGTGTGTGATAAAGGTAGTTGTATCGCGGGACGCGGGTCCACCCGTGCCTCCGCCCCTCGCGAGCGCGCTGCCAGCCGAATACGTTTCGGCTCCTTGCCCGGCTTCTGCGCTCCCCAACCGGCGGCTGCCCAATCATCTCGGCCGTGCGCGCCCTAGGGCGCACGCGTATCGGCTCTGCAATTTAAAGGGCCAGCGCACCACTAATTGGCGCTGCCATTAAGGTAAATCTATTTAATCTGCCTCTTCCGTGATCCCTGCCGGATCTTTGTGCCTAGACCCTAGAGAAAGCTTGTTTATGCCGTGTCTGTGAATTCCCAGTTGTGACCCTGGTTCTGCCTTTGACTTCGCTCCTTGCCTCCTGCCTTGACCTATTGCTACGTCTCTGACTCCGATCCTGTGCTGCCCGTCCTAAACACCTGCCGTCCCGACCACGAGATTGCCTGCCGTTTCTGTACCTCGACCTTGGCTGCCACTGCGGACAAGTCACGCCTGTGGAGCGTCCTGGTGGTACCACTCTGCAGCAAGACCATCATGCTTTGCGGCAAGCTCTGGTGAAAACCAGGTACCACTTGACTCCGGTATCAGGTTGTGGCTTGTGTCACGTCCGCAGTGGTCCAGAAGATTCCACAACCTCAAAGGCCTGACAGTAGTGACCAGTTTAACAAATCTCTTGATTGAGCACCCTTGACAATTCAACAAGTAAACCAAACTCAACAAAAAAATAAACAATCGAATAGTAACCCAGTACACATCAGTACAGAAATAGTAACCCAGTACACATCAGTACAGAAATAGTAACCCTGTACCGATCCCCTACATAAATACAGAACACAACCCAAATGTCTAATTTGAAACACACCGAAGTCCCCTACGTAGTGCCCCTTTGCCCCTTTACCTTCCCTATATTTTTCACCCTATAATAATATGAAATCTTCTGTACAATTTTCAGAGGAAACAGTTGCCTATAATTGACCCAAAGGAAAATATGTTTGCTACCGAGACATAATATTAGTGGGGCACAGGTAGTGCTCGCACAGCACGTTCCCTTTTTGTGTACAAATTCTGAAGTCACTGTTCTTTCCTTTTTTTCCTAAATAAAAACAGGATTGTTACCTAAAGTTGAAACAGGTTAAGTTTAGAGGAAATGGTAAAGCATAAGATAATGAAAATGTGGTATAATACTATGTTATTGCACATTCCAATAAGCTACTGTTCTGCAGGAAGAATGCAAGGAATCCTTCTCGTCACTGTTGACTAGTTCCTAAATTGTCATGTATTAAAACTGTATTACTTATAAGTGGGTTTTGGTTTAAAGGGAACCTATTAACAGATTTTATCCCATTAAACTACTAACCCCCTCAGGTAGGGTGTAAAATGTCATTTCTAGAATTCCCTCCTTTACATGAAATCTCACCAGTTTACCTATAACAAGTTCTCTAAACTCACGTTTTTGCCGGAGACGAGTCAAGTTTAGAGGCTGTAAGGGTAGTGTGATTTCAGATACCCCTTTATTTGGTTCTGTAGTACCTAGAAACGTTTGGTGTCATATTAAAGCTATGAATCTCATCTTACAGATCGCATCCGGCTTGTAGTTCTGTGATCTACAGAACTGAAGTTACAGGAAGTTAAAGACAAAGTTGAAATAGGAGCATTCTTGCATAGGAAATTCTTCAATTTTATTTTACTGTCTGTATCTCCCGTTCTGTAGCTCACAGAACCACAATCCAGATGTTATTCTTATCTTTAATATGACAGCTACCCTTAAGATAGGTCATTGGTTGGGGTCCAACACTGGAAGTCCAACTCCGTTCTATGGATATTAGTCAGTGCTGTGCTCTGCAGATCCCTCTTTAAGGGTGTTCAAGTGTCAGCACCCCACTAATCTGTCATGCCTTTAAAGTCCAAACCATTTAGGTAATTTTGTGCTTGATTTCAGCTATTGTGTTTCAGTGGATGAAATCGGCAGCAGATAAGACAAGAATTCTCTTACCATGTCTAGAATACATTTTTGTTTTGTACTGTGTACTGTACAGATCCACACAAATTCTGCACAAATTCTGCTACAGATCCACTATATTTGTACTTATTTAGCAACTATACTACTGGACTAGTAGGAAAGTCACTTAAGCTTCCATTTTGCCAATAATACTCCTTGTGAAAGACTATGGTGGACAGGTATCAGGCAAAACTATCTCATAGGCTAAACTATAGGCAGCCAGTCAACCCAATTATCCCCTTTGCTGATCTTTTCAGACTCTTTCTGGGTGCTTCCTGATGTCTACACACTCCTGTCAGGGCGTGGGTTGGTCGTATCCAAGGACAGCTATCTCATTTCTAAGGGACAACATGGCCACATTTACGGGCTAATGCTCTTCACACTGGTAATTTTTTTTAAGAGGAAGCAATTGAAGAAATGTTTGAAATGATGAATTAAATAAATGTGAATGTTCAGATAAGAATACTCCTTTAACTGTTTTTCTTTTTTTTCATGGATGCTGGGTGATCATGTGCCCAAGAAACTTCTGTCTGACTCTGCCCCATGTAGCTGAAAATGAGGAAGACATTCCATTACCAAAATATAACTCAGCAGCTTCGATAAGTATCATGACAATATACAAGTGGTCCCCTACTTAAGAACACCCGACTTACAGACATACAGACCCCTAGTTACAAACGGACCTCTGGATTTTGGGAATTTACTGTACTTTAGCCTTGGGCTGCAACAAACAGCTCTAAATTCTATCTGGGGTTACATTTATAAAATATACAGTTCCGACTTACATACAAATTCAACTTAAGAACCTACAGAATCTATCTTGTACGTAACCCGGGGACTGCCTGTATGTACAAGCAGAAAGAAAATACTGAGCAATCTCTTGTCTGTCAGATAACATTTTTAAAGGATTTCTCTTCAGTCCATGTTGGGTAGAAGGGGGAACATCAGTCGTTTGAGCCCCTGCCCCTTCTCCTTAACAATTGGCGGGGGTGTCCCGATCCACCACACCATCAGCCACAACATCTGACATTGACTTTCAATACTAAAATAATAATCATTCATTTTATATAGTGCACACAGATAAAGCAGCGTTGCTAAGAGCTTGCCAAATCAGTCCCTGTCCCCAATGGGGCTCACAATCTAATCAACCTACCAGTATGTTTTGTAGTGTGGGAGGAAACCGGAGGACCCGGAGAAAACCCACGCAAACACAAAGAAAACATACAAACTCTTTGCAGATGTTGACCACAAAACCATTAATCTCCAAATTCCCAGGACGTTGTTACTGCCTGAGCTCTTGAACTGCTTAAAAGGGAAGGTGCAGCATAAAATATAAAAGATGTTACCTAAACACACAGGAATTTTAGCATTAAAACTGGCAAATGCTGCTATGCAGCAAATAGTCAGCATATCCCTACATTATCTGCTCAGAAAGTGCTGTTACTAAGCCCTGGCACATTCCTCTGCAGACTCATAGCTTTTGGGAGAACTACTGAATAGATTAAATTGAACCATCCATTTCCATTATTTTGTGCCAAGTATGGAACTTTTCTTCCAACTACCGTGTACAGTGGAATTTGCTGACGGCGGCACCTTGGTTGGATTGTAAAATGTTTTAAGGCATCGGCTTTGTGTTAAATTTGAATTGCAAAAAAATCTGGAAGGGTCGGGAATATATAGAAGCGGTCGTGAGCAGTGTCTAGGTGTTATACTGAAAAAAACTCTATAGGGAATTTTTTATCATCTCTCTGTGAATAAATACATGACTGATGGGGCCATCCATTACGTGGACAGGAGTTAATTTGAATGGCCGACATGTAATGCTACATTAAGCCAGATATGGCCTCCCTTGCATTTAAATAATCCCAAATATCATATTATTTATACCATAGAGACCTGTGACAAATGGTGTCTTCACAGCCGCTAGTAATGTTCTGATATTAGTTCTGATATTAGTCTAATATTAGCTTAGAACCCACTTTTCGACCTCAGAAGCAGTGCCCCCCTCCTGTCCATGGCACTATCTGGTACTGCAAGTCTCCATATTCAAGAGAAATGCAGTGATCTGTAGCATCATACACAGTCCCTTATAGAATGGCTCTGCTTTTCTTGGAATAAACTTATATCTCTTATCTGTGTTTCCCTACATGGTTAGAAACACTCATGTAAAGGCTATACACAGCTGGGCCAACTTTTTTTCTTTACTGCCAATTGTATTTATACATTTATAAATAATATAGTATTTATATTGGAACAATCACCAGAACGCTATCAACAAAATCATTTACAATAAGTACAATAACGTTGTATTGCATTGAGTTGTATGAAATCAGTTTACCAATTGGTATATGTTACCCTACTCTGTAAGAAAGGTTTCACGGCTTGTTGAACAGCTCTCCACAGCTGAGCTCCATTGATGAATACTCGGGATCCAGGCAGCAGGAAGGAAAAAAAACTTCTTGCTGGAAAACCATACCAAGTGCTGCTTGTGATTGACAACTCCCTTTCTGATCCTGGGAAAGCTGGGTGTGTCTTTGTACTCGTTTTGGCTGCAGCTGCGGTTTGAGTGATGGACGGCTGAGCCAGTCAGTGCTGGAGGTAGTGTCCATTACTGCCTTATATTCTGCTCAGCCCCTTCATTTGGTGCTGGTTATTGCAGTCTAATCTGTGTATCTAGTGCTCTTGCTATTGTGTTTCTTGCTACTCTGTGTATTGACTTCTGCTTTGTCTACTGACCATTCTATTTGCTATACGATTCTGTACCTTTGCCGCCATCTTGGTTTTTACCTGGTTTGTTAGACACTGCTTGTCTGACTGTATCTGTTGTTTGTCCCTCAGTGTTGTGTCTCTCCTGTTGTTATCACGCTTTCCCTGTCTCAGAGCTGTGTTAGATTTCTGTGCACCAGTGTGAACACTAGTCTATATCTGTATTCTTGTTACCTGTCCGCTCCACCATCCAGCAGCTGCAGTGTCGGACTGGGTTTCCGCCAGAGAAAATCAATTTGGGGGCCCACTCTTCATTATTTCCTAGGAAATATACTATAGCAGCCTCCAAATTGTGGCGTTTTCTGATGGACCTCTGGGGTTCAGTATTGGGTTGAGCCAGGGCCCAACGGAGGATCCTCTGGTACTCTGGTGGGCCAGTCCGACACTGTGCAGCTGTCAGATGAAGTAAGTTTTCCCTGGCATCTTGTAGGGTCACTCAGGGACCGTCAGTTAGCTTCAGGGACGTCTCAGGGTGAGTTCGCCACCACTTGCCTAGTCTGACATCTGCGTCCGCCATACCACCCACCATTTATCTTGTGATTCATCTCCCTTAGTCTCTGTACATCAGAGGAGGGGGTATTAGCTATTGTTATAGTGACCATGAAGTGTAAAAGAGGGGGAGCAGAGCAGTCTCATTCATGTGAGATACAGAGAAAACGCAGGGAATGCCCGCAGACATACAGTAAGTTTGATAGAGAAGGGGCAGCAATATGCAAATGGTTTGACATGTATGACAAGAAAATCTTACTGCAAGAATGCACTAAGAGGTCATCATAATCCTCTAACAGTTCTCTGTATAAGAAGAAAACCAATTGGGGGGAATTTTTCACATGACAGTGTATGATAAAAGGCCACATCAACCCCTGCCAAAGCATATACATCATGAGGTCTATGCTGTGGGTGGCCGTGTTGAAGGCAAGCGTGTGGCAAATCCAAGCTGGCATAGTTTTCATAAAAATCTGTGATTTTTAGAAATCTAAATTTTTTTAAAAGTATATAACCATGTGGCCGGAATGCCCCTTGTTTGCCCACTTCGCCAGCGGCTGCTCCCTGCACACCCACCTGGCATAACCACAATTCAACATTTCTTGCAGTGAGAGAAGAAAAATACTAATTATTTAAAACAGAAACTGGCGCAGAAGCCTGGTCAATGCCCCCCATTATTTTTAACTATTAAAAAATAACTTCATATATTACATAGCTTTTAAATGTTAAAAATAACCAGATTCTGGACCATAAGCCACCACTTAGTAAGAAACACTTTAGATATAGTCTGAAACAAAGGAAAAAATATATTTGGCACTGATTAAGATCGCATATAGAAAAAGCACAGAACTGTTCCAACACATACAGAAAGTTCGCTACATCCCTCCATCCCACACATAATCAACATCCATACACTCACTCACACACCACAAGCTCTGCTACATCCAATTTTCTTGCAAAAGTCCTATCAGTCAAAAATGATGGTATATAAAAATATAACTTATATATAAACAGTACAGAATACACTGGAGATTAACAAAAAATTAATGAAAGATCACACTTGATTTTTTTTCAGAAAAATGTAATCTCCATTGATAAATATTTGATGGATTTTTTTGTGGGGTACACCATGCCATTAGAATGGTTTGTATAAAATTACCAACATAAAATCTTTATTTTGCAAAATGATGATCATATTTAGAGAATAGATTAACTGTAAAGGTTACACCAGTCACCAATCAGTAGGGAGTGCACAGGGCTTTGCTGTGAATGATTCAGCCCATCTGCCGCCACAGGACATCACTTGTGTCTCCCACGGCTCTGCTGGGATTTTGGTCCATTCTTACTCCAGTCTCTTCCACAGTCTGTAACTGTTGTGGGGTTTCTAGTAATAAACTTTGTCACCATGGAACTGTTTTACCCATTTGCGTGTGTATAAGGGGTATTGCCCTGCAGAAAATTGCTGCTGATAAATAAATGAAGAAACACAGGAAGCAACCACATTTACTCATGCAGCTGTAGAGAGCTCAAACTCCTGCTATAGAAAACATTCCCAAACTCATGACACTTCTCCACCATCTTTCACTGACTTCTTTGCACACTTTGGGTTCAGTCTTTCCCAGTTTTGTCAACAAACATAATATTTCCCACCAGATCCAATAAATTAAATTTGCTTTCATACTAAAAGGAACTGTGGCCATTCCCACATGTCCACACAAACATGTTCCTGCAGCAAAGGGGAACCTAGTATTTTGTATATTTCTGCAATAAGAGGTTGGCTAGCCAGATGGGCTTTCAGTCTAATGTCTTAAAATATTGAGATACTATATGACCAAAATAGATCTTACCATGGTCCAGTGCTGAATGGTAAGGAATATCATGCAGTGTTGAATCAAGTACTCATGGAGATTCTGCCACATGTCATGTGGTCCTCTCTGACAATTTAGTTCTCCAAGGACAGCAAACTTGGGGGACTTAAATGAGTTTGTGATGTAAAGATGAAATATTAAAAAATCATAGACTTGGACACAACAAACTTCTATTACGATGGTGATAGGTGACCCTTTGGCCTAATCAGGCCACCTTGAGGCATAGGGTTTCAGTAACTTAGCAATGACACAACATTTTGCAAAGTCAGTGAAAACTGGAAATTGAAAACTGGAAAAATGTTTAGAAATTGTGATCAGTGTTCTTATCAATCATTCTTATTAACATTTTATTCTGTTTAGGATGAGGGAACATACTCGTCCGAGCTTGTGCTCGGTCGAGCATTAGCGTACTCGAAACTGCTCGTTGCTACGGAGATACTTCGCCCGTCGAGAAAATGGCAGCTCCGCGTTTTGCTTTTTGGCGGCCAGAAACAAGCCAATCACAAGCCAGGAGACTCTGCACTCCACCCAGCATGAAGTGGTACCCTTACACGTCGATAGCAGTGGGTGGCTGGCCAGATTCAGTGACCCTGGGACTAGAATGCCGCTGCCGCGCTGCTCGGATCATTCTGTGTCTGGATGCCGCTAGGAGAGAGCTGCTGCTGGTCAGGGGAAAGCTTAGGGTGTTTATTAGCTACGTTAGGCAGGAGTGATTCTCCAAGAACCAACAGCCCTTTTTAGGCTACAATAACGTTATACTTTTTTTTTTTATTTGGCAGCTAGTACCATTATTGTGAGGAATTTGCAGGGGGACTTACTACCGTGTGTTTTAGCTCTTAGTGACACACATATCCACCTCAAACACAAGTGGGAAAATTTATTAGGGGTTGATTTCAATGGCACAGTTGCCATTTACTTTTTATTTACGTTATTTTTTATAAACTCAGTGTCATCTCGCTCTGCATAGTAGTTGCTTTCATACTTGGCTAGAAAATAGCCATAGGGGAATCCAAACGGCTACTTACGCCTACAGTAGCGTTAATATTTGATTTCTGTGATCTGCTGGTGGCTGTACTGCTGCAGTGCATTACTAGCAAATGTGGAGCAATTTGTAGTGAGACTTGCGAACCGCTGTGTTTGCGCTTAGTGACGTACATATCCATTGGCAAAGACCGAAGTGGGAAATTTATAAGGGGTGTGGATTCAATTAGGCACAGTCTGCCATTTCCTTTTTTATTTACGTATTTTGTTTAATAACTCAGAGTCATCTCATCGTCATAGTAGTGTGCTTTCATACTGGCATAGAAAATAGCCATTAGGAGCATCCAAACGGCTTACTTACGCCTACGTAGCGTTATATATTTGATTTCTGGTTGACTGCTGTGGTGTGTACTTGCTGCAGTGCATCTACTAGCAAATTGTGAGCAATTTGTAGTGAGACTTGCGACCGGCTGTGTTTTGCGCTTAGTGACGCACTATATCCATTGCAAAACCGAATGGGAAAATTTATTAGGGGTTGGATTTCAATTAGGCACAGTCTGCCATTTCCTTTTTTATTACGTTTATTTTTTTAATAACTCAGTGTCATCTCATCTGCCAAAGTAGTGTGCTTTCCCATTGGCTAGAAAATAGCCATAGGAGAATCCCAAACGGCTTACTTACGCCTACAGTAGCAGTTATATATATTGATTTCTGGTTATGCTGGTGGCTGTACTTGCTGCAGTGCATCTACTAGCAAATTGTAGCAGCATTGTAGTGAGACTGCGACCGCTGTGTTTGCGCTTAGTGAAGCCACATATCCATTGCAAGACCGAAGTGGGAAAATTTATAGGGGTTGGATTTCAAAAAGGCAGTCTGCCATTTCCTTTTTTATTACGTTTATTTGTTTAATAACTCAGCGTCATCTCATCTGGCACAGTAGTGTGCTTTCATACTTGGCTAGAAAATAGCCATAGGAGAATCCAACGGCTTACTTACGCCTACAGTAGGTATAGATATTTGATTTCGGGTGATTGCTGCGTGGATTGTACTTGCTGCAGTGCATCTACTAGCAAATTGTGAGCAATTGTAGTGAGGACTTGACGGACCGTTGTGTTTTGCGCTAGTGACGCAACATCCATTGCAAAGACGAAGTGGGGAAATTTATTAGGGTGGATTCAATTAGGCACAGTCTGCCATTTCTTTTTTTTTACGTTTATGTTGTTTAATAACTCAGCGTCATCTCTGGCATAGGTAGTGGCTTTCATACTTGGCTAGAAAATAGCATAGCAATAGGATAAGCATCATTGTTTAAAAACTAAAAAACACAAAAAAAAACAAAAAAAACAAAAAAAAAGTAAAAAAAAAATAAAAGGTATAACTCCATTTTAAAAATGTTTAAACCCGAGGGCTAGGGGAGAGAGGACGAGGCGGGGGACGTGGGCGTCCAACTACTGCAGGGGGTCAGAGGCCTGGTCCTGGGCGGGGTGAGACACCACCTGCTTATGAGGGAGCAGGGGAAACGCCGCAGAGCTACACTCCCTAGGTTCATGTCTGAAGTTACTGGGACTCGTGGTAGAGCACTGTTGAGCCAGAACAGTGCGAACAGGTGATGTCGTGGATTGCCGACAAGCTTCGGCAAATTTGTCCACCAGTCAGTCTTCCACGCAGTCCACCCATTCACCGAAATCGGCACGCCTCCAACTCCTGCACCTCAGCCTCCTCCCCCCCGTCTGCCCTCCAAGGGAAAATTTGGCATTGAACGGCATAATCTGAGGAACTGTTTTCTGGACCCTTCCCACAGTCACAACCACTTGTCCGGTTGCTGCTGAGCAATTTTCCGATGCCCAGGTTTTCACCAGTCGCAGTCTGTGGGTGATGATGACCTTCTTGACGTAGTGGAAGAAGTGTCTAAAGAGGTGTCGACGATGAGGAGACACGGTTTCAGACAGTGGGGAAGTTGTTGTAGGCAGGAAGTCCGAGGGGGAGCAGACTGAGGGATCGGAGGATGATGAGGGGACAGACCCAAGCGGGGTTGATAGGCCGGTGAACACAGTGCTTCTGAGACAGAGGAGAGTCCTCGACCAGAACAGGTTGGAAGAGGCAGTGTGGGGCCAGACGGAGAGGCAGGGCCAGAGCGTGGTGCATCAGGCCAAATGTGTCAACTATGAAGCTCCGTGGCGAGGGCTCCTGCGGGCGAGGGCTAGATGTTTCAGAAGTCTGGAGTTCTTTAAGGAAACCGCTGACCGACGGACTGTGGTGTGCAAACATTGCCAATCCAGGATCAGCCAGGGTTCACCACTATAGCTTAACCCACCAGTATGCGCAGGATATGAAATGCTAAACACCCCACTCAGTGGCACAAGCCCGTTCACCTCCGGCCGTGCACACACTGCTCCTTCCCCTTGTGTCAGCTGATAGTCAGCCCCCTGCCCAGGACCTGCCACAAAAACCCCATCGTCGCCTCCACGATCTCCACAGCATCCACCAGCGTTAGCTCTCCATACCAGACGCTGGGGAGGAAACCAAATATAGTGCAACCCACCCGCACGCACCAAGCCCTTAATGTCCACACTCTCAGTATTGCTTAGCCTGGAGATGCTGCCCTATAGGCTATAAGGACCGAGGCCTTTCGCAACCTCATGCGCGGCGCCGCCCCGACCATCGGTATTCGGTCCCCAGACCGCCACTATCTTTTCCCGATGTGCATTCCCAGCCCTGCACCAGCACGTTTCAGACAACATCAATCCGTGCCCTGACCAACGCCGTTTCTGACAAGGTCCACCTGACCACGGACACGTGGACGAGTGCTGGGCAGGGCCACTATATATCGCTGACGGCACATGGGTTAACTTGGTGGGAAGGACTGGGGACCGAGTATGACCCTGCGGCTGGTCATTACTGCCGACGCCGAGGATTGCGGGGCCTACCTCGGTCCAGGTGTTTCAGGCACTATATGCTCCTCCTCCTCCCAGCCCTCCTCCACTCCCTCCTCCGAATTACATCCGTGGGCATGGTGCCAACAGTTGGTAGCTCTAGGCAAAGCAGCAATGCCGTCGCTAAGCGACAGGCAGGGTGCCAAACTGCTGTGGCCTAGGCGATAAAAGGCACAAGCCCAAGAGCTATTACAGGGCATCACGGCACAGACGATCTGTGGCTGGCACCGCGAACCTGAAGCCAGGCATGGTTGTGTGTGACAACGGCCGTAATGGTGGCGGCTCCTGCAACGGCAGACTGAACTCTGTCATGGCCATGCTGTTGCCCATAATTTTGGCATAATGGTGCATTTAAGCAGCCTCAGAGGCATCCATGCATGCTGCCCCTGCTGTTTCCTGTCCATTTCCGTGGTGTTTCCATCCTTTTCTGAGGTTCCCAGGTGTTTGGCCAAGCTTCCCTGTGCAGAGCCTTGGTCCCCTTGAAAAATGCTCGAGTCTCCCATTGACTTCAATGGGGCTCGTTATTCGAGACGAGCACTCGAGCATCGGGAAAAGTTTGTCTCGAATAACGAGTACCCGAGCATTTTAGTGCTCGCTCATCTCTAATTCTGTTCTTTAGAAGATATACAATTTATGAAATAAGCTTTAAAGGAAACCTACCACTTGAAGTGGCAGGTTTCAGAAGAAAATACCGAGCACCAGCTCAGGGTGAGATTATTTTTGTTAGTGTTTTAAACCGCGGTATCGCGGTTTAAAACACTTTTTAAACTTTATAGCCGGCGCAGGGAGGTACGCGAGCGAATGGGCCGGGTAAGTAAATCTGCCCCAATGTGTTTATGTACTGCACCCAGCTTTCTGTAGTGTTTTACATATCATATTCTTACTGATTTATCTTTAAAATACATTTTCTCAGCCCAGTAATCACTATCCTACAACAGCACGCTTTGTTGGAAAAATACATCAGGACTAGTTAAAAGTAAATGCTATAGTATAGTAACAAGAGTCATTTAACCGGGGTTTAACAGCATGACGATGAAAATGGATTTTATAAAACCACTTAGACATTTTTATTTCGGTAAAAGCTCGATTTCCTGGCTGACGTGGTTAAGATTACGCTTTTAAAGCTGCATAAAGACACCTAAATACCCTTTAAATTCTCCCTTTTACATCAACGCAGGCTGACAATTTAATGTGTTTTCTTTATCGTTGGGCTCTCGGAGAACAAGGGGGGACGGAGCTTTAAGAAAAACATCCCAATCAGATAAAGACTGGGTTTCTGAGTAGTTTTTTTGTTCTGCTGCTATTGACGTAAATTTGTTGAAACTAGCTAATTTTCGAGTGTTAAAGGTCATGCCACATGCCAACAGTATTTCTTTTCAAGAAAAGCAGACATACTGTAGTATACACTCTTCTCCTAAGCTGCGTCTGCACTATGAAGCCGCTCTTTGTTCGGGGTAGTGACCTCCTCCTTGGGCCATAAAACATGTCTGAAGGTCTACAGTAAAAGGGTCAGTATATCAAAGAGTCATTTCATGGGTCTTAACGCAGTGTGATCCAAGCGAAACCACAAAACGGAGGAATTGATGCAGAAATGTAAAAAAAAAAGTCTATAAATTCAGTGTTTTACCTAGAAGAGAAGTGAGTGAGCCTCTCATCGGATAACTACTTACTGTTCAACAATTTTGTTATAGAGCCAAACATATTTCTTGTGTAAAAGATCATTATCTACGACTCAAAACAGTCCTTATTAGTTGTAAGGTGACTTTCGAATTAACCCGGCGTCCCTGGGTGGGCCACATAACCCCCCCCCCAGGTCAGACCTAACATGGCCCCTGGATCTAAAATGGCTGACAGTACGCAAGATGGCATCCGAAACCAGTGCAATCTGGAGCCAAAAGAGATACACCAGTCTCTTAGAAAATACAAACTCACAATGTATATTAGCACGCAGCTGCATATATAAAACCCAAAAAATCATCTTCATAGGGGTGTGAAAAGGTGATAAAATACTGCAATGCTATAGGCTTGAATATCTCCCCATAAATTCACTTTCCCAAAACATGCAGATGAACTTTACATATTATTTCTCACACAGAGAACTGTCTCCAGGTAGTCCTGACAAGAAGACTCCGATGGCTCCTCGGTGAGGCCAAAACATAAGATAAGCAGATGCTGAAGCATAAATATAGGACAAGAGTCAAGGACAGAACTGCCTCTCAGCGGAGGATTCAAAATGATGTTTGAATCATGAAATGAATAGACATTTTTTAAAATATGGCCGACAATGGTCAGCATGACACCCCCCCCACCTTCCGGCTAAGACAAAAATGGTGTCTACTCTGTCCAAGATGGCATCTGTAGAGATATATATTTCTCCCAGTCTGTATTAAAATTAAAAAGGGAAAAAAACTGATTCACGTTGATGAGTGAACGCTCCATAGGCTAACATTGTGTGCTATGTACTTGTCAGATTAGGGGTTACAACAGCGTGGTGACATCAGGTGTGTATAAAGGGAAGTGGGGTACATATAGTAGAACTGCATCAACACCTTAACAATACATATACATTCCTGTGTCAGAAATAATTTTTTATTGTTTTTATTATGAAAAGTTATACAATTTTCAAATATATGGTACTTTCTATACCTCTGCTACATCTCTGCTTGCTGTCACAAAAAGCTTCATTGTTTACTTCCAGTGGATAGAAATCTGACTATAGTCACACAGGTGCACGGCTCGTTATATCCCACAGCTCTGATTACTCTCTGCGATACTAATGAGTCGTGCACCTGTGGGACATCACATGACCAGGGACGGATGAAGATTCCTACGGAATGACAGAAAGAAGAGATCTAGAAAAATATAAGGCATTGATATATAAAATATATTGGAAAATTGTATAACTTTTTTTTATACAAACAATAATATTTATTGGCTGAAATAGGACAACCCCTTTAAGGATGTGTAAAGAGGGGTTATGAGATGAGACCTCTTCATACCTACCAGATGGATGCAGCTCCATAGCTGCATGTCATGCAGGGTCTGGGATCAGACATAGACAGTGGGCCCTGAGACTAATCCCTTTCCCAGCTGTCCCTTCCTATTGCCCGGCCAATCCTAGGTGGTAGACAACTAGAAGGCGATTTCTCCTTTTGCCAAAGTGCAAAACATGTAGACAAAGTCAAAACAATACAAACAGATAAGAATAAATGCCAGAGCCGAGTGACACCAGTGAACGCAAATGAAGTACAGAATCACAAATAACGATGAGTAGTCAGAACAAGAGCCATGGTCGGGGTACCAGGAAAACAATGATCAGAGACACTAGAAAGGTATGGGCCAAGCAAGGAAACATCTATAACCAGAACCTGAGGAAGGGTGGAAAGAACTGATCTTAGACTCCGGCCTCAATAGTGAGTAGGCCAGAGATCCAAACAACACAGGGAGCAGGTGAGTAGTGTGATAAGCTGTCAATCACAATGTACAATTACTGAAGAACCAGAGCTAATGCTGCAGGAAAGATATTGGTGCGGTGCTAATCAATCCAAAATGAATAGCCAGCTAAACCCATGTTCACACTGCTTTAGTGTACCACAATACAATCAGCGGCTCCACAGATATTACACTGCTCACAAACCCAACATTTGCTGGCTAATGATGGGGGGGTCTCTGAGGTTATTGGCGAAAAAGAGAAGTTTTAGTATAATATTTTTTTTCATGGAATATCTAAATGTAAAGTGGATGACTACAGCTTTGATATGTATTCACATTGTCATTAACACTACAGGGAATGTATTAAAAATAGGTATTTAGGAATAAAATGTGCTCGTTGTGGGTGTAGCGTTGTTTTATCGTTCTGTATGATTTTCTGGAATATTCATTTGTTTGCCTTTTTGTGGCGTACTGTACTGTAAGTCGTGATCTTTTGTCTGCCTCTTAGTCGTAATATTTCACACTGAGCTTCACACGGCTGATTTGCTTCTGAGAAGTCATTTGCTACCCACAAAATCAAAATGTGCTTCACTAAAAGCAAGAGGGCGTACACAGTGCTCAGAAGATGAAGAAACTTTCCAAACTTCCTACTTTGCCGACTGCAGATTGAACCTATGATATGTTTTTTGTGCGTTACAGAAAAGGACAACAGCCTTTTTACTAAATGGAGCTGTTAAAATCCAAAAGCGTCAGCCAAGAAAAAGATGTCTATTCATGCAGAACTTCCCGGGCCTAGAGGCAATCACTTTTCTAGTTACTAATATTTCAGTGTGCTTTAATTTTGCAGGAGGAATCTATACAAATCCAGATAGTGATGAAAGGGGTATTCTCACAAAGACAAGTTTCTTAAAGGGTTTGTCCGAGATTTTACAAAAAAACTAAGGTGACCGGGAGGTTAAAAAAAATAAACATATACTTACCTCCAAGCAACCCTCCGGGTGTCCCCAGCTGCTGTTGCTCCGATCTGTGCCCCATGTAAAAAAACATAGCCGCGGGAGCAGTGCTGGCTTCCGGCTGGAACCAACATCCATCAGTCCCTATTCACAGCATTGTATATGCGGGACGGATGGGTGATGGGTCCGGCCAGAAGCTGAATGCAGCCATGTTTATTTACAAGGAGCACAGACCGGAGCTACAGCAGTGCGGGACACCCGGAGGGAGGTACATGTTTATTTTTAAGCAGACCCCTCCCAGCCAACTATGTTTTTTTTTTGTAAAGTCTCGGATAACCCCTTTAAATGTACTCAGGAAAACAAAATAACACAATCTCTAATTCACTGTTATTAACATAAATACAGCATTTCACAAGTCCAACGTGTCTCTATTAGTCCTGTTGTTTAAATTTTGGTCGCCCCTGATTAAATTCCTGACTATGGTCAGGCAGATTCCTCTAGCATCTCTTGCACTGCAGGAGGGTGAATAGGAGGCAGAGAGCTACAGATAAAGTTACTTAATGTCCAGCACCAGGAGAGAAGATGGCAGCAGATCTACTGACACGGTCTGGATCCTAGGGGAGGGAGGCATAGCAGTACTGACTGTGTGCTTTATAGGTGAGGTAGCAGAGATGAGTGTGTCATTGTGTCTTATATTCATCTTTTGACTTTGATCTGTCTCATCTCTTTTTCTGTGTCAGATATCTTCAGAAGCTAAATGCAAGTGTAGATAAACCATATACCCTAATAATCTAAGCACATTGCCAGCACACAATATCTCATAGCCAGTGGCGTAACTAGAAGAGGCAGGGCCCCATAGCAGATTTTTGCATGGGGCCCCCCTTAAAAATATTCATACACACACGTTTATACAACATAACACAACATAACATTCTACACTCACTTTTATATACTTGTCCACACATACATACATATACACTCATATGCACACATTTATGTACTCATATATACATCTATACACTAAAGTTACATGCATACATAAATCATATACATAAACATACAGTATATAGACATCATATGCACACATATTGAATCTATATACAGTATATACACACAAAAAGCATATGCATACAGCAAACACACATAAATACAGCATATAATCAAACATACAGTATATAGGGCGTTTACACACATACATCAGTATATGCAGCATATACACACATACATACAGTATATACAGCATATACACACATACATACAGTGTATGCAGCATATACACACATACATACAGTATATGCAGCATAAACACACATACATACAGTGTTTACAGCATATACACACATACATACAGTGTTTACAGAATATACATACATACAGTGTTTACAGCATATACACACATACATACAGTATATGCAGCATATACAAACATACATACAGTATATGCAGCATATACACACATACATACAGTGTTTACAGCATATACACACATACATACAGTATATGCAGCATATACACTCATACTGCAAATGCACACATACATACAGTATATACTGTAAGCAAATACACACATATAGCATACATTCATTAACTATACATACATATATAGGGACTTACATATCTTGCAGTGGGGTGGGTCGGTTAGGAGGCACCCTGCAGGACTATGAAGTGTGCCGGCCGGGCGGCAGCGGCAGCAACTTGGTGGGCGACTGTGGGAGCAGTGTGGGGAGCCTGCAGGGAGGCCGCGGGTCCGGGGAGCCTGCAGGGTGGCCGCGGGTCCGGGGAGCCTGCAGGGTGGCCGCGGGTCCGGGGAGCCTGCAGGCTGGCCGCGGGTCCGGGGAGCCTACATTGTGGCCACGGGACCGGGGAGCCTGCAGGCTGGCCGCGGACCCTGCCAGGGAGCTGCGGGAGCAGAGTTTAGGGCGACGTTGAGGGGACCGGGGTAACGGCTGGGCGGCCGCAGGAGCAGCATGTCCGCCGGGCACCAGCAGGAGCAGCATATCCGCCGGGCACCAGCAGGAGCAGCATGTCCACCGGGCACCAGCAGGAGCAGCATGTCCGCAGCATGGACAGGACGGAAACACTCGGGCGGGCTTGACAAAGAGGGGGACGGGCCATGATATCAACCTTAATGCGCGTATAGCAGGGCCCGTGAGGCGGTCGGACCGGGTACGAAAATACAGCGCAGTCTCCAGACATTGTGATTGTTCCGCTTCCCGGGCCCCTGACACTCACGGGCCCCGTAGCAACCGCTATGGCTGCTATGATGGTAGTTACGCCACTGCTCATAGCACAGAGGAATCATGAAATGTCTGCTTAGAGAGTCCCCGCTCACACTCTGGAATCTTGCACTGAACACCACTGAGTGATAGGAGCAAAAAGAGCAATAAAACTGTAAAGGAAGGGGTTAAAATGATCATTATTGTGTAAACATCACTAGGGGATTCAAATTTGAGAACTTTATTTCATGTGCAAACTCCTTTAAAGCAGTTATCTTTGCCAATAATCATGAAAATAATAATAATAAATCTTTATTTCTCTAGCGGCATAATATTCCTTAGCCAGGTACATATCATGGGGGACATATACAAATAAATAAGACGTTACAGAATAATAACATAGTCAGATTAAACAATAGGAAATGAGAGACCTGCTATCAAGAGTCTATGACAGTGGTGGCGAACCTATGGCACTGGTGCCAGAGATGGCACTCGGAGGCATCTCTGTGGGCACGCGGGCTGTCTCCCAGGCACAGAGTTTGCCAGACATGGCATCTTCCTGCAGTCTCAGGCAATCCAAGTAGTGCCCTGCTATTTTAAAGTGACCCATCCTGTGCTGATTGTTCCTGTCCGAGGAGTGAAAAGGTGTGGACAGTCTGATCAGAGCTCCAAAATTCTGCTAGCAATAAGTTTGTTACTGACTAAATTGCCGTGTTGGCACTTTGGGAAAAACTAGTGTTTTTTGTGTCTCATTTTGGGTTCTCGATCTACAAAAGGTTCGCCATCACTGGTCTATGAAGATTATGGGGTGCAAGTTCACATGAAACTTTTAGATGCCAAAATATTTTGGTAAATATTTTGTAAACTAGAGAGTTTAGTTAGTGAAAGATCCACTAGTAGGGAGTTACAGTAGTCTAGAAGAGAGTGAATTAGCATGGCAATTAGCATTTTAAAGGTTTTCATGGCCAAGAAAAGAAAGATTCTAAAAAGGAAGGACGGATTAAAGGTGCATGTGCCAGGAGCCTGCAAGTAATTATATGTGAGGTGAAAAACGAGACGTCGGAGTATTACTCAACCCAAAGACAGGCTAAGCGTATGATGTCAGATTGTGATGTCAGAGGAAGCCATGTCCTGGAACTAGCAGGGCCACAAAGGAGCTTTTTAGGGCTAATCCCTTACTCCCCTCAATCTTTTCTAATCTTTAATCAGGGTAATACGCAAATTTTCTAAAGAGGCTACTGGGGCATGGAGTAGCCGTAGCTGAGGCTATGCCACGCGGCTATGATCCTTCTACCTAGACATCTTCAGCGTGCAGCTACAAGGAGCTGCGCGCACTCGTCCATGAAGCCGCAGTTCTGCGCATGCGCAGTAGCTCTGGCTTTGGAGCCGAGATCGCGCAGCCACTGGCCTGTGTTCTTCGAATGCAAGGAGCTGCGCGCTGAAGATGTCTGGGTTGGAGGATCAAAGAGGCTAATGCGGCGTGGAATAGCCGCGTGGCACAGCCTCAGCTACGGCTACTCCACGCCCCCGTAGCCTCTTTAGAAAATTTGCATATTACCCTGATTAAAGATTAGAAAAGATAGAAGGGAGTAAAGAATTAGCGCTAAAAAGGGCTAAATACGTTAGATGCACCTACCACCGGATCCACCTTAATAGGTAGATCTGTAGTTGTAGGTTTCCTTTAAAAAAGCTTTATCACTAGGCATCGAAAACTAGTTCCATTCTTGTACTCAGGTGACTTTTTTCTATTGAAGCTCAGGGGTTGTCATTGCTCTTTAATATTTTTTAATTAGTTTTATAGACAGATATATCTAGTGGCTGTAGGAAAAGATTATCTACTTCTCATGCAATAGCAAATCCATAATCCAGGTGAGTAACCTTCATTTTGTGGTGATTCAGCATACGCCTGATGTTATCGCAGACAGACTTGAAAGGAAGCAGTCACCAGAAACTATATCCTTATTAAAATAGAGGCGCGATCATTTCCTATGTCTTGAGTTAAGAAATACTCATCTATCAGGGAACCATATAAAATTGTTTAATTTCCTATCAGTCTTTAAAATGTCAGATGAAAAGAAGAAGAGAACAATGGTGGATTCTGAGAGTCCTCTGCACAGCTCATACTGCGGAAATGTCCTTCTACACGGAACATCAATGCAAGTCTACACAGAGATCCCATTGTATTACTGATTGTCCTGCATTGTATGTTTTCTACTTTTATTGGGTTTGTAAAAAATGTAGAAACAGCCTCCTTGGACTAATTCTGCCAAATATATACATTTCTTCAATTGCATGTTATTAAAATAATTTAACCTGGATTCAGCTGTCATTACCTTAGGGGCATGCAGTAACTCCCGGACAAAGGGGGAAAAATGTATTTAGTCAGCCACCAAAGTTCTCCCACCTAGAAGAATGAGAGAGGGCTGTAATTGACATCATACTGTAAGTAGACCCAGGGTGGGCTCCAGGTTTCAGTTGGCCCCTTGGGCGACAGAACTTCAGTGGGTCCCTTTGAAGTGAACTCATGGAAGCATAAAAAATTCTAAAACGAAAATAGTCTCCTGTTCCCTAAAATATTCCCTAGTTTATCATTACAAACAGCCCCCTCTTGGTAATTTTATATACAGTATATCCTCCTCACTCCCTATGGATTCATTAGATACACCCCCCTTTACCCCCACTGATTCCTTATGTGACCAGGTATGCTGGAGCTGTCTTCCCCGGGGGAAAAACTCAACTATGAGAGACAAAATGTGAAAACAAATCCAGAAAATCAAATTGTCTGATTTTTGAAGAATTTATCTGCAAATTATGGTAGAAAATAACTAATTGGTCACCTTCAAATAAGCAAGATTTCTGGTTGTCACAGACCTGTAACTTCTTCTTTAAGAAGCTCCTCTGTCCTTCCCTCATTACCTGTAGTAATGGCTCCTGTTTGAACTTGTTATCAGTATAAAAGACTCCTGTCCACAATCTCAAAAATTAGAAAATGGAAGTCATACAAGACCACTGATAATCTCCCTCGATCAGGGGCTTCACACAATGGGGCAGATTTATCACGTGTCTGAAAGTCAGAATATTTCTATTTGCCCATGGCAACCAATCACAGCTCATCTTCCATTTTGTCAGTGCTCAAGAATATTTTAAAGGGGAGCTGTGATTGGTTGCCATGGGCAACTAGAAATATTCTGACTTTCAGACAGCTTGATAAATCTGCCCCAATATCTCACTACATGGATCAAAATTATCACAAGAACAGTGAGCAAAAATCCCAAAACCAAATATGGACCTAGTAATTGACCTGCAGAAAGCTGGGACCAACGTAACAAAGGCTACTGTCAGTAACACACTACGCCACCAGGGAGTCCCCCTGCTTAAGCCAGTACATATCCGGGCCCGTCTAAAGTTTGCCAGAAAGCATTTGAATGTTCCAGAAGAGTACTGGGAGAATGTCATATGGTCAGATGAAACCAGAATACAATACATCGGATTGTGGCGCATCGGCGCCGGCATGCATGCGACGGAAATCGGGGGGGCTGGCCGTCAGAAAATCCCACTGATTCGTAAAAAACATGGTATTTTAAAAAGAAAATATGTCGCTTGATACGCGCTTACCTGCACCCAGGATAGGATGGTGAACTCCAGCGAACTCCGGTGGACTTCAGCACAGCAGCGACACCTGGTGGACATCGGGCGCACTACCTTAGTGAATCGCCGGAAGACCCGAATCCTCGTCGGAGAACGCACCGCTGGATCACGACAGGACCGGGTAAGTAAATGTGCCCCGTCATGTTTGGAGAAAAGTGAATGTTGAGTTGCGTCATATACTGTGAAGCATGGTGGTGGTCATCATGACGAGGGGCTGTTTCTCTGCAAGGGGACCAAGATGACTGATCCTTGAAAGAATTAATGCAAGGGCATTGCAGATGAAACGTGGCTGGGTCTTTCAGCATGACAATGATCCCAAGCACACCGCCAGGGCAACGAAGGACCAGCTTCATAGGAACCATTTCAAGGTTCTGGAGTGGCCTAGACAGTCTCCAAATCTCAACCACATAGAAAACCTTTAGAGGGAGTTGAAAGTCCGTGCTGCCCAGCAACAGCCACAAAGCATCACTGCTCTAGAGGAGGTCTGCACGGAGGAATGGGCCAACATACCAGCAAGAAGGTGTACCGGCAGTGTGTTAAGACTTACAGAAAATGTTTGACTTCTTGTGCTGCCAACAAAGGATATGGAACAAAGTATTGAGGTGAACTTTTGTTATTGCCCAAATACTTATGTCCCACCATAATTTGCAAATAAATTCTTTAAAAATCAGACTATGATTTTCTGGCCCAAAGTAGTCCCCTCTGTAATCTGAAGCAGCAGGGGTGATGACATCATCACAATGTGCCTGATGACCTCTTCCTCTCACAGCAGTGGCGAAGGTTCTGACATCATCATTGTTTTCAGATCTATGTGCATCCCATTTGACAGGGGAATGGTGACATGTAGTTGTGCATTTAGACATAAAATCTGTAGGAACAACAGGACACAACATAGAGTTAAAGAGAAAAGATGACGCAGAACTGTTATTTAATAGAAAATTCACTAAAATAGACCTGATAGGAGAGGTACCAGGTCCTCATTATTTGATAGAATTAGCTCAACCATCATCTTGTGCGTTGATACCCGCGTACATATTACTGAACAATGCTTCCACTGCTCAATGAGTCAATTGCAAATGTCATCCTAAGTGCACCTGACACCCACATCTTCATATACGCTATTTACAGATGTCATCGTTGCCAGATGCACCTTTCATGCAGAAGAAAAACACTATTGTCAGGTTCTGAATGAGCGCAATAGGCAGAAAATCCATTCCATGGAGGACGAGAACACAGGAAGCAATATGACATGAGGTTAAGTAGACACGAAATGTTATTTTCAATGAATGGCAAACATAATACATCGAAAAATGCAGACAGTTCTAATGTAACAAAACAATGTGAAATAACCCACAACACTCACCTCTATGTAGATCACTGAAGACCCCTACGATCTTCAGATTCCTGCAGGTGGTTTTCAATGGGCTCTGCCAATGATATCATAAGTATAAGGAGACAACCAGAAAGCCCCAGGCCCTTAGTCAACATCTTTTGTATTGGTTCTAAAGAATATTTTGTCATATGATGCTCCCCTGAAAATCAAGAGGGTTATCAGACACTGTGGGAATGTATCTGCAGAATCTAGGACCAGAGTAGATGGTCGTCTTGAAACCATATCTAAAGATCTTTCAATGCATTTAATCAAATTGGTCATTCAGGGAGCGGAGATACATCACCCAAAATGTATTCCTTTAATATCCTTTCCATTAAGAATTCTGCTGGGAAAGTTTTGCTCGTTTTGTAGTTGTACTTGTCTTCATGCAATGTATGTGAACCCCTTTTTGAGTGTATTACACCATGGAATAAATGAAATAGCTGCTAAATAATAATAATGATAGGGATGTTATTTTCTTATGTAATCACTTAAAAGACCCTTCCCCATGGTCCTAATGTCTTAATTGTGCCACCTTTCCGATCAGGGGCAGACATATATACGGACATGCTGCCCAACAACCCTATAGAATAGACTGTGATGATAAGCCTGGTTGGCACACTGATGCTACTAGAGAAGAGGAAAGCACCTTGTCACCAATCATCTTGTATCATCCTTCATTAATAATCATATTTTTAAAAAATGTAGGCGTAGAACCCCTCTCAGTCATCTGTAGTCATCTATGAAGGGCAAATACATTTGGCTCCTTTGTTCCTATTATAAGTAAATAGGGGCGGGTGAATATATTGAGAATGGCAATATGCAAGCCAGTCTTTATCCCACCCAGCTAAAAGTGGCCCGAATCCTCTTAGTAAATCTGGAACCCTTCACCGTAAAGTAAGACCTGTTTAGACCAGGTCTAATTTTGGAGAGATTGTATTTATAGTGTCTGACTATAGTTTTCTGGTGGAGACTATTACAATCCTTCTCTGAAAAATAACTTGCAGAGAAGGCACAGTAACCCCCCGCCCATCCATATGGTTAAAGAAAGATAATTGACCTTGATGGATCATGATGAATTCATAATGGATTTAGTTAAAAAGGAAGCCATGATGTAAGAGTAAGGTCATCTTCAAAAGTCCTCCCAAACCATATATTAATGCCATTTTTGGCCATTCATAAAAGCAGGAACATACTTCTGTTGTTCCTACATCCAATAAGCAGAGGCCGGACATGTCAATGATGGCTTTGGGTGGCGAAGACAGAATTGGGGCACCTGAACTGTATTGGGCACATCCAACAAACTGGGTCATTCCCGTAGGCTGGTTTCCATGTTTGTAAAAAGATATTCATCTCTTCATTGGTTGGTGGCCACAGGGGTAGGCTTCTGGTCCTACTAAAGGTCCATATGGACCAGATTCCCTTCAACATGCTCCTTTTTTCTTAGTAATTGCAATGTATTTGTGTCTTCCATTAGATATCGCCAACATGTTTTTACAGATTAAGTATATAAATATCTGTACATCTGTATCATGACTCATTGCCCTCGTTGGAAAAGAACAGTCAGCTCCCATTAGAGAGGATTTTACTTCAAGGCATATGGATACAGACAGACATTCCCCGGGCTTTCTGCAATAAAAAAAACTATATTTAATGACTGTCAATCGTGCTGCTGGATTTGATAAATTCAGTCAAAATTTATCATGTGGGTGGAAATGGAATTCAGATGAGCATTAGTAATGCTGAGGGGAAATCTTCATCAGCCGTTCTTCAGGAATGATAGATAACAAGTACATTTGCACATTGCTTTGTTGTGCATGGTATAGCTGCATTCAGTAAATTTGTAACTTTACAATCTATTGGAGAGGAAAACAACAACCTTGTGTTTGTCAGCCTTAAAGGGAACCTGTCACCAGAGAGCTATATTTCACTTGGTACAGGTTCTTATACACACTGGTAAGTGCCTTGCAGACATGCTTAGTCTTCAGTTGTTCGTTTAATAAGCCTTCTTAAACTTTACCTGGCTCCATGCCAGCATCTTCCGAAAAGTCCTAGAGGCAGCTGTATTTCAAAATGTAACTTCCGCGTTCTAATTAGCATTTTTTATTCCCTCGGTGCCCCGTTCATCTATATTCAAAACAACCCCCCCCCCCCCATGTCATGTCCCATCACTCCCCTCCAGTGTCGGACTGGCCCACCAGAGTACCAGAGGATCCTCCGGTGGGCCCTGACTCAACCCAATACCGAACCCCAGAGGTCCATCAGAAAACAACACAATTTGAAGGCTGCTAGGGTATATTTCTCCCCTCCATGGTGTTGGCTCACTACACAAGCAAACCATGCGCTTGCGCAGTGAGCCTTCTATCTCTGTCATGCGCAGTGAGGAGCGAGATTGCTGCTCACTGCGCATGTGTCTTTACACTGTGTAAGTAGGCAGTTTGCGTACTGCCGCTCTGCCTAGTTACACAGCGTAAAGACGCATGCGCAGTGAATGGCAAGCTCGCTCCTCACCGCGCATGATGGAATAGAAGGCTCACCGCGCAAGCACAAGGTTTTCTTGTGCAGTGAGCCACCGTCATGGGGGGAAGTGAAGGAACGTCAAGGCGGTGGGGGGGTGTTTTGAATATAGATGAACGAGCACCGATGGGAAGGAAATATGCTAATTAGAATGCAGATATTACATTATGAAATACAGCTGCCTCCAGGACTTTTAGGAAGATGCTATTATGGGGGCAGGTAAAGTTTAAGGAGGCTTATTAAACAAACAACTGAAGACTAAGGTATCACCAAAGCATATCTGCAAGGCACTTACCAGTGTGTATAAGAACCTGTACCCAGTGAAATATAGCTCTCTGGTGACAGGTTCCCTTTAAGAAGAGAGACTTCCATAAGTATCACCTATGGAACCAATAGGCTTATAGACCTATCAGACTTGTTGATAATATATAGGGCAGTAGTGGCAATAGTCTCTTAAATTCAGAGACAGTCCTGGGCAAAAAAAATTGCATATGCAATCAGGCCAGGGTGTCCTGCACCGGCTTCACTGAGCAACGCGCAGGAACCAGCGGGAGTCCGCAGCCTGGATTACCGGACTGCGGGACCCAGGGTCAGCATTACAACAGTAGTAACCCTGAAGATGGTAGATTTTCTCCGGTTCAAGCAATTTGATAAATCTTTAAAATGTATCACATTTAGAATTATAGTTTTAATATCCTGCCTCATTGGAATGTAGGAAAGGATTCCAGCAGCAATATCATCAGATGTTCTGCAGTTTGCTTGAAAAAAGTCAAGTCTTCGCTCAGATCTGAGATTTTCCTTTTATTAATCATAAAATAGTCCAGCGCGAAGAGGGATTTCTCAGTCTGCGGTGGATTAACTGATTATAAATAAGCCACGGGGTGATCAGAATGAGACTCTGGGAAGAATTATGAGATTTTCAGGGACAAGCGAGGTTTTAGGTAAAAATTAGGATTATACATGTGCCATCTTGCTATTATGAGGTTAAATCCATTGTATACAGATGGTCACTATTAGAGCAATGTTATCATGTAATATATGAGATGGGAATGTACTGTACACATTCTATTACCTTAACCCAAAGCAGCTGAACAAACTTGAGGTACACACATGAAATTAAGACATGATAGTGAAGTAGCATATTATATAGCAGGAGGAGCTGATCAGATAATGCATCACGTTCTACTGCAGGCAGCATCAAACAATGCACTTCACATGCTACTTCCAGATAGGACATTGAATACAATCTAAACTACTTCTGCTCTATAACATGCTGCCCATAAACTTGATGTTGTGTGCAGTCTCGCTAGCTGCTCCTGCTCTATACCAAACTGCTACAGATAGAACGCTATATAGAAAATGCTCAGCTCCTCCTGCTCTATAACATGATGCCTGTAAACTTGATGTTCTGTGCAATCTCCCTAGCTGCTCCTGCTCTATACCAAACTGCTACAGATAGAAGGCTATGTAGAAAATACTCAGCTCCTCCTGCTCTATAACATGATGCCTGCAGATATGAAACTATGTACAATCTGCTGAGGTCATCCTACTTTAAACTATTTGCTGACAAGTTCAGTTTTAATACCTTATTGGCAGGGAAACTGGGCATTTGCCCAGGGCCCTCTGTCCTAAAGGGGCCTCATCAGGGGCGTAACTACAGCGGTAGCAGCCATAGCAGCCGCTACGGGGCCGCAGTTTAATGGGCCCCGTCATCCGACCTGACACAATAAAGAATGGAGGATGTGCACCATTATATCTATATTATACTGCACATTGTCTAGCATAATATGTATATAACATATACTGTGATCCGTACATGTTGTCTGTATACACTGTATGTGAGTATGTTGCATAGGGCACTGTATGTATGTGTATATGCTGTGTGTGCACATCAATGTATTTATATGTGATTGTAACTTGCATGCGTGAGTATATTAATATGTATATATTTTAAGTGGCAAGGGGGGCCCCATGCAGCAGCCTGCTAGGGAGTCCTGTCATTCCAAGTTACGCCACTGGGCCTCATGCATGTGGACTTTTGTGAGCAGAGGATGTTTTGCTCCTTCAATCCCCCTTGGTTGAATGTCCGGGTGAAGATACTTATCATCTATCTCCTGTCTATGTATCTATTATCTATCTGTCTAGTTATCAATATCTTATAATCTATTTCCTATCTATATATTTGTTTATCTAACCATTTATCTATCTAACTTATTGTCTATTTCTCTATCTCCTATCTATTATACTGTATCTATCTCCTATTTACCCATCTATCCATCTATCTATTGATCTTCTATCTTTCATATCTATCTTCTACCATCTATCTGGCTATCTATATATAATCTACTTTATATTTCTGTATCTAGAAACCTATATCATCTTTGTAAACTACTAAGTGTAATTATTGTGCAGGGCTAAAGGAGCCTCTTCCTGACTGTGACTGTTCATAAAATAGTTTTATTAGTTTTGGGAGTCCCACTTTTAGTTTTGCCCAGAGCCCCACTTTCTCTAAAACTGCCCTTGCATATTGGACTATTAACATAAACGCATGTTGTCTGAACAATAGAATCCCTTAAAGGGGTTGTCCACTTTCAGAAAATAATAGATATGGTATGTATAAGGAAAATGCATCTCATTTTCCAATATACTTTCTGTATCAATTCTTCACAGTTTTCTAGATCCCAACAACCCTATAGAATAGACTGTGATGATAAGCCTGGTTGGCACACTGATGCTACTAGAGAAGAGGAAAGCACCTTGTCACCAATCATCTTGTATCATCCTTCATTAATAATCATATTTTTAAAAAATGTAGGCGTAGAACCCTTCTAAGGCATGCTTTTGGCTGCTATCACCCATAGGTTATACAGTAAATATTCAAGGCATTTATAAGTGTTCCTGGTTACATAGCCCTATGATAGATAGAGTAGGCATCTATGACAACTGAGAATAAAGTTAGCACCACTTCGTATTACTCTTTATTCTCATTGTTCTTCTATCCATCTCCGTGACACATGAGGGTCTATCTCTTATAGCACCTCCTTCAGTGTATAGTAAGTTTTTTTCTGGGTTTGAGTTTCCTTACCATTTACAATTTTTATATAAGTCATCTATGAAGGGAAAATAAATTTTGCTCCTTTGTTCCTGTTATAAGTAAATAGGGAAGGGTGAATATATTGGCAATATATAAGCCAGTCTTTATCCCACCCAGCTAAAAGTGGCCCAAATCCTCTTAGTAAATCTGGAACCCTTCGGGCCCGATTCGCGTTTTCCCGACGTGTTACTCGAATATTTCCGATTTGCGCCGATTTTCCCTGTATTGCCCCGGGATTTTGGCGCATCGGCGCTGGCATGCACGCGACGGAAATCGGGGGGCGTGGCCGAATGAAAACCTGACGGATTCTGAAAAACCGCCGCATTTAAAAAACAAAATGTGTCGCGGAGCTTGCACTTACCTTCACCAGGAATAGGCCGGTGTACTTGAGTGCATTTCAGCGGACTTCAGCGCAGCAGCGCCACCTGGTGGACACCGGGGGAACTGCCTTAGTGAATCCCGGCCGGACCGGAATCCACCACAGAGAAAGCGCCGCTGGATCGCGAATGGACCGGGTAAGTAAATCTGCCCCATTGTATTTATATTGTCTGACTATAGTTTTCTAGTGGAAACTATAGGACAGGGTCTTAACATGCCCCTGCCTGCCAAGCAGAAAAACTGGTGGGGGAAGGGGACTATTACAGTCCTTCTCTGAAAAATAACTTGCAGAGAGCACAGTAACCCCCACCCATCCAGATGGTTAAAGAAAGATAATGACCTTGAGGATCATGATGATTCATAATGGATAAGTAAAACGGAAGCATGATGTAAGAGTAAGGTCATCTTCAAAAGTCCTCCCAAAACAATAGCATTAAGCCATTTTTGGCATTAATAAAAGACAGGAACATACTTGTTGTTCCTAATCCAATAGCAGAGCGGAATGTCAAATGATGGCTTTGGGTGGCGAAGAAGGAATTGGGGCACCTGAACTGTATGGGGCACATCCACCAAACTGGGTCATTCCCGTAGGATGGGTTCCTGTTTGTAAAAAGATTCATCTCTTAATTGGTTGGTGGCCAAAGGTTAGGTTCTGGTCCTACTAACGGTCAATAGGCCAGATTACCCTTAAAAATGCTCCTTTTTTCTTAGTAATGCATGTATTTGTGTCTTCCATAGGATGCCAAATGTTTTTAAGCGTTAAGTATATAAAATCTGATACATCTGTATTAATGACTCATTGCCCTGTTGGAAAAGAAAGTCACTCCCATTAGAGAGGATTTTACTTCAAGGATATGGATACAGACAGAATTCCGGGCTTTCTGCAATATAAAAAAAACTAATTTTAATGACTGTCAATCGTGCTGACTGGATTTGATATAATTCAGTCAAAAATTTACATGTGGGATGGGGGGAAAATGAATAAGATGGCATTAGAAGTGAGGGGAAATCTTCATCAAGCGTTTTCAGGAATGATAGACACAAGACATTGCACATTGCTTGTGTGCAGGGGTAGTGCAGTAGTAAATTGTAACTCTACAATTATTGGAGAGGGGAAAACCAACATTGTTTTGTCAGCCTTAAGGAAACCTGTCACCAGAGAGCTAGATTTCACTGGGTAAAGGTGATACACACTGGTAAGTGCCTTGCAGACATGCTTAGTCTTCAGAGTTCGTTAATAAAAGCCTTCTTAAACTTACTGGCTCCATGCCAGCATCTTCCGGAAAGTCCTGGAGTAAGCTGTTATTTCAAAAGTAACTCCCGTGTTCTAATGAGCATATTGATTCCACTCGGTGCCCCGTTAAGCTTATATTCAAACAAACCCACCCCCTCCATGTCATGTCCATCACTCCCCTCAGTGTCGGAATGGCCCACAGAGTACCAGAGGACATCCGGTGGGCCTGAATCAACCAATACGAACCCAGAGGTCCATCAGAAAAAACAATTTGAAGGACGCTAGGGTATATTTCTCCCCCTCCATGGGGTGGGCTCATCAAAGCAAACCATGCGCTTGCGCAGTGAGTTCTATATGTCATGAGCAGTGAGGAGCGGATTGCTGATAATGCGGCATGTGACTTTACACTGGGAAGTGTAGGCAGTTGCGTACAACAGCTCTGCCTAGTTACACAGCGGAAAAGACGCGATGCGCAGTGAACAGCAAGGCTCGCTCCTACTGCGCCATGATGGAATAGAAGACACCGCGCAAAGCACAAGGTTTTCTGTGCAGTAGCACCGTAATGGGGGGGAAGTGATAGGAAAGTCACCAAGGCGGTGGGGGGTGTTGTGAATATAGATGAACGAGCACGATGGGACGGAAATATGCTAATTAGAGCAGATATTTACTTATGAAATACCAGCTGCCTCCAGACGGTTAGGAGCGGCTAGTATGGGGGGCAGGTAAAGTTGGGAGGTTATTAAACAACAACTGAAGACTAAGGCTATACACCAAAGCAGATAGAAGGCACTACCAGTGATGATAACGAACTGTTACCCAGTGAAATATAGCTCCTTCTGGTGACAGGTTCCCTTAAGAAGAGAGACTTCCATAAGTATCACCTATGACCCAATAGCTTATTAGACCTATCAGACTTGTGATAATTATAGGGCAGTGTGGCAATAGTCTCTTAAATTCAGCGACAGTCTGGGAAAACAACAAAAAAAATTGCATATGCAATCGTGCATAAGGGTGACTGCACTGGTCACTGAGCAACGCGCAGGAACAGCGGGAAGTCGCAGCCGGATGACCGGACGCGTGGACCCCGGTCAGCATTACAACGTAGTAACCCTGAAGATGGTAGATTTCTACGGTTCAAGCAATTTGATAAACTTTAAAATGTATACATTTAGAATTATAGTTTTACTATCCTGCACATTGGAAGGTTGAGGAAAGGATTCAGGCAGCATATCATCAGATGTTCCGCAGTTTGCTTTGAAAAAAGTCACCGTCTTCGCTCAGATTGAGATTTTCCTTTATTAATCATAAAATTAGTCAGCGCGAGAGGGATTTCTCCGTCGGCGGTGGATTAATGATTATAATAGCCACGGGGTGATCAGAACGCAGACTCTGGAAGAATATGAGATTTTCGGGACAAGCGCGGTTTTAGGTAAAAAATTAGGATAAATACATGTGCCATTCTTGCTATTATGAGGTCAAACATTGTATAAGATGGTTCACTATAGAGCATGTTATCATTGTAATATATGATATGGGGAATCGGTATGCTACACCTTCTATAGCTTAACCCAAAGCAGCTGAACAAACTTGAGGTACACACATGAAATTAAGATATGATAGTGAAGTAGCATATTATATAGCAGGAGGAGCTGATCAGATGCATCATGTTCTACTGCAGGCATCATCAAATAAATCACTTCACATGCTGCTTCCAGATAGGACACTAAGTACAATCTAAACTATTTCTGCTATATAACATGCTGCCCATAAACTTGATGTTTTGTGCAGTCTCTTGTGCTGAAAAACTCGGCTTATACTCGAGTATATACAGTATATTAACAATAAATGCTTTCAAGGATATAATATAATAATAATAATAATAATAATAATAATAATAATAAAAAAATCTACAAGCTAGAGACAGATAAGGTCTTCATCCAGTGGATGGGGAGCGAGGCACAGCAGGGCTGATGTGTATGTTATAGCTGAAATGTAGCAGAGCTGAGAATGTCATGTGTAATGTGGATCTCATCATCTCTCGTCTATGAACTGTCTAATCTCTGTTTCTATGTGTTAGATACTAGTGAATGTTCAGAAGCTAAATGAAAGTATAGATAAACCCTGGAGTCTGATAATCTAAGCACATTGTCAGCACACAGCATCTCACAGCACAGAGGAATCATGAAGAGAGTTCCCATCCCCATTTTAAAGTAAGGGGTTAATAAATGATCTTCATTGTGTAAACATCATTAGGGGATATACATTTTCTTCTATGGGCAAACCTCTTTAAAGGGGTTGTCCGAGTTCTTGAAAAAAAGCTAAAAGTGGCCGGGACAGGGCTGCTTAAAAAAAATAAAGATGTACTTACCTTCCGGTGCCCTCCGGTATCCAGCGCTGCTGTCACTCCGGTCCGGGCGCCATGTAAACAAACATGGCCGCCGGAGCAGCGCTGCTTGCGAGCTTCCGGCCGCCGTAGCGGGCACGTCTATCCTTCCTATACACAGCATTGGTGTATGGGGGCCTGAAGGTTCGGGTCGGCCGGAACTGAGTCCAGCGCTGCTCCGGCCATGTTGTTTACATGGCGCCCGGACCACGGAGTGACCAGCAGCGCTGGGACGGAGGGCACCGGAAGGTAAGTACATCTTATTTTTTTTAAGCAGCCCTGTCCCGTCCACTTTTAGGTAGATTTTACTTACAGGACCCCTGCATCAGGCAGCTTGTACTATTTCTGTCACCACTACCTGTTGGAGCAGCTCACAAGGATCCCATCACAGCCTTTATCTAGTCATTTCATACATTAATCATTATAAAATCATCTTTTCTTTATTATGTAAATGAGGCTGGTCACATGGTCAGAGGCAGTGATGTCACTCCTGTCCCCCTCCTCCGCTCCTCCCCCTGCTCATGTCTGTGTGTAATGTATATTAAAGCATTGCTAG
Source organism: Engystomops pustulosus (assembly GCA_019512145.1). Taxonomy (NCBI): domain Eukaryota; kingdom Metazoa; phylum Chordata; class Amphibia; order Anura; family Leptodactylidae; genus Engystomops; species Engystomops pustulosus. The sequence goes on along the minus strand of CM033646.1, from coordinate 28,180,339 downwards.
TGTGTGTGCTGCATCTGCTGACATGCTGCATCCTCCTACACATACACATACACACATAGGCTGCAGGGGGCACTGGGGGTACATAACCTCTGGGAACTGCTAATAAGATGTTCTTGATTAACTGATCAGCAAGTGTGACCACTTCTTTAAAAGCAGAAGTGGTCCATTGGCCTGGAGCATTCAAGAATGTATTTCCACATTGCCAAGGAGGGAAGACATTAACAATGATCTTAGGAAAGCTGTTGTTGCAGCCCATCAGTCTGGGAAGGGTAACAAAGTCATTATTTAGGGACTGGATAGGCCATGAATTCTGATTTTGTGAGGATTCAGGATAGATAACACGGCTTCTGTATCTTTAAGGGGCATTTATTATTTTTGGCGCAGGGTGGCGCTAGAAGTTCGTGGCCCAAGAGATGAATGAATTGGCACAGGAACTAAAAGGTTTAGAACTCCCTAGACCAGTTTTTAGCTGGGCAATTTTTGCATCACAAAAAGAGCCAAAAACCTGTTGGAAAAATAGAAGCGTCAGAAAATCGGCACAAGCGGTGCCAAAATTTTGCACCCGAAAACAGAAAAAGTCGAGAGTGTCAGAAAACACCAATATTATGGCGCCGACACTTCATAAATTCAGTTGATAGAGGCGCAGAGAGGAAATATAGGTAATATATATATATATATATATATATATATATATATATGAAAAAATCAGTCAGCACAGAATTTAGGGGCTAAAATGACATGTATTTAATAACATCATAAAGTTGGTCATCTCCAAGTAACTGCCCAGAGACAGGATAAGAGTCAGGTTTCCTATACAATAGCCAATTTTACCAACTAAAATTTTATTGTTTCATTCTAAAGGGCAATTGTTCGGACTAGACCATCATAGAGGCAGTAAAGACCATCATAGAGGCAGTAAAGACCATCATAGAGGCAGTAAAGCTGAAACATGGCAGGGCACTAACCAGGAAAACATCTTCACAGCTCCAAAGATTTCATTAAAATTCCTAATGAAAGGAATTTCATTAAATTCCATGTTTGCCCTAATTGAGAAGTGAGTGCGGGCTCTAAGCAGATGGCGGAGAAGCAGCATGAAGTGTTTTAGATGTCTATTAGCCTGCATTATGAGAGCTGCTCACAGCTTGAGAAGGTTTTGTTGCTGTGAATGACTTTAGATTCATTCTAAATTATTCATGTTGCACAGTTTTCTCCAAAAAAATCCCATCACTATATGGATGTGCATAGATTTATTTTGGTGATGTGCTGTATCCTGCTTTCTGCTGTCACAGTATATTTCATCTGGGATGCAATGAGGTCACCTCACAAATATGCTGTGAAATCAGTCTTCACGGATCCCATGGGCCCAACGCCTATGTGTAATGTTTTTATTAATTACTGTATTAATGGATTTACATTTTGTAACCTTAAACCATAATTTATGTAGGATATACTGTACTATAAACCTTCCTTGTATTACCGAGGTCATCAAAACCTACATTTACCCTTATATGGCCAAAAAGCAGTACAGTCTGGAAGATCTTGGGTCCACCAGAACACACAGGTCCAAAAGAGATTTATCCACATAACACATTTTGGCATATCCTACAATTACCGGTAATACATTAAAAATTCAATCTTTTCTCACTAATCACACTTATCCACAAATACATGTTCATAAGTAAGGGTCCCCACAATTTAGGGGGCTCTAAGTACCCCCTGTGAATGGAGCTGTGGTGTGCATGCACAGAGGTAGACAGGAGAAAAGTCTAATGCAAATTGATACGCATTAAACTTTTTTCAAGAACTCAAACTAATGCCACCTCTGCTGTCATGATAATAGCACTACAAACGACATGGACCTTCTTCTGTGTTCTGGGAACGCTAAGCCAAACCTATTGTTTTATTTGGTTTAGTTTTCCCAAAAATGAACATTTTTATGTAGCACAAGTACCAGATTAAAACCCCCTAAGATGCCTAATCATGGCCAATATTTTTGGATCCTGCCTCCTGTTCTGGCTGGTATTTTGAGTTGCAAATGCTGGTTACCGCTTCCATATGGAAACAGCACAGAGAGGTAGACTTGCAAGTCCACAGCTTCCTCTTAAGTAAAGGTTTGGAAACAACCTCAACCTGGTGGTAGGCTGCAGAAAAAACGGATGGGGGTGGGTGGGGGGATAGCAAGACACAAGGATTGCAGGAAGAATTCTAGAATTATGAGTAACTTCCCCCTCCTTCTCTTGCAGACTCTGCACGTGATATATAGCGCAATATCTACTCATTTCACCTGCTCCCGTAGCTTCATGAGTATTAATTATTTGTGTTACTGGGAAATAGTTTGTACAGTGGTTGAACCCTCTGCCTATTTTAGCCCTGCTGCCCGGTATTCGAACTTTTGTGAAAGCTTTGCTGGCGGCCAGGAACATTTAGTGACACACGCTTAACACTATAATGAAAGCTTTTGTGGTTTTGTTCTCATACAATTTTCTCCATTGTTTTAAATAGTCTTACAAGCCTCCAATTTTATATCCTCGGCTGGAAGGATTAAAATAACCTTTATTTATGCACAAGGCGCCACGTCTGTTCTCTAAAAAGGGAACACAGCTGTGTGCTGTTATTTCAGGTTTGTACATTATATAACTAACAAATGTCTATGAAAATCAGGAATGGAATTGTAATTCATTAAACAAAAAAGGGATAAGAGGGATTTTCTCGTAAAACTTCTTCAAGACAAAGCTCTAATACATCTCCGGAGATATTACAGGATGACGTTTTGGAAATGTATTTTGTGGATGCGTGTTGTACTAAGGGAAACAAAATTAAAAAAATGTAAGAGAGACAAAAATAGCATCAATTTGCTACAGAAATGTACATATAAATATTACTGTATGGCCGCAATTGAGCTCCATTATGCCGATTAAGGGGGCAGTGATCACATTAGGGCAAATTTACTTACCTGGTCCGGTCACGATCCCCAATTCGGACGGTCCAACGAGGATGAAGTCCGGCACGATTCACGTAGCTCGTGCGCCCGAGTTACTGCATCCGTCGCTTTCCTGCCAAGGTCCGTCGGAGTTCACCTTCTTCTTCCCGGTGCTTGTAAGTGCGTGTCTTGCGACACAATTCAAAATGCTGCACGTAGTCCGAATCCGTCGGGTTGTCCAACGACCCGCCCCCCCGATTTGTGTCGCATGCAAGCCGGCACCGATGTGCCAAAATCCGATCCCGTGCACCAAAATCCCCTGTTAAATGCGGCACAAAACGGAAATCGTCGGGAAACCCGACGAAAATGCAGTTCGCAGACTTTTAGTAAATGAGCCCCATCATATTTCACCGAGACTAAGCAGCTCTCACTCCTATCTCTCCCCGGCCGAAATGGACCACAGACAGGGTTGTACATACTTAGCCTAAGGTGTTCTGTGTAGTGAGTTTTATTATTTGCCCTCAAGGGGGGCTTTAAAGAGACTTAGTGCCACAACTTAAACATTTATACCATGATGAAAACACATCTCCATACAAGTATCAAAATAATATTACAACTTAGTGTCCACATTCCACCGATAAACAATGCATACATAATGGAGGGAAATTATTAATGTGTCTCAGGCTCCATAAGTGCAGAGCTGTCACCACTAATCGTGTGCTGCGCCAGGTCCATCATTGTGAGAGTTCTACTTTAAGACCTGCTTACAGTAGGTCTACACTGTGAGCCACAATTTGGCACACCCTCCTTAATTTTTTGTCACACAAACTAATTTCACAACCTCTTTCACCGAAACCGCGCCCCCTTTTTCAAGGTCACGTCCTCCACATCGAAAAAGGTCAAAAAAATGGTCTAAAAGCCTTCATAAAGGTGTTGGAAGTCCGCCTGTCATATTCTGGCACAGGAGAAATAATAAATGCTCCCCAATATCTCTATGAAATAGACAATTATTATAGTAAATTGCCAATACTGTACCCATATAATCCTAATTATCTAAATTCCAAATTATTCATACAACATCTACAATAGTAAGTGGATTATGGTCCAAGTTCGTGGTGGTTTTGGGCAGTGAACGGCTTAAAAGTGAAATCCCAGAAGGTTCAGGAGAGGGAATCTTTCAGGAGAATTTGAAAATTATAGTTTGAATTATAATTTTGTCCCTAAAGGGTTTGTACCAACTTTGAATGTTATCACCTTTCCATGGGATAGGGGAAAACAATCTGATCATGGGGATCCAACTGCGGAGGGGAGTTCCAATCTCACAAATTGTGTTTGAGTTTGCCGTTCAGCATATGTCCTACTATTCTATTCATTACATATTGACAGTGCGCAGATATCTCCACAGTTCCAATTATATACATGGGAGAGGCAGGGCACATATTTGAACTGCGGGGTTCTGTTCTCGTGATCGGTGGATATACCAACAGTCGGACCCCAACCAATTACAATCTCTGGATAACCCCTTTAAGAGTCACCTGGTCATTATGATATATCCAGTCATTTCTGACAATTGAAATCTCTAAACTGGATGCCTCCAGTTTGTGCCATTCACTGTCTGTCTCCTTCCAAATTCAGTTTAAAATAATAACCCTCATCCACAAAGCTCTGCATAATGCTGCACCTCCCTAACTCTCTTCTCAGTTTATTGCCCAACCCATGCTCTTCCATCTCCCAGTGATATTAGACTTATCTCTACCTTAATTCGAACCTCTCCAGGATTTCTCCGCAACTGCAGGATTTTGGTTGTAGTTTGGGCACTCGGTCTCCAAAAGGTTCGCCATCACTGCTTTAGGCAATCCTATCACACTCGCTAACTGCATGAAATGTCTACTCTCTCTTTACTAACCCATCCCATGTCCTCTTTCCATCGGTTATCTGTCAAACCCCAGATATAGACCAAGCTCCAGGGTTCTCTGCAGTCACTTTCACCTTGGACTTTGTTTATATGATGGTGGCTGATACAAGCAGAAGAATTTGTATTTATTAATTTTTTTTTATTCTGTTCCTTTATAAAGAATGGCTGGACCATTATAAAACTTCTTGTGTCACCCCCTCATCCTCATAGACTGTAAGCTCTTGTGTCACCCCCTCATCCTCATAGCCTGTAAGCTCTTGTGTCACCCCCTCATCCTCATAGCCTGTAAGCTCTTGTGTTGTGTCCTCCCCTCATCCTCATATACTGTAAGCCTCTTGTGTCCCCCCTCATCCTCATAGACTGTAAGTCTTGTGTCACCCTTTATCCTCATAGACTGTAACTCTTGTGTCACCCCCTCATTCTCAATAGACTGTAAGCTCTTGTGTCACCCCTCATCCTCATAGACTGTAAGCTCTTGTGTCACCCCCTCATCCTTATAAGACTGTAGCCCTTTTGTCCCCCTCCTCTCTCATAGACTGTAGCTCTTGTGTCACCCCCTCATCCATATACTGTAAGCTCTTGTGTCACCCCCTCATCCTTATAGACTGTACAGCCCTTTTGTCACCTCCTCATCCTCATAACTGTAAGCTTCTTGTGTCACCCCCTCATCCTCATAGACTGTAAGCTCTTTGTGTCACACCCCCCTCGATCCTTATGACTGTAGCCCTTTTGTCACCCTCCGTCATACCTGCATAGCACTGTAAGCTCTTGTGTTCACGCCCTCAGTCCTCATAAACTGTAATGCATTGTGTCACCCCCTCATCTCATCAATAGCTGTAGCTCTTGTGTCACCCCCTCTATAAACTGTCAGCTCTTGTGTCACGCTTCCATCCTCATAGACGGTAAGCTCTTTGTTCACCCCCTCATCCTCATAGACTGTAAGCTCTTGTTCTCCCTCGCATCCTCATAGACTGTAAACCTTTTGTCACCCCCCTCATTCGTCATAGACTGTTAAGTCATCTGTGTCATCTCCCCTCATCCTCATATAGACGTAGCTCTTGTGTCACCCCCATCCAGCCTCAGAGACTGTCAGCTCTGTGTCGACCCTTTTTCCTCATGATCTGTTAAACTCTTGTGGTCACCCCCTCATTCCATAACACTTAAGCTCTCTTGTACCCCCTCATCCTCATAGACGTAAGCTCTTGTGTCAACCCTTCTATCCTCACTAGACTTAAACTCTTGTGTCTACCCCCCTCATTCTCAATGACTGTAAGCTCTTGTGCTCCCTCCCGCATCCTCTAGAACTGTACCTCTTGTGTCACCCCCCCCTCATTCTCACAGACTGTAAAGCTCTTGTGTCATCCACCTCATTCTCATAGATTGTAAGTAATTGTGTCACCTCCTCATCCTCATAGACTGAGCTCTTGTTGTCACCCTTGTATCCTCATAGCTGTAACTGCTTGTGTCACCCCTCCATCCTCATAACTGTAAGCTCTTGTTACAACCCCCTCACCCATAGACTGAAGGCTCTTGTGTCACGCCCCTCATCTCATCGACTGTAAGCTCTTGTTGTCATCCCCTCATCCTCATAACTGTACGCTCTTGTGTCACCCTACCCCCCCTCATCCTCATAGACTGTAAGCTCTTGTGTCACCCCTCATCCTCATAGACTGTAGCTCTTGTGTTCACCCTCATCCTCATATACTGTATCTCTTGTGTTCACCCCCTCACCTCCATAGATGTGACGCCTCTTGTGTTCCACCCCCTCATCCTCATTATACATATAATCTCTGTGATCAGGGCCCCTCACTCCTATTGTCCATATCTGTGCTCTTTAATGTAATATTATATTTGTTATTGCCCCCTATGTTTGTTACACTGCAACGAATTTAGATGGTGGCTAGATATATAAGATTATAATTATTATTATCCACATTGTCTAAAAGATGTGTGGGTGATATATCACTGCAGTTATGTCAGTTTTCTTCCTTCATAATTCATGCAAATCTGTGCCAACCCTCCCCACTATTAACTTCAGAAAACTTTCTCCAGATTTATCATGTGAATCCAGACCTAAAAGAGATTTCATGACTTTTTCAAAAAAGTGACATATTTAGCCATATATCTACTCAAATCCCCCTCCCTCCAGTGTAGGAAAAAGCTAGGAACTAGTTGCACCAACATTTTAACTTTTTACTTAAAACGTTGTAAATCTGCTTCATGAGGTATCAAGTGACCCCCCATGTGCCACATTTAGCAAGCTAAATCACTATAATAAATCTGATGTGCAAAAGGCTTATAAAGAGCACCTAAGCCACTTTGAAGGCACTGCTGCCCAAGTATAAATCTGCCCCTATGCACCGATCTCTGGAATAGAGTCACCCCAACCAACCCTCTCTGTTGCTATTGCTCCTATAAATGGAGACTTGGCTGTTACATCCATTTTTGGAAATCATGGAAATCATTTTTTAGTCTCTCTTTAGAAACATAATTCGAACCCAGAGGAGAGAAGCTCCTCTGGACCTAAATGCCTCTTAGACCTAAATGCTTGAGATTGGTAAAGAGCAACATGTGTTTTGCACTGTATGCAGAAAAATACACGGTGCTCATTTTCTATCGCAATCGTTTAGGTCTAAACGCAACGGGAGAACCTCCTCCCCGCGCCTTCTTTCTGACCACAATTCAAAGGAAGCATGGCCTAAGAATTATCTGGATATCGAAACACTAAAAGATTCTTTGTACCGTGTAGCCAGTAGTTACATAGATAATAGTTGAGAGTCCTCAGTTGTTGATACCTTTGGCTAATATCTGGATTTCTAGGGAAGATGTGAGAAAAATACATTCTTGCCTACAAGCTCCTGTTCTCATATTCCTGTAGATTATAGGCACAATGTTTATCAGCCTTCAAGAAGCAAAATTAGAAGTAATTCTCCAATTACCTATGGTTTGTGCCTAGAAGATAGTCTCTTGCTAGCCAGGGCTCATTACTGTCTCATTCACAGGGTGACACCAGCACATCTGATAAGAGAACTAATCACATGGACTCGATGCGCAGTCACATTTCCATCATTAACAAGTCCCTCCGGTTGGGAATTTTCCTGCCTGTTGTGAGAGTGATATGATATTGTGTGATCCTACTGACCTACATTGTTCTATAGGCAGTTCACAATTATGTGTTAAAATAGAATGTAGGGTAATGGGTTAAATCAGGATGTACTAGAAAAAGCAATCACAGGCGGCAATGATAGTGGAATATGGAACCTATAGATGTTATGGGTTATATCATAGATGGTTTAGTAGGGGGTTGTCTAAAATGCAGCCAGGGGTGTCTGCGAGTCTGAAAGGCAACCCAATTACCTGTATGTATCTTGTATGTGTTGCCAAGATACAAAATTTTCTTCTAATGACATCCTACATGGAATAATTATAGTGACACTCACATACACACAAAAAAGCTGCAATCTATATATATTTTACATATTGATAATGACTTAAACTAATTTAACATCTAGTCCTCTGCAGTCTTAAGGTCAAATCAGTTTCCCCGCTGTGCTTGTCTTTGTATGATAAATTTTAGTAAGTCAGCAAATCACACGTATCGAAGCATGAAATTAATGTGATATCAGTCACTTTGAGCACAATGAGAGAGAAAAAATAAAATATTCATCTACAATAATATAATAAAAGTGGACAGTTTGAATGATGAACAGAGAGCACAGTATATAAAATCACTATAAAAGTATAATATAAATTAAAATTATTAACCCAAAATAAGATCCGACCCATAGTGTTCAGATGATAGAGGAGACTTCATCTGTGTTTAGCTTTACTTGAATTATTCTGGAGGCCATCAAGGTTGGATATTGATCATAGCCTTCGGAGAAAAAAATCTACTGCTTTAGAACAACAATTGGTAGGGTTCACAAAAGTCACATACCAGCAAATTTATTATTTTATTAATTTGTAAAGCACATATTACGCAGTTCTGTACAGAGATTGTCACCAATCACTTTGGCTCTTGCCCTTATTAGGCCACATAGTACAATATAAAATCCAAATTAATAGTAGTTGGAGGCACTCAATACCCAGGCACTCACTGTATCCGAAGTCTTTCTGTGTCGGCACCTCCTGTCACACGCATAAATCCAGAATAAAGAATAAAAAAGATTCCTGGTGAGTGCCGCTATCCCTTGTCTTTATTTGTATGGATCTTCTATCTGGTGTAAACACTGTGCACCACCACACAGTTCTCATCACCCTGCCCAAGTATTGTGTCCGTGCCTCTCCATTATTGATCGCGTCTTGGTCTGGCAGTGCCAACATTCTAGTCGGGTGACTTGGTAGCCCCCGACATTCCATTTTTCACAATGACTCACTGGTATCCCGCTACCTACCACCAAACGCCTCTCACTTCTGATGTGTCCTCAACCTGGATTGGTGGTCTATGTCTTCAACATCTCCCGCATGTACTCAATGGGGCACATGGCTTCCCATCCGGTTGACGTCACCGTATCCGGAATATCCGACGAAAATTCAGAGCTGCCGCGATTCACTAAGATCGTGCGCCAATTTCCGAATGTGGTGCTCCCCGCTGAGGTCCGCTGGAGTTCACTTCTTCTCCTGGTGCATGTGAGTTCTGATCATGTGACACAATTTGGTTTTTAAATTCCGTGGTTTGTCCGAATCAGTCGGGTTCCGACGGCCATGCCCCCCAGATTTTGTCGCATGAAAGTCGCGCCGTAATCCGATCACGTGCGCCAAAATCCCGGGGCAATTCAGCCCAAAACGGAAAAATTCGGAAAACCCGAATGTGCCCCAATATCTTAATTGTGTTCTTGCGCTAATGCCCATGCTACACAAAGTCCTCAGTTGTTGATACCATTTAAGGATGAGTAAATTGCAAGCTCTGGTCTCTTCATCATCTAACTCATCTGATGAAGAGACCTAAATAGTCTCGAAGCTTGCAATCCTCATCATCCTTTTCAGTTGGCCAATAAAAAGTATCAACAACTGAGGACTCTCAACTTTAATCTATTTAACCACTAACTAACACGGTACAAAGAAATCTTTATGCTGCCCAGATATCAATCAGATAATGCCTCTTCTCTTTGCCAGTCTCTCCAAAGGTTACCCATTGCCTATAAATTCCGTTCAAAATTCTGACCATGACATATAAATCCCTAAATAACCGTCCCCTCCATATATCTCTGACATTATCAGCCAAACATTCCCACACTAAATATCCAATCCTCACATGTCCTTCTGCTTTGCTCTTCTACTCCGCTGTTTCCTAAACTGACTCCACGACTCTTCCTGTACATGATCCCCATACTCGGGAGCTCTCCACAAAATGTGTCAGACTGTCCCCCAACCTTCCACACCTAACCTGAAAACCCATTCTTTATATATTGCATCAACAAGCCCTACTACAATGCTCCCTCGCTTTGGGTCTCCTAGTTTACCATATGACGGAAGGTTGTGAGGCCCTCCACTTGTCCAATTCAATATAGTTTTTTGTATTTGTACACATTTTCATCTTATCAAAGTGTACAGTAACATGTTAAAATAATTGGTTTATGAATAAATAATAATTGGGAGAGAACTTTGGCCTTTATTTAGGTTCAAATCCAGGACCCACGACTATGAGTACATGGTGTTATTTTGCCACCATCCTACTATATCAACATTGAAAGATAACAACACCTAGCGTTAGTATATGTAGAACCCATTGGACTGCTTAAAAGGTGATTCCGACAAAGACAATGGGGTCATTTACTATGGGCCTCGATTCTCGTTTTCCCGACGTGTTACCCGAATATTTCCGATTTGCGCCGATTTCCCCTGAATTGCCCCGGGATTTTGGCGCACACGATCGGATTGTGGCGTATCAGCGCCGCAATGCACCGACGGAAATCGGGGCCCGGCCGGACCCGAATCCACCACAGAGAACGCGCGCAGAGAACGCCGGATCGCGAATGGACCGGGTAAGTAATCTGCCCCAATATTTAAAGATAAAATAACAACTTTCTCTAATTCACTGTTATATTAAAAAAATACAGCATTTCACAGAATATAATTCCAACCTTCTCTATCATCCTGGTGTATAAATTTTGGTTTCCCCAGGATCTGACGGTAAATTTGTGACTTAGTGTGGGGGCATGGCATATCTTCTCAAGAATTGCTTCTCCTGTCTGCTCGCTGCAGTCTCTCTGAATCGCTCCTCCCCACTGCATTCCATGACAAGCTTAACACAGATGCTCACAGGCACTTCACTGCCGGCAAGCAGCATCACAAGGAGACTTATTCTAAAGCTCGACAGAAGATCTCTATGCAGGGAAAGAGTTTGTAGTTGATCTGACTGTATGTGTGTTATCTCCATATCACAGATCTCATCATCTCTGATCTATCTCATTCCTTTTTCTATGTTATATATTACGGTGAATGTTTAGAAGCTAAATAAATAGTGTAGATAAACCTGGACCCTGATATCTAAGCACTGTCAGCACGATTAGCCTCAAAATAGTCGCCTTAGCAACAGTGGATTTGTCACTAGTAGTTAAGACCAGAGTGCAATATTTAGTCTGAAGGCAAGAATCATAGTGTGGCCTAAAAATGTCAAGGCTGGCATAGAGTGATCTATATGATAACCAGGTGAAGTTGTGCAACACAGAGACTGGGAAAACTAAAGTAGATGCAGGAGTGTCAATACAAGTTTGCTATTAATGGATCCTAAGGCTCTGATTGGTCGGGCATCGATCAATTAAAGAATGTCCTTAAGTGGCTGGGATGACCACTGGTTTGGCCGTGGTAGAAGAATCTAAGATGGCCATACATGTGAATATTTGACAACTATCTCTCCAGATATATACATACACACTTGGCTCGTCCAGTGCCAGATGATAAGTAGATTATTTTACCTGGACTTCTTTTTTTTAGGATTGCATTCTACCATCCATCCCCTAAAGTCTGTAAGCAATGTTTCCGTCACGGCTGTAGACCGAGCACAGAGTGTTGAGATAGTCCTCCCTCTAAGGACCATTGGGTTGGAGGAGGTCCTGTTCTGTAGAAGCTCATTATATTATGGATTTACAAGGTGTTCTCTTTACCCTTCCTAACATGTCACTGACTCAACCGTCGGAATAAGGTTATTACCACTAGATAAATCACGGAGTAGCTTTCATTTCTGCATTACATGGAAGTGAAGATGTAATCTGCATTAAAAATGAAATAAGCATACTATAAGCACTCATCCACCAGAGAGATGCTACATATCAATGACACAATATGAATGAGATCACCATTTACGAGGAAACAGATGCTAAATAAGTTTAAAGATAGGCATTAATATAGGTGTACACCCCGTAATAGAGGAGGATACTTCCCTTATTACAGATTGTATAGACACTTTAATAGAGGAGGTCAATTTAGTGTCAATATAAAACGATTAGTAAGCACTATTATAAAAAAAAAAGATTATGGTCACAATGTAGGGGGTCATTTTTTACCGACATATTCACAAGGTGTTGTGCAGGATGCATATTAGTCTGTTTCAATCCGGTCATATTTTTTAAGTAAAAACTAAAACCAAGAAACTTGTACGTTCTGTGTACTTGAATAGGTTCAAGTTGTTACTTTGGTATTTTAGATTATGTTTCTTTCTCTTACAGCTCTGTGGAGATTACAAGTTCAGAGCTCAGTGGTCATTCCCTGTGAAGTTTTCTTGTCATCCCGGGGCGTAACTACAGCAATAGCAGACGTAGGCTGCTATGGGACAGCGCGTGTTCAGGGGCCCGGTGCCTGACCTGAAACCTAAAGAATGGAGAATGTGCACCCTTAAATATAGATTGTACAGCATATGTTTTTAACAGTGAACATCCTCCACATTACACACGCGAGTTGGAAGCACAGATAACAAATTGATGGGGAGAGGAACACGGACTCGACCGATCTTTCCGCTTACTACCTCCCCATGCAGCGTTACTGAGCTGCATGAAGTCAGATCTGTGGCTCTACACCTGTGGGATAAGAAGACTGACTATATAAGATTGTGTGTATAAGTGCATACATGTATGTATTGGTATATGTTATATATGTTCTTAGGGGTATATGTGCAATAGCTGTATACAGTTATGCACATTATGATGCGATGTGTATTTAAATACTGTAAATAGGGGTAGTGGTGTGATCTAAGTGAGTGTTGTAATATGCTCTATTATATCAAGATGTGTTTTTATGGTGTTGTTATAATTATGTAGTGTGCTTATGTGTGTAGAATGTGTATATAAATTGTGTGTTGTTTCATGTGTTATACACTCAGGCAGTCCTGTTATTAAAATACTGCTCTCCCCCCCTTCTCCCCCAATGATTTGTTCACCTCACACACTAGTCAGTCGGTGACCACACATGTAGAATTATCTAGTACCCTATATCTGGTGATGATCTTTTCCATTGGAAGAGGACTTTCTTTATGATTTTTCTACGGCCTATGGTTTATTCTTGCTGAATTCACAATCTATAGAGCCCCCAATAGTAGCATACAGCAAATACAGCCTCCACACCAACGCATCAGCCTCCCCCCCCAATCGTAATATGCACAGCCTCCCCACTCCTAAAAGTATTATGCACAGCCCTCTATCCCCCATAGTATTATGCTAGCCTCCCTCCCCCATAGTATTCATGCCACAGCCCTCTACCCTAGTATTAACTCCACTCGCCTCCATCCCCCATAGTATACAGCACAGCCTCTATCCCCCATAGTATTATGCACAGCCTCCCTCCCCCATAGTATTATGCACAGCTCCCCCCATGTATTGTGCACAGCCCTCACCCATTGGTATATGGCAACTGCCCCCTCCCCATGAGTATTATGCACCCCTCCATGTCCCTCCCCATGGTATTGTGGCACAGGCCTCCCCCCCATTGTATTGGCACAGCCCCCTCCCCATAGTATTATGTACGAGCCATCCACCCATGGTTTGTGCCACAGCCCGCCACCATAGTATTAATCCACAGCCTCTCACCCATGTTTATGCACAGCCCCCCCCCTCCATAATATTATGCAAGCCTCCCTCCCCCCAATAGTATATGCACACTTCGCCCCATATATTCTGCACATCCCGGCAAGTATTATGCCAGCCTCCCCCCATAGTTTATGCACACCTCTCCCGCAGCCCCTCCTACGATGCCTATGTTATACAAATTACTCCGGTATCTCATATCAGTCACATTAGATCATTGGTAAATGTGACCTATATTATCAGCTTTCATTAGAATTGTAATCTGTAAGTGAAGAAATCGCCAGACCACGACTGCGTGTTAAGACGGCTAACACTGCCGAAAATATTGGGTGCGACTGTAATGTTTAACTAAAGCCAATTACTTATACAATTCTCTGCACCGTTTCATGGTCCAGTGTGGCCGTTTACGTACCCCGGTCCTTTGCCCCCCCGCGATTCCCGTTCCGGAGGCCGGGTCCGATGCAAGATGAATTCCACGTTTTGATTCACCAAGATCTTGCGTCCAAGATCTACATGTGTCGCTTCCCCACTCAGGTCCGCCGGAGTTCCCCTTCTTTCTTCCTTGTGTATGTGAGTGCATTCGCTTGCGCCACAATTGTAGATGTTAACTCCGCGTCAGTCTAATCCTGGATCGCCCGATGCCCCGTCCTCGATTTGTGTTGCTTGAAAGCTGTCCGACGCACCAAATACGATCACATGCGCAAAAACCCCAGGTTTTTTTCGCTGACCTTAGTAAATGCCCCAATTCTTTTCTTCAACTCTTAAGACTCAAGAGTGCATAATCGTTTTATTTCTAGCAGTTTTCATCTTTGCGGTCTGTATATTTAGTTTGCAGCCTTCTCTGTGCTTAGTTGTGTTCGTGACTCCCAATTCTTCTCATAGAGCTTTTTGTAATCTTACCTTTCAGTGAGTCTACAAGCAAGAAAGAATTCAGCTGCGTGTGAGCTGCAGCAGTAGAGCTCTTGGTTCTGCTCATTACATAATGTAAAGTTGATTCAGAAAGAAGGAGGCCATGGTATAACAAATAAAGAAGATTACACAGTCACAAGTGCCTGGATCTATCAGTAAGCGTCCCTCGTGGATTCAGTTGGTTTTGATGGAGATGTCCTTTAAGGGGATTGTTTAGGTTTAGGGGCTCTGGTAACCCCCCTTAAAATCTTCTGACTCATTAGCATAATGTTTAAAAGTTGATTTTAGAAGAAAGGAGACTATGAATCAACAAATATAAGATAGCCAGGTAACAGTGGCAGGATCTATGAGTAAGTGCCCTGGTTTATCATGCTTGATTTGATGGTAGGTTCCTTTAAAGGACATCTACCATCAGGATGAAGGATTGTAAACCAACATACTTACATGCAGGTGTTGCACCCCTGGTAGTGTCTGCTTCTTTTAGCTTTTTATGCCTCTTGTTTAAAAAAAGGCTTTACAGAATTATGCAAATTAGCCTGAGGGGCTCCAGGCTCTATAGATTTGAATGCAGCCTTGCTCATTGCATAATTGTAAAGCCTTTTTTTTTTTAAAACAAGGGCATAAGAAACTAAAAGAAGAGTGATCCTGCCAGAGGGGGCACACACCAGTATGTCAGTGTGCTTGGTTTACATTCCTTAATACTGGTGGTAGATTTTCCTTACAGAGATTTCCAGAATTAAAAATGTTATATATGTGGCTTGGGGGGGGGTTGTAAAATAATAGCACTATTCTAAGGTATAATGTCCTTGTTTTATGACATGCAATGCAGACCAGTGATTATATGATCTCTATTTTTGTTCATCTTTTGTCAGCAAAGTTCACTTTTTAATATCACAGAGGTGGCATTACCTGTCCACTCCTTTCTCCACCTCTAAAAGGTATAAAACAACCTCCCTAAAATCCTTCAAAAGTAGACAGCAGCGTAAAGATGTAAGCGACCAAAGACTGAGTGCTGCAAAAGCAAAAATGAAAGGAAATGAGTCAACATAGAATTCTCGGCCGGCCTGACTAATAGGTCCAGGGACAGATGGTGAAATCATCTTCATAATTAAATCCTGACAACATATCATTAGATAATAACATGTATAGCAACAGTTTACAAAGTAAGCGATCCACTCCCGCCCCTTCACGGAGGAGATGTGATGTGCCACACGATGAGTTCATCAGTCCATCTGTGGGGGAAACATAATAAAGTCTCTACAGAAGAAAAAGTCTATTGAAAAACTCCACTTTTAAGAACATTTAACTCTTAAAATCTACAAAAGATTTTAATGAACTCAAATTTATGGTGTGGGAAAAATTGGATTGAATAACGCTTTAAAAGGATCTGTCAGCAGGTATGACCATACAAAGCTGCAGACGGTGTTAGGTGTGGCCTTGGAGATCTTGCGTACCATGTGTGCGTTGTTTTAGTAGCAGAGGACTGCTGATTATCAAAAGTCCATGTCCAGGATAGCAGAGATGTTGTCTCTATAAGTCTATATTAACCTTTTAGGTTTCCAAATGGGTTAAAACAACTATGGACGTGCGATTTTGAAACTTACATTTTTTGTGAAAATACATTAAGTTAGGCCCAAAACGACAGTTTCAATAATAAATTAAAGATAAAAAGCTCTGCAACTTTGATGCCCAATTTCTCCAGTTGTAGTGTATCGATACCATATGTGGTGTGTCAACTGTTGTAATGGGGCACGGGTCGGGCTAGATGAAAGCAGCGTTATTCCCAGTCAGATTTGTAGTGTCCATGTACAAGCTATAAATTTTAATTTTTTGGTAAAGCTGAACATTTGAGGCTATTATTGCGGGATGAGATACAATGGGGGCCGTTTATCTTACCCCTGTCCGTTCCGACAGCGCGCGTCTCTGTGACTGGATTTCGGGTCGGCGGGATTAATAAGGTAAGTTCCTCCCCGGTCCACCAGGTGGCGCTGCTGCTTTGTATGAAAGCATCTGATGCACTCGAGTTCTCACCGGGCTGTGACCAAGTGTAAGGTAAGCGCGCCGGAGCGACACATTTCCGTATAAATGCGTGCGGTTTTTCCAAATACGCCGGGGTTTTGGTTTTCGGCCCGCCCCCCCCCCCCTTTCGTTGCGCCTCATCAGCCGGCGCCGATCTCCGCACCACCAATCCTGATGCGCGATGCGCCAAAATCCCGTGGACAATCAGGTCAATCGGCGCAAAAATTTACGGAAATTTGGGCATAACACGTTGGGAAAACGCGAAATCGTGCCCTTAGTAAACGACCCCCCAATGTATAGGATATACGTTTCTCCAATCATTACTGCCCCTCTCTTGCCTTTGCTCCCCATCTCTCCATAGTACCGGCATTTTAATATAGCACTTTACCATTTCCACAGCTTCCAGCATCTTTATTATTTTTTAAAGCTCCCATTCATGTAGTTAAAAAATCTTTAACGCCTGGACAACCTATCTAATACAGTGAGAACTTGAACATCCTACTTTCTCTTAAGCATTAGTAATGTTTACACGACAGGGGAAAGAGTTATTATAGATTTTTTTTTCCTGAATTTGTTGGACCATTATCAAAGTGTTCATCATAAAGATGGCATTGAGGGGTCTTTGTTACTTATTTAAAAAAGTGTCACAGGTCGTATTTTTGCTTTTTTGGAAAAAAGTTTATGGATTCATTGGTGTCCTATGGTGTATTTTAAAATCAGCGAATAATCCCCTGAGGAGCCCAAACAAGTAGGTCCAAGTGACAATGGGATGCTGTACATGGGGTATTAACCAAATCACTGTGAATAGTATTTGTAATTTGTTGTTATTAAGGAAAAAAGTGTATTAATTCAAAAATAGAGGATTTATGTCATTATACGCTTAAAACCTTAAAATTTATTAAATGAGCTCACTAGGATAAAAGCACACACCACAAACACACACTATATAGGTAGGGCGAGTGTAGACTATGTACGGTGCATCACGTTCACTCTCCTTAGTTTCCAAGCTCAGGGCAAATCAATAAGTAATGCTATGTGCTAGTATGCTCAATCATCATTTATCCCCATTCAGCTCCCGTGGCTCGTAGTGTCACTACTATCTAGACCCTACATCCTTTATACTTCATAACCCTATACTATATTCCTGCAGACTGAGTTATTCAGGGTTAAAATAGGTCTACAGATTTAGTTTTAAACAAAACACAGTCTCTCCCAGCATTTAGGTATAGAACTATGATTATATGATATTCTATTGTCTTTGCAGTTTGTTGTATGTGGATGATTTGTGCCTTTTGTGCACCTTTTGTTTGCCCTACTTATTCCGCTTTTCACTTCTTTCCCACCTACACACCAGATTTTCAAGTAAATCAGATGTTGCGATCGACAGATTATGATTGTGTGACTTATAAAGTCAAACTCCATTCCCAGTACTAGTGGGGTAAAACTCTGTGACTTTTCAAATCAAGCACCAACTCACTTGCGAACATTAACATCTCATATGCCAAGCCTTACCAAGCCGTCTAGCACTGTGACAATCTGAGGGTCAATAATACTTCTAAGACACTCAAAACGGGTCTGCCTCCACAATGCCATTTTATTATGGAAGAGTGAAAATGCAAGTTTTTTCAATATGGCTACACTACATTTTTTTGTTCTTTGAACAACATGATTAAAACTTGGAAGATTTTAAAGGTGACTCCAAAAGGTGATTGTTGTGTCCCCTCCCCAGTGCATATTTCAGTGCTCAAGGTTTCTAATAGGCTGATGTATGGAAGTTATATTGGTGGGGTCTTTATCAACCCCTTATCAACCGATGCTTTAGTTGTTCAGCTTAATGACCAGACTCGATTTTCAAATCTGCCCTAGTCTAGTATAATTTGTATAATGGTTATAAACTTCGGAGCACTTTAAAATCCAGGTTGATTTGAGATGTTTTTCCTGAAACACATTGGGGTCATTTACCACAAGGGCCCCGATTCTTGTTTCCCGTACGGTTACCGAATATTTCCGCTTGTGTCGCGGTTTCCCTGTAATTTGTTACTTATTTTGGCGTGGCACACGGATCGGGATTGTGGCACATCGCGCGGGGGCGTGGTCCGAACGAAAACTCCGACAGGATGCGGAAAAATATTTACCCCCGCATTTAAACAAAAATCTGTTACGGATTGCACTGACCTCAACTCAGCCCCGAAGCCGGTGTTAATCCAGTGCGTTCCGATGCTTTTCAGTCAGCAGCCCCACCTGGTGACGGCGGTGGAACTACTTAATAATCCCCGTCCGGAACCCGATATCCAGCGCAAGGACAGTGCCACTGGATCGCGAATGGACCCGGTGTAAGTAAATCTGACCCATTGTATTTTACTGTCTAGGTGTAAAATTTAAGTGATAATTTTGCGTTTCGGTCTGAATAAAAGTGAAATATTGGCCAAAAATTCTTTTGTTTCAAGTTTTGTAATGGTTCTGTCCTTCTAGTCACATGAGTAAAACTACCCAAAAAACGCTTGATATTATAACATTTCCCCGGAATGGTCTGCTTTATGTTGGGATGATATTTTATGCTTCCGGTCATTTTCTAGGATGTTATGAGGCGGCCAGAATTTCTAGGGTTGCAATTTTTCTACATTTATAAATTTGACAAATCCCAAAATCCCATTTTGAGGGACAGCCTCGATTCCAAGTGACTTGAAAGGCCAAAATAGTAGGTCTATACCCATAAATTACCCCACTCTAGAAACTTCAACCCTCTAACGTATGTTACAACACCCTTCTATTATCCATAATCTTTAAGTGTCCTGTGTCACAAGGTAAAACAATATGGACCTCGATTTAATCACTTTGAATTGTTTTGGGAAATACATTCATTTAGGGCTTATATGTTAGGGGATGCGATAAATTGATACAATAATAATTTTTGGGACCTCTAAGGAGTATTATGTAGATTTATTAAATATGTTCAAGAGGGACCAAAACAAATTCATCAATTTTCTTTTGGATTGTTACCATGTTTTTTCCCGACTTCACCGATAACGTAAAAATAATATTTATCTTTATAGATGCTTGTTCACTGACATTACGGTTGAACCTCATTGTATAAGTTTTTCTTATCTGTGCTCACATTTCTGAGCAAAACCATATAGTGGAGGAAATCACATTTGTCTTTGTTACTATCGACAACTGTTCAGGGCACAAACTTACGTATGTTTTGTCTCGTACTGGGAGCATTGGATACGAGGGCTTTTTTGAAAAGTTTGTCTATGGAGTATATTGGAAATTACTTTTTCTGACATTTTTAAAAAAAAATTTTGTTTGCGATGGGGCTGTATGTGAAAGAAATGTATATTACGGGAAGTTTTTGTGTTTTTTTTACGTCGTACCAAGTGGGGTCATATATTGATTTAGATTATTGTACAGATTATACAGACGCTGGTGATACCAAATCGTTTTTTTGTTTTGTGTTTAGATCCGTTATTTGCTTATGGAGTGTAACTGGGAGATATCAACCTTTCATTTTATTTATTTATTTAATCATATTACAAAACCGTAAGTCTTTTTTTTTACTTTTTTTACTTCTTCAATTTCTTGATGAACATCGCGTTCATCCGCATGCTTGTTAACAGCCTTACCATTGCTAAACACCTGCGCTGTGTCGGTTAACATACACGCCCTTTTCAAGTCCTGACCAGGAGGCGGAACACCCCCGAGGGATCAGAAGACGACAGCTCGGGGGCACTCGCCAGAACGCCTGTGTGCTTGCAGCGGAGGGACCGTGATGCCCGGTAAGCAATCTCGTACCTTAGTCCCTGGTGTTATGGTCCATCACCAAACAGCTTGCAGACAACATACGGATCATTTCATGTTTGGAAATGTGTCATTCTGACCTTTTGTTTGCCCACTTTTTTTAATTTGGGCAGACACAGCATGCTACATTCACACAATGAGTTGCAGACCGGTCGGGGAGAGGAGGAGCCCCTCTCCACAGTGAGAGGTGGCTCTGGGCCAATGCCACGTAAAGATTAGGACATATAGATCTTTGTCCCTACTATGGAACGGTACAGTGCCGCACGTGTGTGGCATTTCCGGCTCGCCTACGGCGCTGTGCGGCCATTGCATTTATGGGGACTTATATACGCTACATCCGTCGGACGTATATACTTCCCTCCAACTGTTGTAGTGGCAATATACGCCTTAGAAGTCATGTTTAACCATAAAATCCATCATGGTCTTGGTGTTCCCTAGCATCGTTTATGCTTACCACAATTGACCTCTACTGCGGCTGTGAGCTCTGCTGCCCTTTTTCGGCTAGCTCAGCCACCATAAAGGTCTTTGTCGCAGGGTCATATTGGCTTTCAACATACTGCTTCTCACCAACCTTGAGTGAGCCTTCCGAATATACAAAAGCAGTCCCCTTTTCCTGCCCGTTTTTGTGTGTGTCAGCTGAGCTCCCAACTGAGATGGGGGGTGGACTGGCTCACTAGTTTGTCCGAAAATGTTATCCTCAAGGATAAAATGCGTGTTTAACTTATAAAATTTAGAAAAAAGTTTCTTTGCATCCGGCTACTTATTTTTTAAAAAGGACAGAAGTGTTCAGGACACATCGGGCTAATTACTAAGGGTCTGTGATCGATTTCTGCAGACAATTTTTGCTGACAGGTATTTATCTCGCTTGCTGTCAGACTAGGCTGGGCGGTGTTATTTAGAGTGGAGGGTGTCACACTGCGATCGGATTTTAGCGTGCAGCGTGCCAGCTTTCTGCGACAGCAATCGGGGGGCGGGGACCTGAGCGGGGGAGCGACCAGCAGGATATCGGGTCAACACGGTATCTTAGTGATCGCGCCCAGTGCACTGATCGCCAGACAATCACTTTGGGAACTCCGAGGGATCCGGGTACGTAATGTGTCCCATCATCTCCAAGATATAATCCGGTGGAGCTGAGAGGCAGTTCTGTCTCGTAGGACCACCCATTTCAAGCTAACTAGTTCCTGCAGACTACATTCGCTCTATAAATCCATCTCCATAAATGTATGGGCTGTAACCTTTACTGTACATATAAAGTAGAACGTGTTTATATTTGGCTCCGATCCCTGTTAGGTGGCACCAACATGAATATTAATTAGGTGGCACGCTGGCTGTAGTCCCTTGGCAACACCTTCTCCACTTAATGTCAATGTAATTACCGGAACTACACAGGACAATGAAAATGAATGTATCTGTGTCTACTGTTAAACCTAAAATCGAGGTTCGGAGAAACCTTCCGTGACTCCTTTTTTATTCGGCACAGCTAATTATTTAATTACAGACCTTCTACACCTTTAACTACTCTTACTTCATCATTGACATCTATGATTCAGAAGTGAGACGTGGGACTCCAGAGACTCCTTTTTCTTCACAATGGTGTTGTCTGCAGAAGATCTCACGGGACATCTAATTAAGAGTTCTTAATTGGTGGTCTTTAATAGCTCGGCTTCTTTACCTTAATATACAAGGATGATGTAATATTGGATTAATGCCCCCTACTTTATATGTGGAGAGATATTCCAATTCCCAATGTGAAGTGATCCGTATAAAAGTATGAACCCACCACCATCAAGTACACACATGATTGTGGAAATTGATTGAACGGATTGGCACGTTAGGAGAGGTCAACTTTATTAGAAGCAGCAGGTAGCACTACACATTAGACAAGACTATTTTAGTGGACCCGACAGCATCTATTGTGTGCACATTACTTGGGGCCCATCGAGAGAATGGTTAATCCATAAAAACTTAGATGCAGCTGATTCTACAACACTGATGTAAAAAAAAAAGTTCAGACTACTGGATGCTTTAAAGGGAACCTGTCACAGCGAAGCCCCTTTTTTTCTGGCTCCTTCATGTCCCCCCTAGAGATACGTGTGTACCATTGTCTCACAGTGTTGATGAAACTTTACCCTTCTCTTTGTCAGAGTAGTGTCCCATGGGAGTCACCAATGAGAAGTTGGGTCTCCTCCCCCCCTAAACTCTCTGTCTTTTGTCTATTTCAAACAGGATGGATGTACGGTTTTTTTTAAAATTTGAAACAGTGTTCCCAAGGGTGGGGTGGGGGTGACACATCTCACTGGCCACTCCCATGGGACACTGCTCTGCAGAAAGAAACGTAAACTTTCTTCAAATGAACGTTTCTTTTCATCAGAAAAAGCCAGTTTCATTAAAAAATCACATTGGCAATGTGCCCACTAATCTAATCAGGAAAAAAGGCTCCTGATGATAGGTTCCCATTAATCTCTATCACAGGGCAACAATACAGCTTACAGCTCAGGCATATCAGAGAGCAGTGGACATCCTGATCTGACATTTACAATAGAGTTGTCAGACTTTGCTTGTGGATCAGGAAAAGCCAAATCTACCCAGAAATGTATGTGAAGGTGCCAAAGCGGGGGGGTGGGGCCGGTTGCGGTGGGGTTTTAGCGTGCCGGATCAGAGTGGGGGCAGAAGTAAATAGGGTGGCGCAGGAGGACGGAACGTGGAGGGCGGGAGTGTTATAGGGGTTGGGGCTGGAGCGGTATGGGGGGCGGGACCAGAATGGGGGGGGGGGCGGAAGAGTGCCAGAGGGGCACTCCCAGTGGGAGGGGAAACCAGGAGGTATGCTGATAGTGAGGGGTGGCAGGCGGGAGGACAGTGGGCAGGCGGGAGGACAGTTCCGGCGGCCTCAATAACTAGAGGCTCAGTAGTGGGTCCTCTGACTGTCAGTAGTTCAGGCACCGGGAGCAGAGCGGGGGGCGGTTGCGGGAGCAGGAGGAGATCCAGGAGTGGGGGAAACCAGGAGGTATGCGGAGAGTGAGGGGTGGCCGGGAGCACGGTGCCCAATGGAGGACTAGGAACGCACCGGCCGCCAGGCGGGAGCACAGTGCCTGTGGCAGCCGGAAGCTCGATACTGGTCGGGGGGGAGTACAGAGCCGGCTGGCAGGGGCTGGGAGGACAGTGCCGGCTGGCGGGGAAGGAGGACAGTGCCGCTGGCGGGCTCGTCACACAGGAAGTACGCCCTTAGCTTGCCACTGCGCAGCTAGGCAAGCAACTAGGCTAACACCACTGCCACTGTAAGCTAGACCAGAAGCTAGGCCTCCACCACTGCCACTGTGACCAGCTTAGGCAGCAACTAAGCTATCGTTAAGTTGGCGCATTTAAGAATATTAAGTATAATCTTAATTAGCAAGGTGTTACCACTGTCAGGGGGGGCGGGGGGGCTGCATTCAGATTTTTCCCCCCAGGGGGTTTTTTCCACCTACCTTATCGGACACTACGCCTGATTTCTTACACCTGCGCCATCTTCTTTTTCAAGGACCTCATAACTGTATTTCCATGATTGATCTATTAAACTAGTGCCACTTTACTTTTTACCGATCCACTACACGGTCCCCAATGGCCATGTTCCATTAAATCATAGCTTTTTTGTAGTTTGTGTGGCAACTGCTCAAAGAATTTATGGCAACGGCGATAACTGTTTGTTGTTGTCGGCCTTACACTAGATGATCCCTTTAATAATTTTCCCTAAACGGTTTGGCCACGTTGGATTGACAATGTCCTTTTTGGGTGTAACATTGTGATTGCCGAGAAGGACTGCATTACTACGGTTACATAACACTGTTACATTGCAACCAATCTTATCACATTTCCTAACGGCAACAAGGATTTAATATTTCATTAAGAAGCAATTGTACGGATGTTTTAGATCAGTAATCTGACTCACAGCCGATAGCTACATGAAGATGTTTCCTCTTCCTCCCCCGTTCCAGATCCCGCCTGCATTTCCCTGACACTGGTGCAGCCCTATCCTCTAATTAACTTCTTTTATCTGTTTTCCTGGGAGTGATTTGTCCTAATTCTCTTGTTTTCCTTTTATTTGCTTAAAGCGTGATTTATCCTCACGAAATAAGTATATGGGAGGCAGCCATACTGCGTGCCTGGGAGGATGCGGTGTAGAGACGAATCTACCAACTTCATAGTAGATGTATAGGTTAACAGCAGTGGTTGCGAACCTATGGCACTGCGCCATAGGCTGGCACTCGATGAGCCCTCTCTGTGGGCTCCAGGCCATCACCCCAGAAGGACAGTTCACCAGACAGAAACCAAGATCTGCCTGCAGATCTTTCTACAATGAGCACATGAAGTTGCCCTCCTCCTTTTAACTGCCTTGGTGTCCTTGGAGGCTGAAGTTAAAGTTGTCAATGAACAGGAAAATAAATTACAGCTCTAACAAATTGCTGCGCCTGGCACTTCTGCAATAAATAAGTGCTTTTGTTTGAAGTTTTGTGGCACTGAGGCTCTAAAAGGGTTTGCATCACTGTAGAAAGGGCTCAGCTAGAGATTGTATCCATATCCTGTACTACATACATATGTATCTCTAGATATTGTAGCAAATACCACTGCATTGAAATTATATACGATAATGGATGCGCAAAAGAACACTATGGGGCAGATTTATCAAGTGTCTAGAAGTACGAATGTTCTCGTTGCGCCAGGGCACCAACTACAGACTCAGCTTTCATTTACTACGCTCCTGCATCCCAACGAATATTTTAAAGGGGAGCTATAATTGGTTGACCATGGGCAATAGAACAATTCTTTTTTAGACAGCTTGATAAATCCGTGCACTGTTTATGAGTTTAAAGGGAACATTGTCACCGCCAAAACTAATTCCCCAAAAAATCAGGCAGGCATGAAAAGCATGTTAATTTACAATCCTCAGTTAAACTATATTCCTTATGTATTCTGATCACCAGCGATCTCTTATCCTTTAATGGGGCACATTTCTAAGGTCCGCACACTGCATTTCCGTCGGGTTCCAGACTTTTCCGATTTTGCCGCCGTCTATTTCACAGGTTTTTTGGTGGATGCGATTCCGGATTTTGGAGCAATTGGATTTACTTTTGCGACAGAATGTTCGGGGGGCGTGGCCGTCGACTCCGATGACTTCGGATCTAGCGGCGGGATTTAAAATCACATTCGTATCGCACTCAATTGCACATTACTTACACCGGAAGAAGAAGGTGAACTCGGCGGACCTCAACGGGGAAGTGACACATGCAGGAAATTGTGCGCACAAGTTTGGATGAATCGCGACGGACTGACATCCTGTCGACAGTTCAGATGGGATCGGACAGGCCGGTCTAAGTAAATGAGCCCCATTGTGTCACCAGTACATGCTCTACGTACTTAGGACGGAGATAGAAGCATCTGAAGTGACACTACCCTGCAACCATTAAACGTTGACTCATCTTAGATTGAAAATAGTTAGAGAAGAGTCATATGTTGCTTGCGGGTGGAGATTTTTTGCATAGGTAAACAAGTGATAGTTCCATAAAGTAGAATCCTAAAAAGGGACATTCTCAATCCCTACCGAAGGGAATTGGTAAGTTTAGGGGCTTAAAACCTGCTTGACAGGTTCCCTTTAGAGTTTTGTCTACTAATCTGTACGAGAGCGCGCTGCAAAAAGGCTTCTGTAGACGCGTAATAAGATGATTACAATAAGAAATGGGCAGCTAATTTATCAGTCTCAAGTTTTCACACAGCGTTTTATGCATGCAGGATTTGTCCTTCTGAACTGACCCTCGGGGTGTTAATTATCATTAGGTGGCTCCTTGGAGTAGTTTCTATGTCTTCTTGGAGCTCTGTTTTTGTTCATAAGCTTTTTAAAGTGGGGTCTGCCTTTAAAAATCTCTCAGCAGTTTTTTAACGTTTTAAAAAATAATCCCGCAAAATCATTGCAAGAGTAAAACATCGCAGCAGCACATACACCCGGAGGAAGTGTAGTGAACTTCCCGAATTTTGCCGATTTTAAAAGAATACCAAGTCATAAAATCAGTCCTTTTTCCCGTTCTCACTAGCATTGGATTCTATTTTTGAGCACTGTTTTATTGAAGGCAGGAAAAGGCCCTTGCGATTTATTCGGACAAAACAAGACTTGGAAAAAGGCATTTGGATTTTTTGGGCAGTTTTCTTTGCCAAAAGTCAAGAAAATCCTATGATAAATATCCTGCTGTGTTTTAATATTATATCAAAGATACAAATAGAAAATCTTTTGGAAAAAAAATGATTTTGACATAGGCTCATTTTGACCTCATAACTTCTTCATATTTTGGTGCTATGAACGGTGGTAAGGTGGAAATTTTTATTTCACCGAGTCCACTTTCCGCCTTTGATAATTTTAATTTTATCTGTTTATGTGTGGTGAAATGGTACACGTTGCTATTCGGACATGGGAATTATTTCTAGGCTTGGTGTGGTTTTGTCCACTTTTGCAACATTTCCAGTTCCTCTCCGGTACTGTCCGGGAGTATTGTTCCCGTCTTTTCCTTATCCTCCTGATTGGGAAGTGGATAAACCTTTTTACAGAGGTCATTGCCACATAAACCCCTCTAACTTTAACTACTGACAATAACTTCTCTAGATAGGTGTGATTCATTTAAGTTGGAATGATAAATGTAATTATATTGGTTATCTCAGAATTTTAAGTCTGAAGGGAAGTGACTAATATTTAGGCGTTGGAGGATATATAAATAACCGCTTCTATTATACAGTATACATGAGCTGACACATATTCTACTAGCTGCACATAATTTAGCAATGAATTCGTTCAGTTGAATGCCGAGATTCAAGGAAAAGTACTTAAATCCTTCTCACGAAACTCAGGCGTGGTGAGAATGTTCTTACATAAAAAGAACAGAAATAGAACTTAAAAGATCAGACAGGGGTCCTGTGCAAGTGTGAGTGTAACTACGTGAAAGGTGTGATGACCACCACTATCCTCAGTGGCACTTAAGGCGTGTTCACATTCAGTATTAATGTTATATTGTATGATGAAAAATAATACAATTTTCCAATATATTTCTGTATCAATTCCTCCCAGTTTTCTAGATCTCTGTTGCTGTCATTCTATAGAATCTTCATGTTTACATGCAGTGGACAGAAATCTGACCATGGTCCACACAGGTGCACGGTCGTTAGTATCATAGAGAGTAATCAGAGCTGTGTGATATATAACGAGTCGTGCACCTGTGTGACCCTGGTAGATTTCTGTCCACGGAAGGAAACATAGAAGCTTTTATAGAATGACAGCAAGCAGAGATCTAGAAAACTGTGAGGAATTGATAAAGAAAGTATATTGGGAAATTGTATAAATTTCATTATTCAAACAATATCAATTTCTGTTCAAATGGCAATACCCCTTTAATCCCACACATTCTAATGGCTTCTTGTAAGTCATACTTAGTACTTACTTCCCAGAATCCCTAGAGAAGCATCAATGGCCTTCATTGGCAAACTCTTCATAAGGAGAACTCTTACTTCCTGATCCCAATAAAAGTAAGAAATCTATAAAGGAGTCTTCTCGGTGTCCCTGTGAAGCATAGCTGCATTCTTCCTTCACTTCTTTCTTGATGAGGACAGCGTATGAGGTCTCCACTACACGGTACATAGAGAGTACAGTAAATGTGCTTAAAGTATAATGAAGCTTTCAACAAACTTTACAGAAATTCCAGTGTGTACAGGGCTGCGCTCAAATTTAGTTTTTGCCCTCAGTTGCAATGATATGTCGGGCTAATTTCCGTTGCACCCTTACAGTAGAGGTTAGATATAGGTGGTTTAGCCGGAAGCCCGCAATCCAAACCATCCACCAAATTTGATAGAGAAGGACCTTCAACATAAAATCTCATACATCTGTTTGCTCACAATACACATGTACACAAGAGCCATTTGAAGACCTTGAAGGTCCTCCAAAGGCCTGTAACCGCAGATTGAAAGCCGGCAGGAGGGACACATCCTCCATTACCCAAGAAGCTCGATTCTAGCACCATATTAGGAAGTGATTTCAGACATCGTAGGGGCTATAAATTCATACAGCCCCTGGCCCATGGCTTAATCGCCCCAGACCCTTACAATGGAGATAAAACATAACCCCTGTATGCTCCTATATTTAGGATTATGCCTTAAAGCGGAAAGAGGAATGAACATCAGCAGTGGCCAATGATATTTAGCTTAGCATAGGTGTGATAAAGGTAGTTGTATCGCGGGACGCGGGCTCACCCGTGCCTCTCGCCCTCGCCAGCGCGATGCCAGCGCAACTCACGGTTTCGGCTCTGCCCTGGCTTTGGCTCCCCCCACCGCGGTGCCCAATCATCTTCGCCGTGCGCGCTAGGGCGAGCGTATCGGCTTCTGCCGATTTAAGGGCCAGCGCACCACTAATTGGCGCTGCCCATTACAGGTAAATCATTTAATCCTGCCTCTCCTGTGATCCCTGCGGATCTTGTGCCTAGACCCTAGAGAAAGCTTGTTTATGCGTGTCGTGAATTCCCAGTTGTGACCCTGGTTCTGCCTTTGACTTCGTCCTTTGCCTCCTGCCTTGACCTATTGCTACGTCTCTGACTCCGATCCTGTGTGCCGTCCTAAACACCTGCCTGTCCCCGACCACGAGATTGCCTGCCGTTTCTGTACCTCGACCTGGCTGCCACTGCGGAAAGTCACGCCTGTGAGCGTCCTGGTGGTACCACTCTGCAGCAAGACCATCATGTTTTGCGGCAGCTCTGGTGAAAACCAGGTACCACTTAGACTCCGGTATCAGGTTGTGGTTGTGTCATCGTCCGCAGGGTCCAGAAGATCCACAACCTCAAAGCTGACAGTAGTGACCAGTTTAACAAATCTTCTGATTGAGCACCCTTGACAATTCAACAAGTAAACCAAACTCAACAAAAAAAAATCAAGAAAGAAACCCAGTAACATCAGTACAGAAAATAGTAACCCAGTAGAGATCAGTACAGAAATAGAAACTAGTAACGATCCCTACATAAATACAGAACAAAACCCAAATGTCTAATTTGAAAACACACCGAAGTCCCTACATAGTGCCCCTTACCTTCCCTATATTTTTCACCTATAAAATATGAAATCTTCTGTTCAATTTCCAGAGGAAACCGTTGCTATAATGACCCAAGGAAAATATGTTGCTACCGAGACATAATATTAGTGGGGCACAGGTAGTGCTCGCACAGCACGTTCCCTTTTTGTGTAAAATCTGAAGTCACTGTTCTTCCTTTTTCCTAATAAAAAAGGATTGATAAACCTATTAGATCAAATTGGATTCTCATTAGGGTAATAAAAAGATGTCATTGCCACATAAAGCCCCTCTAACTTTAACTACCTGCACATTAACATTCTATAGATAGTGTGATTCATTTAAGTTGGAATGATAAATGTATATATATATATTGGTTATTCTCAGAATTTTAAGTCTGAAGGGAAGTGACTAATATTTAGGCGTTGGAGGAATATAAAATAACCGCTTCTATTATACAGTATACATGAGCTGACACATTTTCTACCTAGCTGCACATAATTTAGCAATGAATCTCGTTCAGTTGACTGCAGAGATTCTAAGGAAAAGTACTGAAATCCTTCTCACGAACTCAGGCGTGGTGAGAATGTTCTTACATAAAAAGAACAGAAATAGAACTATAAAAGATCAGCACAGGGGTTGTAACTACGTGAAAGGTGTGATGACCACCACTATCCTCATGGCACTTAAGGCGTGTTCCATTCAGTATTAATGTTATATTGTATGATGAAAAATAATACAATTTTCCAATATATTTCTGTATCAATTCCTCCCAGTTTTCTAGATCTCTGCTTGCTGTCATTCTATAGAATCCTTCTATGTTTACATGCAGTGGACAGAAATCTGACCATGGTCACACAGGTGCACGGCTCGTTAGTATCATAGAGAGTAATCAGAGCTGTGTGATATAACGAGTCGTGCACCTGTGTGACCATGGTCAGATTTCTGTCCACTGGAAGGAAACATAGAAGCTTTCTATGAGAGGACAGCAAGCAGAGATCTAGAAAACTGTGAGGAATTGATAAAGAAAGTATATTGGGAAATTGTATAACTTTTCATTATTCAAACAATATCAATTTCTTGTTCAAATGGCAATACCCCTTTAATCCTACAACATTCTAATAGGCTTCTTGTAAGTCATACTTAGTACTTACTTCCCAGAATCCCCTAGAGAAGCATCAATGGCCTTCATTGGCAAACTCTTCATAAGGAGAACTCTTACTTCCTGATCCCAATTAAAAGTAAGAAATCTATAAAGGAGTCTTCTCGGTGTCCCCTGTAGAGCATAGTCTGCATTCTTCCTTCCCATTCTTTCTTGCAGTGAGGACTAGCTGCTATGAGGTCTCCACTACACGGGACATAGAGAGTACAGAAATGTGCTTAAAGTATAATGAACCTTTCAACAAACTTTACAGAAGTTCCAGTGTGTACAGGGCTGCGCTCAAATTTAGTTTTTGCCCTCAGTTGCAATGATATGTCGGGCTAATTTCCGTTGCACCCTTACTAGTAGAGGATTAGAATATAGGTGGTTTAGCCGGAAGCCCGCAATCCAAACCATCCACCAAATTTGATACTGAGAAGGACCTTCAACCATAAAATCCTCATACATCTGTTCCTGCTCACAATACACATGTACACAAGAGCCATTTGAAGACCTTTGAAGGTCCTCCAAAGGCCCTGTAACCGCAGATTGCAAGCAGACAGAAGGGACAACATTGACACATCCTCCATTACCCAAGAAGCTCGATTCTAGCACCATATGTAGGAAGTGATTTCAGACTCGTAGGGGCTATAATATTCATACAGCCCCTGGCCCATGGCTTAATCCGCCCCAGACCCTTACAATGGAGGATAAAACATAACCCCCTGTATGCTCCTATATTTAGGATGTATGCCTTAAAGCGGAAAGAGGAATGAACATCAGCAGTGGCCAATGATTATTTAGCTTATGCATAGTGTGTGATAAAGGTAGTTGTATCGCGGGACGCGGGCTCACCCGTGCCTCTCGCCCCTCGCCAGCGCGCTGCCAGCGCAACTCACGGGGCCCGGCTCCTGCCCTGGCTTCTGCGCTCCCCACCGCGGCTGCCCAATCATCTTCGGCCGTGCGCGCCCTAGGGCGCACGCGTATCGGCTTCTGCAGATTTAAAGGGCCAGCGCACCACTAATTGGCGCTGCCCATTACAGGTAAATCTATTTAATTCTGCCTCTTCCTGTGATCCCTGCCGGATCTTTGTGTCTAGTGCCCTAGAGAAAGCTTGTTTATGCCGTGTCTGTGAATTCCCATTGTGACCCTGGTTCTGCCTTTGACTTCGCTCCTTTGCCTCCTGCCTTGACCTATTGCTACGTCTCTGACTCCGATCCTGTGCTGCCCGTCCTGACCACCTGCCTGTCCCCGACCACGAGATTGCCTGCCGTTTCTGTACCTCGACCTTGGCTGCCACTGCGGACAAGTCACGCCTGTGGAGCGTCCTGGTGGTACCACTCTGCAGCAAGACCATCATGCTTTGCGGCAAGCTCTGGTGAAAACCAGGTACCACTTAGACTCCGGTATCAGGTTGTGGCTTGTGTCATCGTCCGCAGTGGTCCAGAAGATCCACAACCTCAAAGCCTGACAGTAGTGACCAGTTTAACAAATCTCTTGATTGAGCACCCTTGACAATTCAACAAGTAAACCAAACTCAACAAAAATAAAATCAAGAATAGAAACCCAGTACACATCAGTACAGAAATAGTAACCCAGTAGAGATCAGTACAGAAATAGAAACCTAGTACCGATCCCCTACATAAATACAGAACACAACCCAAATGTCTAATTTGAAACACACCGAAGTCCCCTACATAGTGCCCCTTTACCTTCCCTATATTTTTCACCCTATAATAATATGAAATCTTCTGTTCAACCCCCCCCCCTTTCATCGCTTATAGACTGTAAGCCCTTTTGTCACCTCCTCATCCTCATATTACGGTAAGCTCTTGTGTCCCCGCTCATCCTCATATACTGTAAGCATTTTTTCCCCCCCTCATCCTCATAGACTGTAAGCTCTTGTGTCACCCCCTCATAACTGTTAAGCTCTTTGTGTCACCCCTCATCCTCATAACTGAAGCTCTTGTGTCACCCCCTCATCCTCATGCTGTAAGCTCTTGTGTCTCACCCCCATCCTCATATGACTGTAACTCTTGTGTCACGGCATGCATAAAGCAGAATAAAGAAGATTCCTGGGTGAGTGCCGCTATCCCTTGTCTTTATTTGTATGGATCTTCTATCTGGTGTAAACAGCTGTGCACCACCCACACAGTCTCATCTACCCTGCCCCAAGTATTGTGTCCGTGCCTCTCCATTAATTGATCGCGTCTTGGTCTGGCAGTGCCAACATTCTAGTCGGGTGACTTGGTAGCCCCCGACATTCCATTTTCACAATTGACTCACTGTATCCCGCTACCTCCACCACAAGAACGTCTCTCACTTCTGATGTGTCCTCAACCTGGATTGGTGGTCTATGTCTTCAACATCTCCCGCATGTACTCAATGGGGCACATTTGCTTACCCATCCGGTTGACGTCACCGATCCGGAATATCCGACGAAAATTCAGAGCTGCCGCGATTCACTAAGATCGTGCGTCCAATTTCCTGAATGTGGTGCTTCCCCGCTGAGGTCCGCTGGAGTTCACTTTCTTCTTCCTGGTGCATGTGAGTTCTGATCATGTGACACAATTTGGTTTTTAAATTCCGTGGTTTGTCCGAATCAGTCGGGTTGTCCGACGGCCATGCCCCCCAGATTTATGTCGCATGAAAGTCGGCGCCGTAATCCGATCACGTGCGCCAAAATCCCGGGGCAATTCAGCCCAAAACGGAAAAATTCGGAAAACCCGAATGTGCCCCAATATTCTTAATTGTGTTCTTGCAGCTAATGCCCATGCTACACAAAGTCCTCAGTTGTTGATACCATTTAAGGATGATGATAATTGCAAGCTCTGGTCTCTTCATCATCTTATACCATCTGATGAAGAGACCTAAATAGTCTCGAAAGCTTGCAATTATCATCATCCTTTTCAGTTGGCCAATAAAAAGTATCAACAACTGAGGACTCTCAACTTTAATCTATTTAACCACTGGCTAACACTGTACAAAGAATCTTTATGCTGCCCAGATAATCAATCAGATTATGCCTCTTCTCTTTGCCAGTCTCTCCAATGGTTACCCATTGCACTATAAATTCAGTTCAAAATTCTGACCATGACATATAAATCCCTAAATAACCTGTCCCCTCCATATATCTCTGACATTATCAGCCAGTACATTCCCACACAAAATATCCAATCCTCACATGTCCTTCTGCTTTGCTCTTCTACCTTCCGCTGTTTCCTAAACTGACTCCACGACTCTTCCTGTACATGATCCACCATACTCGGGAGCTCTCCAGCAAAATGTGTCAGACTGTCCCCCACCTTCCACACCTAACCTGAAAACCCATCTTTATATAATTGCTTACAACAAGCCCTACTACAATGCTCCCTCACTTTGGGTCTCTAGTTTACCATATGACGGAAGGTTATGAGGCCCTCCACTTGTTCCAATTCAATATAGTTTTGTGTATTTTGTACACATTTTCATCTTATCAAGTGTACAGTAACATGTTAAAATAATTGTGTTTTATGAATAAATAATAATTGGAGAGAACCTTTGGCCTTTATTTAGGTTCAAATCCAGGACTCCACAGCTATGAGTACATGGTGTTATTTTGCCACCATCCTACTATATCAGACATTGAAAGTATAACAACACCTAGCTTAGTATATGTAGACCCATTGGACTGCTTAAAAGGGTATTCCGACAAAGACAATGGGGGTCATTTACTATGGGCTCGATTCTCGTTTTCCCGACGTGTTACCCGAATATTTCCGATTTGCGCCGATTTCCCCTGAATTGCCCCGGGATTTTGGCGCACACGATCGGATTGTGGCGTATCAGCGCCGGCATGCACGCGACGGAAATCGGGGCCCGGCCGGACCCGAATCCACCACAGAGAACGCGCGCAGAGAACGCCGGATCGCGAATGGACCGGGTAAGTAAATCTGCCCCAATATTCTAAAAGATAAAATAACACTTTCTCTAATTCACTGTTATATTAAAAAAATACAGCATTTCACAGATATAATTCCAACCTGTCTCTATCAGTCCTGGTGTATAGAATTTTGGTTTCCCCAGGATCTGACGGTAAATTTTGTGACTTAGTGTGGGGCATGGCAGATTCTTCTCAAGAATTGCTTCTCCTGTCTGCTCGCTGCAGTCTCTCTGAATCGCTCCTCCCCACTGCATTCCATGACAAGCTTAACACAGATGCTCACAGGCACTTCCTGCCGGCAAGCAGCATCACAAGGAGACTTATTCTACAAGCTACAGACAGAAGATCTCTATAGCAGGGGAAAGAGTTGTAGTTGATCTGACTGTATGTGTGTTATATCCATATCACAGATCTCATCATCTCTGATCTATCTCATCTCTCTTTTTCTATGTGATAGATACGAGTGAATGTTTAGAAGCTAAATAAAAGTGTAGATAAACCTGGACCCTGATTATCTAAGCACATTGTCAGCATGATTTAGCCCTCGAAATAGTCGCCATTAGCAACAGTGGATTTGTCACTAGTAGTTAAGACCAGAATGCAATATT
Source organism: Engystomops pustulosus (assembly GCA_019512145.1). Classification (NCBI taxonomy): domain Eukaryota; kingdom Metazoa; phylum Chordata; class Amphibia; order Anura; family Leptodactylidae; genus Engystomops; species Engystomops pustulosus. The sequence continues at coordinate 28,145,026 of CM033646.1, read as the reverse complement.
TAGTCTGAAGGCAAGAATCATAGTGTGGCTAAAAATGTCAAGGCTGGCAGAGAGTGATCTATATGATAACCAGGTGAAGTTGTGGCAACACAGAAGACTGGGAAAAAGACAAGTAGATGCAGGCAGGTCAATAACAAGATTCTGTTATATAATGGATCCTAAGGCATCTTATTGGTCGGGCATCGATCAATTAAAGAATGTCCTTAAGTTGGCTGGGATGACCACTGGTTGTACTGTGGTAGAAGATGGCCATACATGTAAGAATATTTGACAACTATCTCTCCAGATATATACATACACACTTGGCTCGTCCAGTGCCAGATGATATGTAGATTATTTTACCTGGACTTCTTTTTTTTAGCTTTGCATGTCTACCTATACCATCCCCTAAAGTCTGTAAGCAATGTTTCCGTCACTGCTGTAGACCGAGCACAGAATCAAAGGGACAGAGTGTTGAGATAGTCCTCCCTCATAAGGACCATTGGGTTGGAGGAGGTCCTGTTCTGTAGAAGCTCATTATATTATGGATTTACAAGGTGTTCTCTTTTACCCTTCCTAACATGTCACTGACCTCAACCGTCAGGAATAAGGTATTACCACTTAGATAAATTCACGGAAGTAGCTTTCACTTTCTGCATTACATTAGAAGTGAAGATGTAATCTGCATTAAAAATGAAATAAGCATACTAATAAGCCGGATCCACCCAGAGAAGATGCTACGATATCAATGACACAATAATGAATGAGATCACCATTTACGAGGAACAACAGATGCTAAATAAGTTTAAAGATAGGCATTAATATAGGTGTACACCCCGTAATAGAGGAGGAGTACTTTCCTTATTACAGATTGCATAGACTCTTTAATAGAGGAGGTCAATTATTGAGGTCAATTATAAAACGATTAGTAAGCATATTATTAAAAAAAAAAAGATTTATGGTCACAATGTAGGGGGTCATTTTTACCAACTAGAACAATGGTGTGCAGGAGGCAGATAGTCGTGTTTCATCCGGTCATATTTTTTAAGTAAAAACTAAAAACCAAAGAAACTTGTACGTTCTGTGTACTTGAATAGGTTCAAGTTGTACTATGGTATTTTAGATTATGTTCTTTCTCTTACAGCTGCTTGTGGAGATACAAGTTCAGAGCTCAGTGGTCATTCCCTGTGAAGTTTTCTTGTCATCCAGGGGCGTAACTACAGCAGTAGCAGACGTAGCAGCTGCTATGGGGCCCAGCGTGTCAGGGGGCCCGGCTGCCTGACCTGAAACTCTAAAGAATGGAGGATGTGCACCCTTAAACATACATTGTACAGCATATGTTTATAACAGTGAACATCCTCCACATTACACAGCTGAGTTGGAAGCACAGATAACAAATGTTGGGGAAGAGGACAGCAGGACTACCGATCTTTCCGCTTACTACCTCCCCCATGCAGCTACTGAGCTGCATGAAGTCAGATCTGTGGCCTCTGACACCTGTGGGATAAGAAGACTGAGTATATAGATGTGTGTATAAGTGCATACATGTATGTGTGTATATGTTATATATTTGCTTATGGGGTATATGTGCATATGCTGTATACAGTATATGCACGTATATGCTGTATGTGTATGTAAATACTGTAAATGGGTGTATGGTGTGTATCTAATGTGAGTGTGTATATGCTCTATTTATATGCAGTATGTGTTTTATGCTGTGTTTATACTGTAGGTGTGAGTATATGTGGCTAAGTATGTGTGTATGTAATGTGTATATAATTTGTGTGTGTGTTTCATGTGTATACACTCAGGGCCGATTATTGAAAATACTGTCCCCCCTTCCCCCAATGATGGTGCTACCTCACACACTAGTCAGTCGGTGACACAGACATTAGAAGTATCTAGTACCATACGGGTGATGATCTTTTCCATCTGGAAGAGGACTTCTTTATGATTTCTCACGGCCATGGTTTATCTCTGCTGAATTCACAATATTAGAGCCCCCAATAGTATAATGCACAGCCCCCCAATAGTATTATGCACAGCCTCCCCACTCCTAAAAGTATTATGCACAGCCTCTATCCCCCATAGTATTATGCATAGCCTCCCTCCCCCATAGTATTATGCACAGCCCTCTACCCATAGTATTATCCACAGCCTCCATCCCCCATAGTATTATGCACAGCCTCTATCCCCCATAGTATTATGCACAGCCTCCCTCCCCCATAGTATTATGCACAGCCTCCCCCCATGGTATTGTGCACAGCCCTCCACCCATGGTATTATGCACAGCCTCCCTCCCCCCAATAGTATAATGCACAGCCTTCCCCCATAGTATTATGCACATCCCGGCAATAGTATTATGCACAGCCTCCCCCCCATAGTATTATGCACAGCCTCTCCCGCCAGCCCCTTCCTACGATGCCTATGTATACAAATTACTCCGTGATCTCATATGCAGTCACCATTAGATCATTGGTAAATGTGACCTATATTCACAGCATTTCATAGAATGTATCTGAAGTGAAAAATCCACAGACACACTGGGGCACATTTACTAAGGGTCCGCAGCCGCGAATCCGTCGGGTTTTTCCCGAATATTTCCGCTTTGCGCTGTATTTCACGGGATTGTGGCGCACGCAATCGATTTTTGGCGCAATCGCCAATCGACTTTCGCGCGACAGAAATCGGGGGGCGTGGCCACCGGACAACCCGAAGGATTTGGAAAAACCGCAGAATTTAAAAAGCCATTTGTGTCGCAAGATCAAGCCCTCACATACACCAGAAAAAAGCAGGTGAACTTCAGCGGACCTCGGCGCAGCAGCGACACCTGGTGAATATCGGCGCACGGACCTTAGTGAATCCCGGCAGAACACGAATCAGCGTCGGAGAACCCGCCGCTGGATCGCGACTGGACCGGGTAAGTAAATGTGCGGCGCGATTCACCAAGATCATGCGCCCAAGATCCTACATGTGTCACTTCCTCACTCAGGTCCGCCGGAGTTCACCTTCTTCTTCCTTGTGTATGTGAGTGCATAGCTTGCGACACAATTTGAGATGTTAAATCCTGTGCGGTGTCGGAATCTGTCGGATCGGCCCCTTCCCCGAATTGGGTTGCATGAAAGCCGGCGCCGATGCGCCAAAATCTGATCGCATGTGCCAAAAAACCCATTTTTTTTCGCTGACCCTTAGTAAATGTGCCCCAATGTCTTTTCTTCAACTCTTAAGACTCACAGAGTGCATAATGTTTATTTTCTAGCAGTTTTCATCTTTGCGGTCTGTATATTTAGTTTGCAGCCTTCTCTGTGCTTAGTTGTTCTGACTCCCCATTCCTTCTCCATAGAGCTTTTTGAAATCTTACCTTTCAGTGAGTCTTACAAGAAAAAAAGAATTCAACTGTGTGTGAGGCTGCAGCATGGAGGAGCTCTTGGTTCTTGCTCATTAGCATAATTGTAAAAGTTGATTTCAGAAAGAAGGAGGCCATGGATAACAAATAAAAGAAGATTACCACAGTCACAGTGCCTGGATCTATCAGTAAGCGTCCCTCGTGTATTCATGCTTGGTTTTGATGGGAGATGTCCTTTAAGGGGATTGTTTAGGTTTAGGGGCTCTGGTAACCCCCCCTTAAAATCCTTCTGACTCATTAGCATAATGTTAAAAGTTGATTTTAGAAGAAAGGAGACTATGAACAACAAATATAAGATAGCCAGGTAACAGTGGCAGGATCTATGAGTAAGTGCCCCTGGTTTATCATGCTTGATTTTGATGGTAGGTTTCCTTTAAAGGACATCTACCATCAGGATGAAGGATTGTAAACCAAGCATACTTACATGCAGGTGTTTGCACCCCCTGGTAGTGTCTGCTTCTTTTAGCTTTTTATGCCTCTTGTTTAAAAAAAGGCTTTACAAAATTATGCAAATTAGCCTGAGGGGCTCCAGGCTCTATAGATTTGAATGCAGCCTTGAGCTCATTTGCATAACTGTAAAGCCTTTTTTTAAAAAAACAAGGGCATAAGAAACTAAAAGATCCTGCCAGAGGGGGCACACACCAGTATGTGCTTGGTTTACATTCCTTAATACCGGTGGTAGATGTCCTTTACAGAGATTTCCAGAATTAAAAATGTTATATATGTGGCTTGGGGGGGGGGGTGTAAAGATAATAAGCACTATTCTAAGGTATAATGCCCTTGTTTTATGACATGCAATGGCACAGACCAGTGATTATATGATTCTATTTTGTTACATCTTTTGTCAGCAAAGTTCACTTTTAATTATCACAGAGGTGGCATTACCTGTCCACTCCTTTCTCCACCTCTAAAAGGTATAAAACAACCTCCCTAAAATCCATTCAAAAGTAGACAGCAGCCTAAAGATGTAAGTGACAAGACACGTGAGTGCTGCAAAAGCAAAAAGTGAAAGGAAATGAGTCAACATAAGAATTACTGCCGGCCTGACTATAGGTGCCAGGGACAGATGGTGAAATTCATCTTCATAATTAAATCCTGACAACATATCATTGAATAATTAACATGTACAGCAACGTTTACAAGTATGCAGATCCAGCTCCCTGCCCCTTCACGGGGATGTAGAGGTGCCACACGATGATGTATCAGTCCATCTGTGGGGGAAAACATAATAAAGTCTCTACAGAAGAAAAAGTTTATTGAAAAACTCCACTTTCTAAGAACATTTAACTCTTAAAATCTACAAAAGATTTTAAATGAAGCAAATTTATGGTGTGGGAAAAATTATGGAATTGAATAACGCTTTAAAAGGGAATCTGTCAGCAGGTATGACCATACAAAGCTGCAGACAGTGTTAGGTGTAGGCCTTGGAGATCTGTGTAACCATATGTGTGCTGTTAGTAGCAGCAGGACTGTGATTATCAAAATTCATGTCCAGGATAAGCAGGCAGTTGTTTATCACTTTACCAGGTTGATGACTCTGGGACAATCCACAGGTATATGTATGCAATGTAATCTCACCGAGGCCTGGCCGCTGTGCAAGGATACGTCACAGGCGGCTTGGTTCAGGAGAACAGGCCTCAACCACAGTCATCAGAGCCAGCTAGGAGATACAAATAGATGGGGAGGCCGCAATACAGTGAGAGTAGTAATAGATGAGTGTAGTAATAGATACTAAATACTGGCAGGCCAGGGATCACACTTGGAGTACACAGTCCAACGAAGCAGCAGGTTACAGGTTATAAACATCCCTCTCTGCAGGCTCACACAAGGAGTTGGCTGTGGATCTGTAATTTGGAGTGTAGTCCTAGTCCAGTGGTTAGAGGCTGGCTAGTAGGAGCCTGGATTGGCTCCACTGTTTGGGCCACAAGGTGACAGACTCCTTGGAATCGGCACACAGAGAGGAACCCTTCTCATGGGAGCGGGCCATTACATAAACAGTTGGACATCATATCTTAGAAAATATCATTTTTGGTGAAGGGCTTTCAGTATGGTAACCCTCCACTGCTCCCCTCCCACATTTCTCCACAGATCCTTACTGTCCCTCATCTTTCTTTGCTCCCCACTCCCCATCTCTCCATAAACCGGCATTTTAATATAGCACTTTTAGCATTTTCACAGCCTCCTAGCATCTTTATTATTTTTTAAGCTCCTATTTCATGTATTAAAAAAATCTTTAACCCTGGACAACCTCTGTAATGAGTGTGAACTTGATACATCCTACTTTCTACTTAAAGCATAGACATCTGTACACAAAGGGGGAAAATTATCATAAGATTTTCCTGACTTTTTGGCATTAAAAAGTTTCACAAAAGATGGCATTGAGGCTTTTGTTACTTTATTTAAAAAGTTGCACAGGTCTATTTTTGCTTTTTTTCTGAAAAAAAGTCGCTCCACAAGTTACTGGTAATTCAAGGTTCCCCTGAGCGGCCCAAACAAGTAGGTCCAAGTACAATGGGCTTTACATGGGGTATTAATCCAAATCACTGTGAATAGTATGTTGTAATTATTTGTGTCTCCAGAAACGGTATTTAATTCAAAACTTTAGAGGTACTTTATGATAACGCTAAAACTTATTAAAATGAGCTCACTGGGATAAAAATAAAAACACACAAACACAACACTTAAAGGGTGGGACTAGTGTAGACATATTTGTCACTAAGGTGCATTGTTCACTGCTCCCTTAATTCTCACAAGCCTCAGGGCAAATCAATAAGTAACAGTATGTGCTAGTATCTCATTATTCATTGCATCTAGCCATCCTCATCCCCATTAAGACCCCTGGCTTGTAGTGTCACTACATCTAGACCCTAAATCCCTAATACTTCATAACCCTATACGTATTTCACTCAGACATAAGTTCTTCAGGGGTTAAAATAGGTCTACAGACTTAGTTTTAAACAAACTGATTACCACTTGGCCGCATGGTGCAAGCATCTCCCAGCATTAGGTTATAACTTTAATTATACTAATATTCTATTGTCTTTTGCAGTTTTGTTGTATCTGATGATTTGTGCCTTATGTGCACCTTTTGTGTTGCCTACTTATTCCTCTTTTCAATTCTTTCTACTAACACCAGATTTATCAAGTAAATCCAGATGTGTGAGACAGATTTATGATGTGTGACTTATAAAGTCACATCCATTCCAGTACTGGTGATGTCAAAATCTGTGACTTTTCACCAAAAAACCCACAAATCCACTGCGAACATTAACATCTCATATGCCAGCCTTACCAAGCCGTCTAAGCCACTATGATAAATCTGAGGGGTAACAATACTTCTAAGACACTCTAAAAACTGGTCTGCCTAACAATGCCATTTTATAATGGAAGAGTGAAAATGCAAGTTTTTCAAATAGTCATACAATTACATTTTGTCAGTGTTACAACATAGATTAAAATTGGAAATGCATCACATGTTAAAAGGTGACTCCTGGACAAAATGTCTCACTCAATAGCAAAGTAATAATTGAATAGCCATAAGGTGATTGTTGTGTCCCCCTCCCCCAGGCTTATTTCAGCGCTCAAGGTTTCATCTAGGGGCTGCATTATGGAATTTATATTGTGGGGGTCTTTTAACCCCTTATCACCTACACTTCTATTCAGCTTAATGACCAGATTCGATTTTTCAAATCTGCCCTGTCTCACGATAATTGGTTATAACTTCGAAACACTTTAACATATCCTGGTGTTTTTGAGAATGTTTTCTCGTGATAAATTGTACTTCATGTTAGTTGTAAAATTTAAGTGATAAGTTTTGCGTTTCGGTCTGAAAAAAAGTGAAAAATTGGCAAAAATTCTTTATTTTCCAAGTTTGTAATGTTCTGCTTTCTAGACAGGAAGTAAAACTACCCAAAAAGATTGATCCGGTTATACTCGTGTATGCTGAGTTTTTCAGCACAAAAATGTGTGCTGTAAAAACGTCCACCTCTAGGTCTTATACCCGATTTCATAGAAGTACAACATTACTTAAAAAATAAACTTATATACTCTACCGTCCGGTTGCTCTCTCCGATTGTGCAGCGCTGCTCTCCCAACCCTCCCCCTTCCTCAGTCTGTGGTAATTTTCCGCAATATTAATGGGTGTAGGATGAGGAGTAATAATGGTGTGGGGTAAGATCTAGGGGAAAGTTGAAATGGAAAGGAACAAATCGTCCGTCTATGGTTGGAGTATTTAGGGGTAGGGACAGTGTAAGGAGGGAGAGTTTCGTGATCGGACGTCTTCTTACCTGTCCGTAGAAGTAGCATGCGGCGCTCAGGTCTATCGCGCATAACGGGGTCTGCTGAGTCTATCTTGTCTTCTCGGCAGGGCGCCGCAGCGCTACGCATCGGGGCCCACGGCAGGGTGAGAGTATAAAGTTTTTTTTTTTTTTTTTTATGCGGGCTCGCTGTATACTCTGGGCAGCTGTATACTACTGGGGGCAGGCTGTACCTACGGGGGCAGGCTGTATACTACTGGGGCAGCTGTATACTACTGGGGCGTGCGTTTTACTACTGGGGGCAAGCTGTTACTACTGGGGGCAAGCTGTATACTACTGGGTGCTTTGTCTGTATACTACTGGGGGCAGGCTGTATACTACTGGGGGGGCAAGCTGTAACTACTTTGGGGCAAAGCTGTATACTACTGGGGATTACTACTGGGCAAGCTGTATCTACGGGGCAATTCTGTATACTGACGGGGGCCAAGTGTTATACTACCTGGGGGGCAGGCTGTATACTACGGTAAGGTGGGGCAGGACTGTATCTACTGGGGACAAGCTGTATATTACGGGGCAAGGCCTGTAACTACTGGGGCAGCTGTATACTACTGGGGACATGGGGCTGGCTGTATACTACTGGGTGGCAGGCTGTATACTCCCTGGGGTGCGGCTGGTAAGCTGTATACTACTACTGGGGCAGGCTGTATACACTGGGGTGCGGCTGTATACTACTGGGGGCAGTGCTGTATACTCTGGGCGGCTGTGTACTACGCTAACGGCCAGCGTATATACTGGGGGCAGGCTGGGATGGCTGATACTACTGGGGGCAGGCTGGGATGGCTGTATAACTACTGGGGCAGGCTGGGGTGGCTGTATACTACTGGGCAGCTGGATTGGGTGTATACACTGGGGGCAAGCTGGGGCTTTGGCTGTATACTACTGGGGGCCGGCTGTAACTACTGGGGGCAGGTCTATCGGCATGTGACTACTGTAGGGAATACTACTCGGGCAGTGCTGATACTACGGGGGCAGGCTGTATACTACTGGGGCAAGCTGTATACTATGGGGCAAGCTGTATACTACTGGGGGCATGCTGTTATACTACTGGGGGCAGGCTGTATACTACTGGGGGCAGCTGTATATTACTGGGGCAGGCTTATACTCCTGGTGAAGCTGTATACTACTGGGGGCAGCTGGGTCTGGCTGTATCACTACTGGGGGCAAGCTGGTTGGCTGTATACTCACTGGGGTCAGCTGTATACTACTGGGGCAGGCTGTATACTCGGGGCAGGCTGTATCACTGGGGGCAGGGCTGTATAACACTGGGGGCAGGCTTTAACTTCTGGGGTCGCTGTCACTACTGGGGACTGAGCTGTATACTACTGGGCTCGTGCTTATATACTGGGGCAGGCTGTATACTGGGGGCAGGAGTGTATACTACTGGGGGCATGGGCTGGCTGTATACTACTGGGGGGCAAGGCTGGCTATATCTGGGGGGGGGTCTGTTACCAATGCATTCCCACTCGGCTTATACTCGAGTCAATAGGTTTTCCCGTTTTTGGTGGAAATTAGGGCTCGGCTATACGCGGTCGGGCTTACTACTCGAGTATAATACGGTAATGTAACATTTACAGAATCTCTGTTTTATGTTGAGATGATATGTTGACCTCCGTCATTTTCTAGGTTGTTAGAGGCGCAAAACTTTTGAGGACAGCTCAGCTTCCCATGACTTTGTAAGGCCAAATATAGTAAAACCCATAAATTACCCCACTATAGAAACTTCACCCCCAATGTATGTAAACAACTTCTATTAAGTCCATTAACCCTTTAAGTGTTCACCAGGGTGTAACACATATGGACCTGCGCGATTTATAAACTTATGAATTTTTTTGGAAATACATTAATTTAGGCCAAAACTGACCATTTCAAACTATGAATTAATGATGAAACGCTCTGCAAAATTTGATCCCAATTTCTCCCTGAGTGTACTGATACCCCATATGTGGTGGTAACTGCTGTATGGGCGCAAGTATGCATGAAAGCAGCGCTATTCACAGCAGATTTGATTGTCAGGCTTGACAGGATATAAATTTTAATTCTTTTGGTAGATGCAACATTCGAGGTGCTTATTATTTGCGGGATGATACATGTATAGATAATTAATTTTTTGGGGTCTAAGGCCTATTCTAGAGATTTTATTAACTATTTCACGGGAGGGGGACACAAACAAATTAATTTTTTGCCCCCTCACCGTATATGTTAAAAATAATATTGTAATCTTTTATTCTCTAGTTCACTCGATTGCGGATGAAACCCAACCTTTATAGTTTTTTCTTATCTTTGCTCATGTTACTGGAGCAAACCCAATATTGGAGAAAATCACCTTTTTTTTTACTATCGACAATTTTCAGGGCCATAACTTCTGTATTTTTTCTGTTGTCGATCTTGGTTGAGGGCTTGTTTTTTTGCGAAGAGTTGTTCTTTTCAGGTCTAGTATATTAAGGGAATGTAACTTTTTTCTGATCACTTTTTAGAAAAATTTTTTGTCATGGTGTTTTGATGAAAAATGTATAGTTACAGGAAGTTTTTTTTGTGTTTTTTTCCGTCGTTACCGAGTGGGTTCAATATTGATTTAGATTTATTGTACAGATAATATGGACGCGGTGATACAAATATGACTTTTTTATGTTTTGTTTTTTAATACTTATTTGTGCATTTATGTGTAACTGGGGAGATTTTCAGACTGTTAGTTTATTGATTGATTAGATCTTATTACAACAGGACTGAATCGGTTTGGTTTGTTTACTTTTTTATTTCTTGGCTTGAACAAGCGTTCATCCGATTGCTTGTTCAAGCCTTTACACTGCAATAGTTACATACAGCCGGGTCCTGCCAATGTTTGAAATGTTCATTATGACCTTTGTTTGTTGCCAGATTTTTTTATTTGACTTATGCTACATTCACACAATGGGTGCAGACGTCGGGGAGAGGAGGAGCCCCTCTCCCTAGTGATATGTGGCTCTTGGCGCCATATTGCAGGGAAAGATAGGACATGTCCTACCGTTCTCCCGACTATGGAACAGTACGGTGCCGCACGTGTGTGGCACTGTACGGCTCCCTACGGCGCTGTGCGGCCATTGCCATCTATGGGGGACGTATATACGGCATACATACGTCGGACGTATATGCTTCCCCCATACGGTCGTGTGATTACAGCTTTAGAGTCATGTTTAACCATAAAATCCATCATGGTTTTGTCCCTGCATCGTTTTGCTTACCACAATTGACCTCTACGGGCTGTGAGCTGGCTGCCATTTTTGCGGCTAGCTCACAGCCACCATAGAGGTCTATTGTCCACGGTCATAGTGCTCTCAACATACTGCATCTCACCACACCTTGAGTGAGCCGGTCCGAATATACAGCAGGTCCCTTTTCCTGCCCGTTTTTGTGGTGTGGCAGCTGAGCTCCCAACTGAGATGGGGGGTGGACTGGCTCACTAGGTCCGAAAATGTTATCCTCAATGGATAAAAATGCTTGTTTTAACTTATTAAAATTTAGAAATAAAGATTTCTTTGCATTCAGGCTACTTATTTTTTAAAAAAGGACAAGAAAGAGGCAGGACACATCGGGGCTTATTTACTAAGGGTCTGTGGATCGCATTTCTGCCAGTCAATTTTGGGATCGCATGGCTGGGACAGGTATTTAGAAGTGGATGGTGTCGCACGCGATCGGATTTTGGCGCAGCGGTGCCGGCTTTCATGCGACATAGGGGGGGGGGGGGACCTGAGCGGGGAAGCGACACATGCAGGATATCGGGCACACAATCTTAGTGAAATCTTAGTGAATCGCGGCACAGTGCACTGTCGCCGGACAATGCACTTTTGAGAACTCCGAGCGATCGGGTAAGTAAATGTGCCCCATCATCTACAAGATATAATCCGGGAGCTGAGAGAGTTCTGTCTAGTAGGACCCCATTCACAGCTAACAGTTCCTGCAGACTACAAATAGCTCTATAGAAGCCATCTCCATAAATGTTAGGGCTTAACCTTTACTGTACAAATATAGAAGAGAACTTGTGTATTTGGCTCCGATCCCTGTAGGTGGCCACCCATGATATTATTAGGTGGCAGCGAATGGCTTAGTCCTTGTCAACACCTTTCTCTATAGTTAATTTCAATGTAATTACCGGAACTACACAGGACAATTGAAATTAATGTAAATCTGTTCCTACTGTTAATGTAAAGTCGAGGTTCGGAGAAACTTTCCGTGACTCATTTTATTTGGCACAGCTAATTATTTAAGTACAGATCCTGCTACACCTTTCACTACTCTTACTTTCATCATTTGACATCTATGATTCAGAAGTGAAGACCGGTGACTCCAGAGAACTCCTTTTCTTACAATGGGTGTTGTCTGCAGAAGATCAGGGACATCTAATTATAGAGTTTTAATTGGTGTTTTATAGAAGCGGCTTCTTACCTAATATACAAGGGTTATGTATATGGGATTAACTGCCCCCTACTTTATATGTGAGAGATATTCCAAGTCACAAATGTGAAGGTGACCGTATAAAAGTATGAACCCACCGGCAGCAATTACACAACATTCGGAAATTGATTGAACTGATGGCACGTTACAGGAGAGGCACTTTATAGAAAAGCAGAGGTAGCCCTACACATTAGAAGACTATTTTAGGTGGACCCAGACAGCAATCTATTGTGTGCACTTACTTGGGGCCCCATCGAGAAGAAGGGTTAATCCCATAAAACTTAGATTGCAAGCCGATCTACAAACACTGATGTAAAAAAAGTTTCAGACTACTGGATGCTTTAAAGGAACCTGTCTCAGGAGCCTTTTTTTCTGTCTCCTTCATGTCCCCCTAGAGATAGTGTGTGTACATTGTCAAAGTGTTAGATGAACTTTACCTTTTTACCTTTCTCTTTGCAGAGTAGTGTCCCATGGGAGTCACCAATAAGAAGTGGTCTCCTCCCCCCCAAACGCTCTGTCTTTTATCTATTTCAAACAGGATGATTGTAGGTGTTTTTAAATTTGACAGTACAGTGCCGCTGGCGGGGCTGGGAGGACAGCCGGCTGGCGGGGGCGGGAGGACAGTGCCGGCTGGCGGGGGGCGGGAGGACAGTGCTGTGCTGTCGGGATGCTCTATTGCCGGTCGGTGCCGCCCCCTCGTCCAGCAGGAAGTGCGCCCGCCAGAGGCGAGATGCTCATCTCATCTCATGGCAGGTACGCCCCTGCTGTCCACTGCGCCAACTAGGCCAGCAACTAGGCTAACACCACTGCCACTGTGCAAGCTAGACCAGAAGCTAGGCTACCACCACTGCCCCTGTGCCAGCTAGCGCAACTAAGCTATCATGTAAGTTGCAGCAAATTTAGAATATTAATTATAATTTTAAATTAGCAATGTGTACCACTGTCTGGCTACATTCAGATTTTTCCCCCAGGGGTTTTTTTCCACCTACCTTAATCGGACACCAACGCCTGAGTTTCTTACACCTGCCATCTGCTTTTCAAGGATCCTCATAAACTTGTGTTCATGAGTGATCTATTAAAACTAGTGCACACTTTACTTTTTACCGATCCACTACACGTCCACATGGCCATGTTCCATTAAAATCTATAGCTTTTATTGTAGTTGTGTGGCAACTCTCAAAGAATGTGTGGCAGCGGTATAACTTTTGTTGTTGTCGGCCTTAGCACTAGATGATCCTTTAATAATTTTACCTAACGGTTTGCATTTGGATGACAATGTCTTGTGCGGTGTAAACATTGTATTGCAGAGTAATGACTGCATTACTACGGTTACATAACACTGTAACATTGCAAACAAATCTTCACATTTCCAACGGCAACAAGGAATTTAATATTTCATAAGAAGCATTTGTACGGATGGTTTAGGAGTCGAGTAATCTGATAACAGCCAGAGATTACATGAAGATTTTCCTCTGTCCTCCCCCGTTCCAGATCCGCTCTGCATTTCCCTGACATGGTGCAGCCCTTCCTCAATTAAATTCTTTTATCTGTTGCCTGGAGTGATTTTGTCCTAATTCTCTTTGTTTTCCTTTTAATTTTGCTTAAAGCGTGATTATCCCCACGGAAATAGTATATAGTAGGCAGCCATTCTGCGGGATGCTGGAGGAGGCGTGTAGAAGACCGAATCTACAAGACTTCATGTAGTATGTGTAGTATAGGGCCTCAGCTAGAGATGTATCCATATCGGATGGTACAAATACCACTGCATGGAAATTATAATCTAAATGGAGGCGCAAAGACACTATGGGGCAGATTTTATAGCTTCTAAAGTAAGATGTGTTCCTTAGTTGCCCATGGCAACCATTACAGCTCAGCTTCATTTTCTAGGTGCGCCTGAATATTTTAAAGGGGGCTATAAATTGGTTGCCATGGGCATTAAGAACATTCTTACTTTAGACAGCTTGATAAATCCTCACCACTGTTGAGTTAAAGGGAGTAAAGGGAACATGTCACGAAAACTAATAGCAGGTAAGGAAAAGCATTCATGCTACCTCTTTTATGTTAAATCTTACACTCAGTAACTATAGTCTTATGTGATCTGACACAAGAGATTTATCTTAATGGGGCACATTTACTAAGGGTCCGCACACCGCATTTCCGTCGTGTTTCCAGGCGTATTTCCGATTTGCGCCGCACTTTAACAGGGGTTTTTGGTTGCATGCGATCGGATTTTGGAGACAATTGGATTTTTGGCGACAGAAATCGGGGCGTGGCACGTCGACAACCGACTGAATTCGGTCTAGCGCGGGATTTAAAATTCAAATTGTTTCGCAAGACATGCATCACTTACACCGGGAAGAAGAGTGAACGCTCACCTCAACGGGGAAGTGACACATGCAGGAAATTGTGCGCACAATTTTGGAGAATCGCGACGGACTACATCCTTTCGGACAGTTTCAGATTGGGATCGCGACAGGACCGGGGTAAGTAAGAGCCCCCATTGTGTCACGCTGTAGCATGCTCTAGGACGGAAGATAGAAAGCATCTGAAGTGACACTGACCCCTGCAACATTACATGACTCATCTGATGGAAAATAGGTGAGAAGAGTCATATTTGCCTGGCTGGGGGAGATTTTTCATAGGTAAACAAGTGATATTCACATAAAAGTTAGAATCTCAGAAGGCATTTCACCCTACCTGAAGGGAATTGTAGTTTAGTGGGTAAAACCTGCTGACAGGTTCCCTTTAATGTTGTTCTACTATGTAAGGATGCAGCGCTGAAACAAGGCTTCGTATACAGGTAATAAGATGATTACATAAAGAAAATGGGACAGCCAATTTCTCAGTCTCAAAGTTTTCACAAAGCGTTTTACTGACATGCAGGATTGCATTGAACACTGACCCATTGGGTTTATTATCATTAGTTTGGATGCCCAATGGAGGACTAGGAAAGCACAGCGGGCAAGACAGGCGAGGGGGAGGGAAAGCACGAGTGACCGTGTGGCAGCCCGCAGCTCGATACTGTAGAGGGTGGGGAAGTACAGAGCCGGCTGGCAGGGGCGGGGGGACAGTGCCGGCTGGCGGGGGGGAGGAAGGAGGACAGTGCCGGGCTGGCGGGCTCTCAGCAGGAAGTAACGCCGCTGCTGCCAACTGCGACAGCATAGGCCAAGCAACTAGGCTAACAACCACTGCCACTGTGCAAGCGTAGACACAAAGCTAGCTGAACCGCACCACTGCCACGTTTGCCCAGCTAGGCCAGCAACTACATATCTGTAAATTGCAGCAAATTTAGATATTAATACTAATTTAAATTAGCATGTGTACCAGGTCTGGGCTCATTCCAGATTTTCTCCCCAGGGGTTTTTCCACCTACCTGTAATCGGACACTCAACGCCTGATGTTTCTTACACTGCCATATGCGGAAGGAGAATTCAGAGGAAGAAAATACGAAAAAAGATGTGTAGAGGTGTATCAAGGTCAAACTGTGATCGATGCTTGGGTAATAAACTAGAGTGCCACACTTTACACTGTTGGGAAATTAACGCGATCCACTAAAAAAGGGGCAGGGTCCACAATGGCAGCAGATGTTGGCCTAAAAGCTATAGTCCTAGTTGATACTGGGATGGGGGTAGTTGGGTATGTGGGCAAGCTGCTCAAGAGACAAAATGTGTGGCAGACGGATAAACTTGTTGTTGGTTGTGGGGCCTTAACAGACTAGATGCTCCCTTTAATAACTTTTACCTAAAAAAGGTTTGCAGTTGCGATGACAATGTCTGGTGGGTTGTAGTACATTGTGATTGCCGAGAATGACTGACATTACTACGGTTACATAACACTCGTTACATTGCCAAACAAATCTTCACATTTCCTAATCCTAACGCAACAAAGGATCCATAATATTATTCAAAGAAGCAATTTGAGGATGTTTAGGAGTCGTAATCTGATAACAGCCAGAGTAGATAACATGAAGCTGTTGCCTCGCTCTGTCCTCCCGTTCCGAATCCGCACTGATTTCCTGAACATCGTGCAGCCCCTTCGCTCTAATTAGAATTCTTTATCTGTTGCCTGGGTAGTGGATTTGTCCTATTCTGTGTTTTCCTTTTATTAGTTGCTTAAGCGGAATTGCCTCCACGGAAAATACGTAATAATATGAGCGCCATCTGCGATGAGTGGGAGGAAGCGGATGTGAACCGAATCTAAAGACTTCATGTAGATTTGTTAGTATAGGGCAGTTGGTGGCGAAACTCTATGGCACTGTGCCAGATTGTGGCATGGCACTCTGAGCCCTCTTGTGGCTCGCCAGGCCCATCACACAGAAGGAAGTTCACCAGACCAGACCCAAAAGAATTCTGCCTGCAGAAGTCTTGATGTTTAACAGGATGCGGAGATTGAAATCGTTGTGCCACTCCTGCCGTTAACTGCCTTCGGGTGTCCTTGGGTGAGGCTGAGGAGTAATGGAGTATGAAAGTTGTCATGAACAAGGAGGGAGAAAGAAATACAGCTTAAATGCTGCGCGGCCACTTTGAAGGAAATAAAGTGGCTTTGGTTGAAGTTTGGGCTACTGAGGCTCTAAAGAGGTTGCCATCACTGGTATAGGGACTAGATAGAAGATGATATCCAGTATCCATGTATACATACGATTATGATAATCCAGAGAGAGGGTAACAAATACACGCTGGAAGATTATATACTATAATGGGAGGCGCAAAAAACGCACTATGGGGACAGATTGATCAAGACTGTCTAAGAACGATGTTTTAGTTGCCATTGGCAACAATTACAGCTCAGCTTTCATTTTACTAGGCTCCTGAATATTTAAAGGGGAGCTTATAATTGGTTTGCCATGGGCAATTAGAACATTCTTACTTTAGAAGCTTGATAAATCCGCCTCCACTGTATGAGTTAAGGAGGTTAAAGGGAACCATGTCACGCAAAACTAACATAGCAGCGCGTATGAAAAGCATTGCTACTCTTATGTAAATCTACCACCTCGTTAAACTATGTCTCAGTATGTGATTGACACAAAGAGATCTTATCTTAATGGGGGCACCATTACTAAGGGTTCCGCACACTGCATTTCCGTCGGTGATTCAGCGTACTTCTCCGCATTGCGCCGCATTTAAACAGGGTTTTGGTGCATGCGATCGGAATTTTGGAGCAATGGATTTTTTGGACAGAAATCGGGGGGCGTGGGCACGTCGGACAAGGACCGACTGATTCGGTCTGAAGCGCGGGAGGGGATTAAAATCAAATGGTGTCGCAAAGACATATGCATCTAGCTTACCGGGAAGAAGAAGGTGAACTCAGGCGGGGACACATCAAACGGGGAAGTGACACATGCAGGAAATTGGTGCGCACAATTTGGAGAATCGCGCGACGGAATACATCCTTGTCGGACAGTGTCAGATTGGGGGATCGCGACCAGACCGGGTAAGTGGAAAGAGCCGCACATTGTGTGAACAGTAGCAATGCTCTAGAGGTACTTAGGACGGAAGATAGAAGCATCTGAAGTGACACTACCCCTGCAACCATTAAACATGACTCATCTGATGTGAAAATAGGTGAGAAGAGTCATATTTGCCTGGCTGGGGGAGATTTTTCATAGGTAAACAAGTGATATTTCACATAAAAGTTAGAATCCTAGAAAGGACATTTCATCCCCTACCTGAAGGGAATTGTAGTTTAGTGGGGTAAAACCTGCTGACAGGTTCCCTTTAATGTTGTCTACTATGTAAGAGATGCAGCGCTGAAACAAGGCTTCTGTATACAGTGTAATAAGATGATTACAATAAAGAAAATGGGACAGCCTAATTTATCAGTCTCAAAGTTTTCACACAAGCGTTTTACTGACATGCAGGATTTGCATTGAACACTGACCCATTGGGGTTTATTTATCATTAGGCGGCTCTTTGGAGTAGTTCTATGTCTGTCTTTGGAGCTCTGTTGTTCATCAGATTTATTAAAGTGGGGTCATGCCTTTAAAAAATCTCTCAGCAGTGTTTTAATTTTTAAAAAATAATCGCAAAATAATTGCAAGAGTAAAAAAATCGCAGCAGCACATACACCAGGGAGGAAGTGGAGTGACTTCACGATATTTTGCGATTTTAAAAGAATACCAAGTCATAAAATCAGTCTTTTCCCGGTTAGCACTAGCAGTGATTCTATGTTTGAGCCACTAGTTTTATTGAGGCAGGAAAAGGCCCTTGCGATTTATTCGGACAAAAAAAAAAAATGGAAAAAAGGCCGTTGGAATTTTTTGGCCACTTTTCTTTGCCAAAAGTCAAGAAAATCCTATGATAAATATCCTGCATGTGTTTTAATATTATATCCAAAGATACAAAAAGAAAATCTTTTGGAAAAAAAATGATTTGACATATCGCCTCATTTTGACGCTCATAGCTTCTTCATATTTTGGTATATGGAACTGTGTAAGGTGGGAATTTTTATGGAACGAGTCCACTATCCGACCTTTTGATAATTTTTAATTTATATTTTTATGTGTGGTGAAATGGTGTACAAGTTGCTATTCGGACATGTGGAAGTTATTTCTATGCTTGGGTGTGGTTTGTCACTTTGCAACATGTCCAGTGTCCTCTGCTGTAATGTCCGGGAAGTAATTGTTCCCTTCTTTTCCTTATCCTCCTGATTGGGAAGTGATAAACCTTTTTACCCAGACTCTTCAGAAGTCTTGTTTATCCTCATAATGGCCTGGAAACGCGTTAGTATCCCTCTCATCAAGAAGGAATAAAAGGAATGACGTGCCTGGATATAGTCAGTGGGAATGGAGGAGACATCATTAGTCATCAGTTAAAAAAGTTATCACTTGTCAGGAAGTGCCATTAATATAGTAACATGATAAAGGATGGGAGACAATGGCATCTGTACATTCACAGCTCCACAACCCTCGTGTAAATAACTAATGCGATTGGATGTGTATATATAAAATATAGAAAAAACTCTAAATTGGCCCCCCTAAGGGGCAAAACTTCCGGGGAGCACAAGGTGTAGTTGTACCCAGAAGCAGCTGATTCCCCTCCCCAAAAATGTTCTATTACCATTATCTGAGATATGGAGGTGCAGATAATTGTTAGACCATAACTATATCAAACGTATAGGAGACACTAGTCTTATGACCCTTGGGGCACTTTGAAAGACAAAGGCTCCATCTTACTTGGTTCTGTTCCAGTTACTTATAAGTGGAAGAACTTGAGCAGCTCTCACCTCCATGAGAGGAAGAAAAAAGAGAAATTGTTGAAAGAATAGAAGGAGGTTAAAACCAGTCAACACGGGGACGTCCATCCTGATTTTTTTTATTGTGAGCCCCTCTTTTGTGCCATTACTTGAAAATACAATGTTTGTGAAGTAAAACTTATGACATATATTACCAATATGATTACTTATATTATTTTAGTTCAATTATATATTATTATTTCATATTCATTGGAAAAAAAATATATATATACCGGTATATCAATAAATCCATAAATCTGAGATTTAGTTAGACAATCCTCTGAATGAGTATTTTAGCAGCATATTTTATAGCCAGGCCTAGATCTCTGTCCGGGGATGTGAAAATCAATTACAATGGCCTTAAATTAATTGAGCGGGGAGATTATTTTGCTTTTCTTCATTTCATGTGGGATATTGAGATTCCAGACTTATCGTCTTTGTGTACTGAAGAAATTTCATTTCCTCCACAAAGTGTGCTGCCCCCACAGGCTTTGTCCTATGAAGGAAGGATTTGATTGTGCTAGATGTTAGATCCTTTTATCTTTTTCGGCAGGTGTCCCTCCTCAGCCTCTGCGTTATAAATCCGTCCCACCTCGCTGGGTCTCTGCGTACTCCCTAGTCTAGTCATTTCCTAGACTCTAGACCTAGATGGAGGATATAGGACTGTATCCTATGTATGACTGATTGATTATATATGTATGATTCGGCTTGTACAGTATCAGTGGCATAACAAGACACCATTGTACCCAATATACCTAGAATTTCGCTGCTGCCAGCTGTTATATTGATCTCTATGGTACTGGGGGAGATTGCAGAGTGCAATCGGCTATCTCCCTCAGCACCATAGAGATAAATGGTATGACTGGGGTACAATAGACCTCCATTCTTGCGATGCCTGGGGTTCCATCAAGTCCCATAACTGAGTTCCCACCGATCAGCCAGTTAGCCCTTATCCTGTGGATAGGGGCTAACTTGTTTGTCACTGTTGATCCCCTTTAAAGGAAATGTAACACTTGCAAAACCACTATTTAAGCCAAGTATACCTTCATGTAGCCATCTGTACCATGATTCAGTGTTCTTGGTAAAGCCGCTTCTGGGTTGTACAGTCCAGTGGATTACACAGCACGCAGGAGGCGTGCATAATTAGCAGCAAAGAGAGTGCCAGAGTGCCCTGGGTGATGTGCCATGAGCACTCGGGTCTAATTAGCGTAATTGGTTTAAATAATGGTTTTCCAAGTGGTAGATTACCTTTAAGGTAGTCTGTCATCCACTTTGCTGTTTCTCAATTGTAACTTCACCTTCAAGCCATGTGTTAATATGTCACCCGGAAACAGAACGATTCACTTTAAAGGAAATCTACCACCAGGATGAATGTGTGTAAATCAAGCACACTGACATACTGGTGTGTTCCCCATCTAGCAGGATCTGTTCTTCTTTAAGCCTCTTATCTATTTGTTTTTAAGAACTCTGCCAGAGTTCACTTTCTTCTTCCCTGTGCATGTAAGTGCTGATCTTGCGACACAATTTGAATTTTAAATTCTGCTGTTTGTCCGAATCAGTCGGGTTGTCCGACAGCCACGCCCCCGATTTGTGTCGCATGAAAGCCGACGTGAATGCGCCACAATCCAATCGCGTGTGACACAATCCCCTGTGCGATTCAGCGCAGAACAGATATAGTCAGGAAACCCGACAGAATCGTGTTCCGTGGACCCTTAGTAAATGTGCCCCATTGTGTTAAAGGGAACCTGTCATGAGGAGCCCTTTTTCTGGCTCCCTCCATGTCCCCATAAAAACAGGAATAACAATAAAGCTTAATTGCAGACACCTTTGATAACTGTTATAGCTGTTTATTGTAGCCTAAGGCTAAAGTACAGTAAATTACCAAAATCCAGATGTCCGTCTGTAACTAGGGGTCATCTATAAGTCAGGTGTTCTTAAGTAGGAGACTGTCTGTATATGGAATATTTTGTATTTGTTTTACTTGATGCTTTAAAACCCTTTTGCCATCATCTGCCTTTACCCTTTCCTCTGTTCATCAGCCATGTGCAGAACTTGTTTGAAGAACCAGGAGAAGCAAAGGATGCCAAAAAAAAGCAATCAGATAGACATGAAAAAGTCAGAGATCAATATTTAATCAGTTAAGTTTACTAATTAGTTGGATTTTCTCAGTAGCCCCCTTCCTTTGGGATTTGGGTATGTTCTGTAGTTCTGGATAGCGATATATGTTGTACTTGCTTGCCCTTGGATTAAAAGAACATTACTATGTGTATATGTATGGTTGTCTAGCTAATTAAACAGGAATGAATAAATATATAATATGGGAAAAGCATCATGGGAAATTGCGATAAAAACATAAAGCCTGATATTGCATCAGATATATTCTAATTCCCAATTGAACCCCTTAGGATTCTAGATGTTCGTGTAATTATCTTTTACTGCCCCTATTAACAAGCCCCATTGATGGAGACATAAACCTCCTCTGAAGGCCTTGTACGGCTGCTGCGGCTGACACGTGAACCACCCAGTCTGCAGCAGTGTAAACAGTTTCACTCTGGCAGCTATACTCAGCTTTTATGCCACCACTAATGCTTCCTCTGGGACACAGTATAGGATATTTTTTATCTTGCCAATGGATGCAACCTACATGGTCGTAGTCAGCGCTGGCAGCTGGGACTTCCTTCCCTGGAGGATTTCCCAAATAACAGAACAGCTTGCGGGGCATCGCATTCATCACATGGGGACAGGGAGAGAAAATTGTATCTATCTATCATTTCTATAGAATAGCGTCGGGTTAATGTAGCGCAACGGGAAGCTCCGAAGCCCGGACGCGTTAATGCTGGGATTCCTGCTTCCCTATTAAATATCCATAAATATGTCAGGATCTATGGAGTTTACTTATGATGCATCTCCATATTTGTAGAGAATGAGCCTTGGGTATTGTGCTAATAATACATGGGGTAATGGAGGCAGTGATTAGGGAGTGCGTATCTAATGATAGACATTATATATAGATAATTTACAGGGTGCTGCTAAAAGACTATAGATGTCTACGTGGTCCACTCCCACAACATAGGAGGCCTTGTATGACAGAATAAAAACGGGGCATGATATGTTTGTAGGCCACATTAGGGGCTATTATTATTTGTAGGATCCGCGGGGCAGCTTTTTTTTTAGGATGCATAAAGAATCACACACTGGGGCACATTTACTTACCCGGTCCATTTGTGTTCCAGCGGCGGCTTCTCTGATGAGCGTTCGGGTCTTCCGGCGATTCATGAAGGTCCTGCGCCCGGTGGGGCTGCTGCGCCGAAGTCCGCAGAGGTGCCCCGGATTTCATCATCTTCATCGTGGTGCATGTGAGTATGGCCCGTGCGACCAATTTTTTTTTTTTAAATGCGGCGGTTTTTCCGAATCCATCAGGTTACCGTTCGGCCACGCCCCCCGATTTCCGTCGCGTGCATGCCAGCGCCGTTGTGACACAAACCGATCGCGTGCGCCAAAATCCCGGGGCAATTCAGGGAAAATCGGCGCAAATCGGAAATATTCGAGTAACACGTCGGGAAAACGCGAATCGGGCCCTTAGTAAATGACCCCCAATGTGGTGCACCAATGAAAATTTGTTTGCCCTTTGCCCCATGCTTTACTATTCCCATACAGTTTAATGCCCCTTTCTTGTGACACCCCACTAGGTTTAATGCCCCTTTCCCATGGCCAATCCATTATGCAGGGGTTTGGACATAGTACATAAAGCATTATATACTGGGAATGCACCGAAGGGTGCATTATGGGTTGGCCATGGGAAAGGGGCATTAAACCTGGTGGGGTGTCACAACAAAGGGGGCATTATACTAAAGCATGAGGCAAAAGGGCAAACAAATTTTTATTGTTGCACCACATCGTGTGACTCTTTTTGCATCACAAACGTAGGGAGGTAAGTTTAAAGGCACATCTTTAAGACCGAGTTCATATCTCATTTATATCATCAGTTTTTTTTGCATCACTTATTGTGAGCTAATACCTGGAGACACTCAGAACAGGTGCTAATCCTTCCATTTTTCCACATCTCTGTCGAATCTCCACAAGCATCTGGAATATCCAAAATTTCAAAAGGGCTCAAACACTATACCTATCGCTAAGTACCGTACAAAACAAAATAGAAAATAGCTGGGGGGACGGCGCAGGGGAACAAAGGTGAGAAAGTCCAAAAAACACCAAAAAAGTCCAACAGGAAAAAAGTCAAATGGTCACCGCATCTACGTCCTTGCCCGCTCTACACTTAGTCCCACGTGCATAAAATGAGACGCCCGGATAGCGGCCGGTTCCCGGTGCGGACAGAACCCACGCACCGGGAACCGGCCGCTATCCGGGCGTCTCATCCAGCAAAGTCGGAGGAACGCCAACTAGGAGAGGACTCGAAGTACATGTATTTCTTTCATTGAAGAAAGGTACTGTGGAATCCGGTTTCATCCCGGTGCATTTTATTCACTTGGGACTAAGTGTAGAGCGGGTAAGGACGTAGATGCGGTGACCATTTGACTTTTTTCCTGATTTCATATCTGAGATATGAATTACTTACATATTAACTTATCATGTAATCACCAAGGAATCAAAATAAGATCAGCTCCTCCTCCCCCTCCTTGCACGTATCACATAGTGTGCCCACAACATTTACCTATACGAGATGACCGGGGTCAAGCTGCTTATTATTATAGCTAGGATTATAATACTTTGTTATTAGAAAACTGGATGGAGATAACACAGTATCCAGCACCTACAATAGGTAATGGTGACTCTTCCTGACCTCTGTGACCTCTGTGTGTGTCACCTATATCATACATGACCCCTAGTTTCTTATAGAGAAAGCCAGTTGGCGAAACACGTGTCGGGGCTGCACAGTGCACACCGTTTATCCCGGTATGGTAACGGCCTTTAACACTCACTGAGACTATTTATTCTAAGGCTAAGGCTTGTACTATACTGTTCTTTGGTTTAAGTGACTTTATCATTTATCCCATACTGAGCTCTCTTCCTCCAGGTATCTTGCCTTTTATTAATATGGCTATGCACTGTTTTTAACCAAATGTTCCCACTGTATAACTACCTCTTTAGGTATGTTTGTGATTATTTCTCTGTGAAGAAACTAATTAATAAAATCTATTTAATATTCATAAAAAGTGTTTATGAATGAATTGATGATCTTTATTGTTTGGACTTGATATTATTGGGGCACAGGCTCTAACAGTGACACTCAAATTAGCTGCCCTTATCCTCAGCTCCCACACCAGTTTGATGAGATATTTTAAAATAAATAAGACTCATTCCACACTACCGTTCCTTCCCTCCATTAAAAAAGTAAAGAATGGAGTTTTAACTTAGGATTAACGTTTTACTTCAAAGTATACGGGGAGTGGGGGAGTTTGATGCAGGCAGGGGGGCGGAAGCTCGGTGCCGGCGGCTTTGGGGGGCGGGCGCAAGGTGCCGGCAAGGTGGGCTGCAACGCGGTCCCGTCCGGCATGCAGCCCGGGAGCTCAGTGCCGGCCGGTGCCGCCCCCTCGTTGAGCAGGAGGCGCGCCGCCCCCTCGTTGAGCAGGAGGCGCGCCGCCTGAGACGAGATGCTCAACTCGCCTCATGGCAGGTGCGCCCCTGCTCTTTAGGTATGTTTGTGATTATTTCTCTGTGAAGAAACTAATTAATAAAATCTATTTAATATTCATAAAAAGTGTTTATGAATGAATTGATGATCTTTATTGTTTGGACTTGATATTATTGGGGCACAGGATCTAACAGTGGCACTCAAATTAGCTGCCCTTATCCTCAGCTCCCACACCAGTTTGATGAGATATTTTAAAATAAATAAGACTCATTCCATACTACCGTTCCTTCCCTCCATTAAAAAAGTAAAGAATGGAGTTTTAACTTAGGATTAACGTTTTACTTCATAGACATCAATGTAAATTTTATGTCAGCCGTTATGCTCTGTTATGTCAGGGATCCGTTAACCAAAAAAAACGCATGGATAACGGATCCATGACAAACTGACAGTAACGGATGACATAAAATTTACATTGATATCAATAGGATTTGTAACTGATATGTTCAAAAATCCATTCTTCACTTTTTTAATGGAGGGAAGGAACTTTAGTGTGACTTTAGCCTAAGGTTTAGGCAAGATGACTCGTCCATAACCATGTAGGTAGATTTTCTATCATTTTATGTTTTATTGAATAGCAGCACCAGACCTCTCTGTAGTCCTATCCCCTAGTTTCACGCTGGGCACATTATCTACAGTATGCCGGGGCCTACAAGGTAGCCGGGGCCCGCGGTACCGGAGTGGCTGGCGGTTGCGGCCTAAGCACGCTATTGTCACGGTGCTTGGTACGGGGGGAACCGGAGGGCTGTCCTACAGCCTGGCAGGTCTCCAGCAGGGCGGTGTTGGCAAGAAATGATGAGGGAGAGGCTGCTATAGCGGATCTCCCTGGGGCAACCCCTTAATGTCCCGAGTGTGAGTCTCTGTGTGATGGACAGGGTGCCGGTGATGAAGGCAGTCGTATTAGCAGGGACCAGACGGAGACAGAAGTTGAAGAAAACAACTTACAGTTCTTTATTTGAACCGCAGGAACCGCAGCAAACGTGCCTTTAACAAGATGGTGGAGTACTGGAGAGGTATTTGGAGGGAGCCACAGGATGTAGGTCACCAGCCTGGATGTAGAGGACAGGCTGGGAGGCAGCTGTGTCCTTAGAGGATGCTTCAGCTCGGTCCTGGATCTCTTCAGGTATCACCCTTGAAGGTAGGATGATACCCCTTTCCTCACTAAACTAACTCTAGTCTTATTCTCCACTTCAGGCAGGGGCTAGGCTCTTCCTGCACTGCTCCGGTGTGCTAGAGACTCTGAGCTGCTGCTCAGCTAACTACTCTCTGCATGCGTCCTGCAGACCCAGAGGGCCTGACTAGGACCGGTCTCTTCTCCCTTCTGGGAGAGACTGCTCTCCTCTCTCTCCTGAGAGAGACTTCTCTAGAACATTCCTGGCCAGGGGGTTTTATTACCTCCCTTTGGTCAGGTGGTGGCTGCTCCTCCAATTACCTCTCAGTTCACAGAGACAGGATGTAACACAGATCATTGGATACTGGACTTGTACATCATATACAGATTTAACTTCTGCCTTGCCAGGCAGGATTAACCACTGCAATGTCCCCTGTGTGATGTGGTGACATGTTATGGGGCTTATTCGCAAACCCTACCTCGCCATTGCATCGGCGAGGGTGTTGCACATCAATGTAAATTTTATGTCAGCCGTTATGCTCTGTTTTGTCAGGGATCCGTTAACCATGCGTTTTTGGATGGAAAAAATGACGGGGGCTGCCATACTTTTCCTCCTTTTGAAAAAAACGCATGGATAACAGATCCATGACAAACTGACAGTAACGGATGACATAAAATTTACATTAATATCAATAGGATTTGTAACTGATATGTTCAAAACTCCATTCATAACTTTTTTAATGGAGGGAAGGACCTTTAGTGTGACTTTAGCCTAAGGTTTAGGCAAGATGACTCGTCCATAACCATGTAGGTAGATTTTCATTTTACATTTTATGTTTTATTGAATAGCAGCACCAGACCTCTCTGTAGTCCTATCCCCTGGTTTCACGCTGGGCACATTATCTACAGTATGCCGGGGCCTACAAGGTTATTGATTGTTCTCATGAGTTTCTTGCAATCCTCTGGTTTATTCTCAAAGTCTCACATTATACCAAGAAGGTTAAAATGGTTTCTCGGTTTTTACATCATTAAATGATAAAGTAGAAATTTCTATTGTAGCCAGTGTAAAATCTTGTCAAATCATTTTAAAGTCAAAGTATCATTTATGACAAATGAATATTATTTTTTATTAAATATACAAACTTGCTTGAAAGAAGGATTTACAATTAAGGATTTAGGGTTATGTTTGTTGAGCTATGTTCACATACAACAGAAAAATGTGTTCAATTAATGTAAATATTAACACTGTCCATGCTCACACTGCAATATCTTCCATATAGTGAATGTGGACGCAGATCTACCCGGTTGTATACTGTATATAAATTCTTGGTACTGACCTGCCCTCAGGGTGCAATTCCTAAAGAATGGATATTGCAGATTGAGATTTACTTTACTTATCTGTGCTTCCTAGTCCCAGAGGAGAAATGTAATTGCGGATGGTTCTCTCTCATGTCCCCATGACAGGTTGAGGAGGAGAAGCTGTAAAGAACCTCTGGCAGTTCTTTTCTTAAAGGGGTTTGCCCATGAAAGAGAATCCCCTAGTGATGTTTATACAATAAAGATCATTTTTAACCCCTTACTTCAGAATTATACTCAGTTTTATTGCTGTTTTAGATCCTATCACCTATCAGTGATGGTCAGTGATGGTCAGTGTAAGATCCCTGAGTGCGAGCGGGGACTCTCTAAGCAGAGACATTGGGGCTCATTTACTTACCCGTACAACGGAGTTCACCGGAAGTGCATTGTCCGACGATAATGCACCATGCCGCAATTCACTAAAATCGTGCGCCCGGTATCCCGCATGTGTCGCTTCCCCGCTCAGGTCCGACAGACTTCACCTTCTTCTTCCTGGTGCATGTAAGTGCTTGGTCTTGCGACAGAATTTGAAAGTTAAATCCCGCGCTCAGTCTGAATCAGTCGGATCATCCAATGCCACGCCCCCCAATTCGTGTCGCATGGAAGCCAGCACAGCTGCGCCAGAAAACAATCGTGTATGACACAATCCCAGCTCAGACCCCTGTTAAATACCTGTCCAAGCCGTGAAAATCCTAAAAAAAGGTACAAAGTCCGACAAAAGTGCAGCACGCTACCCCTAGTAAATAAGCCCCATTATGATCCATCTAGTGCCGTGAGATGCTTTGTGCTCACAATGTGGTTAGATTATAAGGGTTCAGGTTTATATAAACTTTGATTTAGCTTCTGAACATTCACTAGTATCTGACACATAGAAAAAGAGACATAAGACAGATCAGAGATGATGAAATCCATCAGATGCATAAAACACACAATGACACTCTCAGCTCTTCTATATCAGCTGTATCTCCCGCCCCCTCCCATGGATCTGCCTGTAGCTTGTAGATTTACTTTCCTCACACTGCTGTTTGCCGGCAGAAAGTCTGTGTCTGTGTGAGCTCATCTTGGAATGGAAGGGGAAGGGCCAACAGGAGCTCAGTGCAGCATCAGACAGGAGAACAATCTGTCCTGCCTAACCCTAGACTTCTGATTTACGGTCGTATCCTGAGGCAACCGAAATTGTATAAACCATGTTGCAATTATATCTGTGAAATGCTGTATTTTTGCTAATAACAGTGAATTAGAGAATTAGAGAATGTGTTATTTTGTTATCCTGAGTACATATAAGAAACTTGTCTTTAAGAGACATTGGACAAAACGTACCTAATATGTATGGCAATCTTTTTGAAACGCAAGAAGCTAAAATTATACCTTTACTACACTTGCCTAGCCTGAAGGAGTGCTGTTGTTAGAGGGTTTTAAGCAACATTAAATTTTTTGCCGATTTGACCATATGAAGCTGCAGACAGTGTTGGGTATTGTTCCTGGAGATCTGTGTGATCATACCTCTCTGTATGTTGTTAGTAGTAAAAAGTAAATCCAGCTCCTGCAATGAGTCTATCAGCCTGAAGTGCTCACTGCACTGTGCTGCTCCACATCCCCTCCCCTCTGCTAGCATTAGAAGCTGTGTCAGGATTGTGGTTGGATGCTTACAGCAGTCACTCAGAGCAGAGGGGAGGAGATGTGGAAAAGTTCAGTGCAAAGAGTAGAAAGCTCTTCAGGCTGAAAAACCGACCGGAGTACTTGTAGAAGTTGCAAAACATGGATTGTAAATTCACTTTTCACAGTCCTGCTGCTACTTACTACATACTTGGAAGATTATACAGATTTCCAGGGCCTACACCTAGCACTGTCTGCAGTTTATTATGGTCAAGAAAAAAAATGTCTTTGTCATGCACTGTCCCCTTCTACTAAGCATCACTCTTTTGGGTTTGTTCTGGGTGTTCAGAGGGCAGGAGAAGGCTTATCTTTCCTTCTCCTTTCTATTCCTCATTCAGAAAAAATTGACATGGGACCTGGGTCAGAAAACTAGACATGACTGATGACCATCTCCTGGTGAGACAGTTTCCCTGCAGCGGCCACTTCAGGAGAAATACAGTATTACACAATGACCACTACAGTTTAACTAGCCGGGCATGAAAACATGGATCTGCTCTTACCATTCTGTCTCATACAATGGCTCCCAAGTGGAGGACTTAGCTCTATGACACTGATATGAGGAATGCAGTAGAAGCTCATTACATCGATGTATATGTAGTTTTGTGGAAGTAATGTTCAGGGGTTGGTTCAGGACAATCTTCGGATAATTTATTATATATAATGTAGCCCTCTGTATCAGACATAACACAGGCAATGATAGGTTCTGGTGGAGCGCACTAGTTGGTTATTAATATTAGGAGACTTGGTCCTCCAGGCATATCTAATTGTACTTAGTGGCATGCGGTGCTTGTAGAACATGGACATTTCACTACAAATCTTCTTCATATGATCGCCTAGCACATCAAATGGGCCCCTCAGGCAAGCAGAGCCAAGTAAAAGCAGGCAGTCATGTAATGTGCATTAGATCTTAGAGGGGTCCATGGAAAACACTTGTCACGCAAGCTCGCGGCTTACGGTAACCAGTACTTCAGAGGGGGAAGAACAATTCTTAACATTCCTGGGAGCCCCGGTGCATAATAGCGGAAAAAATTAGTAAGATCATATCGGTACTTACACCACAGATATCAACCCAAACATCTACCAGGCATAGAGTGCATGTCTCTACAGAATTTTACAAAACCAATGTTTTGAAACTTTAATAAAAAATTGTTATATATATAAAAAATCTCTTTTTTACATATTGCACCAGGCTAATTCACCCAATACTGAAAAGAGAGGAAAAGTGAGATAAACAACATAAATTGTATTAATGCGGGTTAAAATTATGCTAATAAGTCAGAAGGGGTGTTACCAGAGCCCCTTTGTGCTGAAGATTCACATTTTGTTTCACTGTGCTAGAGCACTTCCCCCATCCCCCTGTCTGCTGAAACTTCCTGAAATCAGGCAGAGCTAGGGGGCTGAGGAAGAGTATAACTGCCTGTGAAGTTCCAGCATTCAGGGCTCTGATAACAAGCCCTTTTTGCTCATTAGCATCATTTTAAAAGTTGATTTTAGAAGGAAGAAAGCCATCGATAACAATTATAAGAAGTTTTCCACAGTCGCAGTACTTGTTTTTATGAGTAAGTGTCCCAGGTTTATGGTGCTTGATTCTGATGGTCGAATTCATTTAAAGATGCACCAAATATATAATTTATTCTATGTAACCTGGATAAGTGTGGCACATCTTTAGACTTCCTGGTCTAAATTTATATAGTCCGAATATTAAACAAGATACTGTATATAGGAAATGTGAAACAATGGGGCTCATTTACTAAGGGTCCGAACGCAGCACTTTCGTCGGGTTTCCCGAATATTTTCGTTTTGCGCTGAATTGCCCCAGGATTTTTGCGCACGCGGTCAGATTGTGGTGCATCGGCTTTCACGCGACAGAAATCGAGGGGCGTGGCCGCCGGACAACCCGACGGAATTTTAAAATCGATTTGTGTCGCAAGATGAAGCACTCACATACACCAGGAAGAAGAAGGTGAACTCCGGCGGACCTCGGCGCAGCAGCGACACCTGCTGGATATTGGGGCGCACCCGAATCCTTGATCGTGACTGGACCGGGTAAATAAATGAACCCCCAATGTATCTGTTTTTCTTGCACATTCCTGGCCCTTTTCCATGTTGTTAATAGGACAAGTGTGACTGATAAATGGAGTAAGTATTGCTATAAGTAAAGGTGTCACTATTGAACTGAGAAAGAGCTGAGCTGCAGTTCACTGTCATTGCCACTGTCCAACAGATGGAGCTTAAACCTGCAGTTTTAATCATATTTTCAGATTTACCATAACTATGGAGTGTAGGACAAAGGCTTAATACCAGCACAACAAAGAGGTTAATGCTCTCGGCAGTCTGACCCCCCCATAATCAGCCATTTATCTCCTGCCCTGAGGAAGGTAAATACATTTAGATTATGGAAAAAACCCTTTAAGCTCTACAGTATATTGGAGTATGACCTGAAAGAAGGAATCTCACCAAAATAACAATCATCTCAGAAAACAACTTCCCTCCCATAAAGCGCAGCAACATTTCTCACTTCATTTAGCGCTTTAATATTTCCATAGCGAAAGTGAACTGAAGCATAACAGTTCATTTCTAACATTAGCACGCAATGTATAGATACTGTCAGGGTTGTTACATAAGCTGACAGGTATGTATATACAGATATACTGGGGGCAGTAGTGGATTATAATTTAGGCGGTTTGGGCATTAGCCCGACGAGGCCCAAGCCTTTTAGGGGGCCTATGGGCACTCAAACCCCCCACCAAACTTTATACCGAGAAGGACCTTCAAATAGCACAGGATTCCAGCACTTTAACGGAGGACGCTTGTAGTATTTCAGAGTCTTTATTGCATCAATAAAACGTCACAGCAAATGCAGCATACAAACACGAACAGATCTACGCGTTTCGTCCGATTAGGACTTAGTCATGATCCCTTCACCCATGATATCCTTGTACATCTGTTCCTGCTCTCAATACACATGTACACAGGAGCCATTTCT
This sequence comes from Engystomops pustulosus, assembly GCA_019512145.1. NCBI lineage: Eukaryota > Metazoa > Chordata > Amphibia > Anura > Leptodactylidae > Engystomops > Engystomops pustulosus. Next base: position 28,112,908 of record CM033646.1, on the reverse strand, counting down.
GGACCTTTGAAGGTCCTTCAAAGGTCCTGAAAAAGCAGATTGAAAGAAAGAAGAAGAGATTCATCCTCCATTCCCCAAGAAGTTGATATGCACCATTAGTGATTCCAGACTCGTAGAGGCTATAATATTCATATAGCCCAGAGCCCATGGCTCCTGACTGGGGAAAATTTATCAGAAGTGTGTGAGGTAAAACTGTTTCAGTTTCCCATGAAAACCAATCAGGGCTCAGCTTTAGTTTTATAAAAAGCTATGGGAAAATGAGAGCTGAGCTCTGATTGGTTTTCAAGGGCAACTAGAGCTGTTCTGCTCCCAGACACTTCTGATAAATCTCCCCCTCTGTAGTTGGACTGAGCTGCAAAACCACACACACCCGGGTTAGGCCAAAGTTTAATTGCTCCCCTATGATCCTGGGATTTGCAGTTGGGATCTATATTTGCAGAACGTGAATGAGATTTGTATGGTTTGTATCTTAAGTGGCTCCTAGAACGTTTTTTTAGGCAGAATTTCTTATAGCCTACTGTTCACAAAACAGTCCTACAAAATACAAAAGCGTCAAAGTAAGTTATCAGAACTACTTGATTCTGATAACATATATTACAAAGTAGCTGTAGTCACGTTTACTCATGTAAGGAAGGCCTGATTAAATGATTATGATATAATAGTGGACATTACTTAATATACTCATTTAATCTGCACTTTACTAAAATACGTAGCACTTAGGGTCATGTAACCATATAGTGGTCACGGGGCTATGTGGGGTTAATTTTTCCATCAATTTTCCATTAAAAACGTAATTGCTTGGCATAGTACAGTAAACATGCCCTACAGGAAGAACACAGAGGGGCGGGGGTATATCCTCTGCATAGCGCTATGTGTCCTACCTATACACACAGCAATGATGAGGGAATCATTATACAATTCCCTATACAGACATTATGTATTCAGAGCTTGCGCTGCTTGTAAATGGGATACCCTACCAGGAGGCAATGTCACCGTTACCTTCATGACTGAATTTCCAATGAAGGGATTCTCCTCGGCACACAATTCCCAGTTGTGCTGATTCCAGCAGAGCTGATGATGAGGCAGCACTTCTGCCGGGATCCCAGTCTAGATAATGAAAAAGTGACAGAAAGCCAAGATTTGCCGATCTGTCTATATTCCAGTAAAGCTCAGGCAATAAAAGGCTTGTACAAGATGAATGTTCAGAGTTCATATTGTCCTCGTGTCCTTATTGACCTTGGTCAAGGTCATGTAACTCTGTTATCCTCGAGCTGTCACAAATTTTATTGATTTTTAAGAAATATCTTTTGTATGTTTTCACAGTGATTGAAACACATTTTCCCAATGCACTGTATAGTCTGATAGATTTACTACACCGCAGATTGTGAAACTGTCTGGACAGCAGAATCTGCCAAGTGTAGCTGGAGCTACAAGGAACAACCAACAGGGAGGTCAATAAGGGCTGTGAATGCTGGATTTTAACATGTGAGCATGTGTACCATTGCTTAATTTACATGGGACACTTTGGGTCCCCATTCTCATAATCACCAGAGGTAGGAACCCCAGCATTTAGACATTTATCCCCTATTGCTGGGACTACAATGATTGGATAACTATTCCCTGGTGGTGCCGACCAACACCAGCAGGTGCCCACTGATCATTTCTATGGGCCTCTATATACAACTTATAGGGCACCAGTTGGATACTCTGTGTCATTTATAGAACTGTTCTTTCAACGTGAGGTCTAAGGAACATTTGAGGTAAACCCATTTCTACTGTTTGATATGAGTGCTAACTTCTGGCTTGCAGCATTTTTGATGACCCGGTGGCATACTTGTGATGAGGGGCGTTGAGCCACTTGTCTCAGGTTGAACAGTCCAGAATCAGGTGTCTTCTCTGTAACATCGGCAGCACACGTGATCCCTTCAGCAGTAGAGAGAGGTCCACCTGGAGTTTAGGTTAGTCCCTGCTCTCCTTCCTGTGTGCTGCTGCTGGTCAAGGCATTTAGGCTATGGGCCCATGGATTACTGTGACCACAGGCTGAGAGACTGTGGGTCTGGCTGATTATTTTTTAAATGGTGGGTGGGAAGCATTTCATTTTTCACCTAAAGTAGCAAAAAGGCCGGATACACCCCTCGGACCCGTGTACATTGGATTGGGAAACAAATCAGAATTTGAGAAGTCATCCCCAGAATCGTTTTATATAGGACATGTCAGGAATATGATTTCAGATGTTTGTGTAGATGTGAACAGAACAGAGATAAGTTCATGGCTAGTTCAGTGATTCTAACAATAGGATATCGTCAGGAAGCAGGGGATGTGATGTCACTTATGGAGCGCACTGTCATATTCCAAATATTATTGTGCAATGCCTTGACCTGTCTGTTTTTACGGTACACGGCTGGCATGTGTGGTGCCAAAACTTTTCAAGCTCTCCAGGCGCACCAATCTACCTGACTATATGTTCCAAATGTTATCAATTAGCCCTTGTCCCCCCAAAGTCTCCATTTGGTGGTGTAAATTGAAGCATTGCATTCTGGGCTTATTTTGGAAAAAAAAAATTATGGGAGAAACTAGCCCCTTCAAATGAGTAGATTTGGCAGAAGACAAAATATCTGGGTTCTATAGTTTTTAGTAAGGGGTATCTAGGTGAGAACCAGATTTAATATATTTGCGTATCTACCATATTTGTTCTTTTATTCAATATTAAAATAATTTGATCCTCCAGAACATTCCCAGATGGAAGTTTTACTCGGAAGTAAAACTTTAGAATCTAGATAGCAGTTGCTTATGTACTCAGGGAAAATAAGCTGCAACCAGTGGTTTATGGAAGTGACTTTCTCTCTATTCCCTAATTCTGGACAGACGGACACACGGCAGAGTCAAGCATATTAACTCAGCCCAAGAGCCAGCGCACACGATAAAGCTTTCTTTAGTCCGAACACAGATTGGGTATAAACAGCATCTCTCTCCCTGGAATTCAGGATGTCTGCACATTATGGGGCTTATTTACTAAGGGTCCCGCAGCTGCATTTTCGTTGGGTTTCCCGACTTTTCAGGGATTGCGAAGGGGATTGTGGTGCACGCAATCGGATTTTGGTGCATCGGCGCCGGCTTTCATGCAACAGAAATGGGGGGGTGGGCCGTCGAAAGACGAATTCTGACAAACCGCTGGATTTCACATTTAAATTGTGTCGCAAGCCTAGCAGTTACATGCACCGGGAAGAAAGTGAACTCCGGCGGACTTGAGCGGGGAAGCGACACATGCACTGCTAGTGAATCGCGGCAGCTGTGCATTCTCGTTGAGAAACACACCTCGGGGATCGCGCAGGACCGGGTAAGTAAATCTGCCCCAATATGTTACTATCAAAGAAACCTGTGCATTAATATATTCCTCAAGGGGAGGAGCTGCAGGGAAACTGAATACTCTTGCTTAAGTCTCCATCAGATTACCAGGCATAGAACAATGGGGCTTATTTACTAAGGGTGCGACAGAAATTCACGGGGTGGGGGTGTTGAGCGGGGTGGGCGGTCCGTCGGACGATCTGACTAATTCGGACTGAGCACAGGATTTAACTTTCAAATTGTGTTGCAAGATTAAGCACTTACATGCACCAGGAAGAAGAAGGTGAACTCCGGCGGACCAGAGCGGGGAGCGACACAGCAGGATATCGGGCGCACAATCTTAGTGAAACCAGCACATGCATGATCGGCGGACAACGCACTTTCTGTGACATCCTCCGGCAGAGGTAAGTAATGTTGCCCCAGTGTGTACTTCCTGTTCAGCTGCACAAAAAGCCTAGGTCATAAAGGGGGAACATTTGGCTTTAAGTGAGTGTTTATACAAATTTCCTGCTTCACTTTGACCACTAGAGGATGTTTGAAAGCATAGACCAGTACGTTTGTTCCCATACCATAGATCGTCACTAAATTCCATCAGTAACGTGACTGCGTCGTTATATACCTGTTTCCTACAGTTTTCTAGATCTCTGCTTGCTGTCATTCTAAAGGAAGCTCATTTTTGCTTCCTGTCGATAGAAAACGGTCACATGGGCATGTGATGTCAAACCGGTGCACGGCATAGGGATAATAAGAGCTGTGCACCTTTTGACATCACATGACCAGGGATAATTTTCTATCGACAGAAGCAAACATGAAGATTCTTTAGAATGACAGCAAGCAGAGATCTAGAAAAAAACTGTAGGAATTAATACAGAAAGCATATTAGAAAATTGTATTGCTTTTATTTACACAACAATATCAATTATTTGTGAAAGTGGACGACTCCTTTAAGTACTTACATAATTGTCTGTGTCCACCACTGTCACTGGACATTATCTCTTTTAGATGATGTGCTATAAAAAAAATGTGGATCTAAGCTCTTGCAAGCATCTCACCATGTTATTGCTCTACAACAAGGTCGGCTCCAAAGTGAACTCACATGGCGGCATTATAAATTCAGAAACTAAAACAGTCTCCTGTCCTAAAATATTCCCTAGTTTACATATCAAACATCTTATTTAAGCCCCCTTTACCTATAGATTACTATATACAGCCGCCCCCTACACCATATGGATTCTTAGTGGCAGCCGATTGGGGCCCACCCCAGTCAGCTCTAGGCCCCTACTTGCCTCGTGCCTAGTGTATGGCCCAGTGCTGGGCGGGCCACTCAAACTATTGTAATGTCTCATTTTGATAGTATATGTAACCCATGATTTGTACAGAGCTGCGGAATATGATGGCACTATATAAAGCTTTAGTATTATTACGGTATGTCTTTCTTTTTCATGTCATTGAATTACTTTCCCTTGTTTAACATTGGTTGGTTAATACTTATCTTCTATAACACAATCATGGAGGCACCAGGAATTGTATCATTGAGTGCTTATGCCGCAGCTTTGTAAGCTCTATGCGGTACTTTCCTAAGCAAATCAACACCTTTAATTACATAGGGGTTACTTGTGCGGCTATTCATAGTCATCTAGGAGGGAGAAGCAGTGTCCACCCAGTGCTGGGGATGCAGAATAGATGAGCTCTGCAATATTTGTACTGTACATACACTGCATGGAGAAGCAGCGCAGCGCCATCTAGTGACCGCCTGCAGAATCATTGGCACCGCTCCAGCATGCAGCAAATATCATCTGCAAGGGCTTCTCCTTCACAAGGGTTTTCCTGCAGTGTCAATCACTATGACATATGTGAAGTAGCTGCTATAAGGATCTCCAGAACTGCACAATCTGGGTAATTGACTGCAATTCAAACAATTTGGGTCCTGAGAGCCGTTCTAGGATTTTTAATCAAGAAAATGTTACAGCACGGCTGATGGTGGATAAAATGGGACACTTATCATAGGCTTGTTATTTAACCGGAATGGGCTTGTGCTTCAATAAATTTGCATCCAATTTCAGTGAATGTTAAACAGTCCTTGGCGTTAGATGGAAGGAAAGGCACAACCAAGAACATTCAGGATGGAAGTTATCACATTTTATCATCAGTAAGATGGGAATATAGCAAGAGATTTATATAGGATTTTATCCGCTTGACATAAAAGGTCAGTTCTGTTGCTGACCCACCTGGCGCGCAGAACCAGGGCCACGTGCTGAAGTTGTCATTGCCACCTCAGCTTTACTATGATACTTATTTCATTGTATAGTGGAAAAGGTTGAAAATACTCCACCAAGTCCAACCTATAACTCTAGTGTGTTGAGAAAAGGCCAAAAAAATCCTAAAAGATTATGTTATTCTAATGTCCATGTTTTTCGCTAGCAGCCCAGTTACCATTACAACTTCTGCCACTGATAACACTGTATAGACATGTGCATGTGAGACGCGTGAACCAGAGCTTAGCTACATCAACAGCATAATATACATGAAAATATAAATCTGAGTATTTGTGTAGGTCAGCCATAGTAGAGATGTGCGCTGGGTCTTAAAAAGAGAAGTGATCATCATGCACCATCTAGTGGCTGTATATACACATAACATCTGCTTCCCCATTACAAACCAACCAATGAAAACCAATGAAGGAGTTTCCCTGATCACACATATTACAGAGCAGCCCAAGGTCAGGCAATTACCTAGTGCCCACCTGAGTGTTGGACTGGGGTTCCAAGGGCCCACCAGGTAAAATTATTCTGGGGGGCCTGTGCTTTATCATCCCTCAGTAAATAGACCGAATTGGCTTCCAAATTAGGGTGTCTTCTGCTGCATCTCTGAGGTGCTGTACAGGCAGTCCCCAGGTTACATACAAGATAGGTTCTATAGGTTTGTTCTTAAGTTGAGTTTGTATGTAAGTCGGAACCGTATACTTTATTATTGTAACCCAGGTCAAAATTTTTTTGGTCTCTGTGACAATTGGATTATAAAAATGTTGGGTTGTCATAAGAAGCGGGATTAACAATATAGCTTAATGCAGACACCTGTGATAACTGTTATAGCTGATTATTGTAGCCTAGGACTAAAGTACAGTAAATTTCCAAAATCCAGAGGTCCGTTTGTAACTAGGGATCGTATGTAAGTCAGGTGTTTGTAAATGGGGGACCGCTTGCATTAGGTTTGTGTCTGATCCTTGGGTGGGCCAATCGGACACTGGATGCAGTGTCTCAGACAAGTTGTTAAAAATAGTGGGATATTCAGAAGCGTAAGTTGAGGGGGTGCGGTCACAGGCCCAAGACTTAGGGGGACCCCTAAGGTGTCACTTTCCCATATCATATGAGAAGACTCATATGAGAAACTATATGGTACTATATACCATACATTATAGTCAGGGACCTGGCACAGACTTTGCACTGTGGCCCATCAGCTTCAAGTTACGCCACTGATTGTTTTCAGTTGCGAAAAATGGGCAACTCACACAGTTTTACATCAGCCACTCCAGGTTGATAATTGCAGCTATTTCAGCCCTCCCATAAACTTGGAGGAAGGCCGTGCATGTTTGAATGTGGTGAATAGACACTAGTTTTTGCAAACTGTGCGGGTCCCAGGCCAATATATACCTGGGCAGCAGACCCTCAGTTTTAAGACAGGTACTGTCCTTAGGAGGCGCAAGTATTTATGGTATAGCCAGTGGATAAGTCATTAATACTGCTGTATATAAAAGATTACCCCCTTTAAGCACATGACCAGCTATACATTGTACAGAAAATGTTACATCCCTGGGACAGGATTTTCCATTATGCATCTAATTATAGAAACTACAAAGTGAGTGGATACAACAACAAGGTACCTGCCAACATTTTCCTACATCTGAGGGGAAATGAATAATGGATACAGTCACATCAGCACTTCTCTTTCACATTCAATGCCAAAACATGAGCACATTGAGAAGAATTCATAGGGAAAGATTTACAAACAGAAAGGAAACACACAAAGGAAAGAATTATAAAGTATAGTATTCCGACTGTCATCTTTTGTGTGATGAAAAGTTGTACAATTTTCTCATATACTTTCTGTATCCTCATGGTTTTCTAGATCTCTGCTTGCTGTTCTAGGGTAGAAATCTGACCATGGTCACACAGGTGAAAATCTCTTTATATCTCTGGTGATGTACTGTCACACAGGTGCACTGCTCGTTATATCCCTGGTCATGTGATGTCACACAGGTACACTGCTCGTTATATATCCCTGGTCATGTGATGTCGCATACGTGCGATGCTCGTTATATCCCTGGTCATGTGATGTCCCACAGGTGCATGGCCCGTTATATCCATGTTCATAAGGAAGATACACTTATCTGTGCACAATCCATTTAAGCCCTGCACATGGGGGTTCATTTATCAAGGGTTGCAGTGCGCACTTTCGTTGGACTGTTCACCTTTTTCGGGAATTACACGGCTTGCACAGGTATTTAAGTAGTTGGTGCACTGGGATTTTGGCGCACGTGATCCATTTTTTTGGTTTTGGCGCAGCTGCACTGGCTTCCATGTAACACAAATTAGGTGGTCCCCAGCAGAAATATAAACCTACTTGTAGATTTTATGCATCTGAATTCCTGCGTTGATGATGGATTCATACTGTGGTGAGAAGAGATGACAATCCCCTGTTCCTCTCTTGTTCATGGCTCCAGTCACCTTATAATATAAGGGCAAAAACAACCGGGTTTTATCTTTTGACAGATCAACAGCCGGAGGCCGATGACACAGCCGCGACGAGTGAGCGAGTTTTCCTGTTTTCCCTAAAAATGATGATTCAATTATAACCTGACCTTATGAAAACAGGGGAAAAGTGGCGATGTGATGGATCACGATCCTTTACAGATAAATGTGTGGGATAAGCGTTTGCTATACACATATGCTGCCGCTTATCTCTGGAAAATTAGTATTTCACTTATTTGCTTAGTTCTCTGAACTATTTATGAGGGGGAGATCGTTACAGAAAATCAATATTAACCGTAATTTTGCGGTGACAATAGGTAATACAGATTCCTGTGCTGATCTCAGCCTGTGTCTTCTCCAGGGATTCATTCCAGCTGGGATTCTGATCATGAGCAGTCACTCAATCCCATATCTTACCCCAGACTCCTGCCGCCACTGTGACCTCTGATGTTTCCCAGAGAAAGGTCTTCAAGGTCAGATCATCCATCATCGAGTGAAGGTCATCGCTGTTCCTTATCAGTAACTTTCATAGAAACCTGGGGTTATAAAGGGACCATTATAATTCTAGAAGAGATCATCTACAGAAGATGTGACATGTGAGACTTCTATATGATCCATATACCAGATAAGGTTAAAGGGGTTGGCCACTTTACCTGTTTTTTGTAATGTGTGTGTGTGTGTGGGGGGGGGGGGGGCAGGATATTCGGTAATTTACCAATATACATCTAGTAATATTTCTGTTCTGCTTTCTTTATATGTAATGTGAAGCCTCCTGTCTTTTACCTCATCAGCCAGATATTCCTGTCCATAACATGGCTGCAGATGGAGGATCATGTGATCTCTATCTGCCATTAAGAAACACCATTTACTTTACCCAAGTCCTAGATAAAATAAAAGACTTGTCACTGAGTCATTGGAAATAACTAAATTATCATCCTTTGGGCGGAGGGGAAAAGATTCCTTATACCCTGTTCTCCAGGGGTAACCAGCATAAGATCTTTTGGAGAGGGTTGATAATTTTTAATGGTGAAATAAAAAGAAAGATAACAATTGCAAGCTGTCAGGACTACTCGGTTCTGGTGTAGTATATTACACAATATCAATTTCTTTTTACACAAATACTAATTTGTTTATTAAAGGGACCAGATTTTACGCCCGTTGAACTACCACATAGCTCCCAACCGTCCCGATTTTGACAGGACTTTCCCGTTTTTCTTACCTCTGCCCCACGAAACGGGCAGCTGTCAGATTGTCACGGATTTTCCCTCCAGGTCCCGCATGTCCGGGCTCTGTGGCCCGCATAGTAAATACTTTGAAAGCCAGAACTCACAGTACAGAATGGCTTCTACAGACATCGGGAGGGAATCCTTTTCAGAGAAGTGTCGGGCTTAGCGGAGAGAGCAGGGACCACGTCATCAGGTTCAGATCTCTATCCATATATGGTCACTGCATCTCCTAGGGTTCCCCAGAGCAGACATCGGGAGGGAATCCTTTTCAGAGAAGTGTCGGCTTAGCAGAGAGAGCAGGGACCACGTCATCAGGTCAGATCAGCATCTGTCCATATATGGTCACTGCATCTCCTAGGGTTCCCCAGAGCAGACATCGGGCAGGGAATCCTTTTCAGAGAAGTGTCGGCTTAGCGGAGAGAGCAGGGACCATGTCATCAGGTCAGATCTCTATCTGTCCATATATGGTCTCCAGGGCTTCCCCAGACACAAGCTATTTATTTAATTAAATTAAATAAAGTTTTGGCCAGGCTGTGATTCGAACCTGGGACCCTCTGCACCATAGACAGGAGCCTTAGCTAACTGAGCTATAAACCCAGTGATGCAGAGCTGAGGATTTCTGGTAACTAAGACATGTTATCTGCCATTTACACTGTGACACAGACTAATGCACTGATATATAGAGAGGGATCTTCTCAGAGATTATTATTGTAATTATTGAGACTATTATTATTATTATTATAAATTTTATTATTTTTATTATTATGGAGATGATTATTTATAATAGTAAAAATAATAATAATCATCTCCATAAGAATAATAATAGTCTCAATAATTACAATAATCTCTGAGAAGATCCCTCCCTATATACCAAGGCATTAAATCTGTGTCACAGTGTAACAGTAGTCATAGTTCTTAGTTACCAAAATTCTACACCTAGATAATCACTGAGATTATAGCTCAGTTGGTTGGGGCACTGTGTCATTATTTTACATGGACACTGCAGGTTCTGGGTTCTAATCCCAATGAGGATAATATATATATTTTTTTTTTTATTGAGATCATTTTTATTATTATAATATGGCTAAAATTTGGGGCGTGGCCAGGCAGTGATTGGGGGTGTGGCTTAGGGGGGATCGCTACGCGTGCCGCCATTTTGTCCCTCTTTCCCTTTCACAAATGTTGGGAGGTATGCTACCAGCCCCTTCAGGTAGGGTATGAAATTCCCATTATAAATTCCCTCTTTTATGTGAAACCTCACCCAATTACCAAAGGTGCACCATACATGAAGCGAGCTGAGCCTCCTGCCTCAGGCAGCACAGCAAGATGGGGAGCTGCATCAGGGGTGCAATCCTGATACCTAAAAATAATGTCATCTCGAAACCCGATGTGGGAGCCTGCATGGAGAACAGGCATACCTGATGTATTTCTTCTGGTGGGGTGGTGGCGGCGCCGTCTGCTCACCTCAGGCAGCAGAGGGTTTAGATTCACCCCTGCCAATTAATAAAAAAAAAAATCCTCCAAAATCATGTGTAAATGAGCAAGGAAGAGTCGTATTTTGCCTGAGATGAGTCAAGTGTAGAGGCTAGTGTGCCGCGGGGAAAGTTCCCCAAACTATGGTGCCCCCTGTGTTTTGTTTCCTGGCAATGCGTAGCCACGGCTTCTTACAATGTAGGAGACGTGTACAATAACACATGCACAAGCTTTGAACCTTGCGCGACAAAATGACGTCACCGAGGCTGGCGCATCATCCTGAGAGATCAGAGAGACTCTTGCATTTGCCCACCGCCAAGGTAATGCCCACCATATATGAGCTTTTGCCTGAGTATATGAACTGTTGGCAGAATACTCAGCATATGAGCTGGTACTTTTAGTACTCCAGCAGTATACTGCATATAACAATGAGAAATACTACAGTCATGAGGCTGGAGTACTACAAGTACCAGCTCATATGCTGAATATATGAGCTGGCACTTGTACTCTGGCCTCATGGCCATAGTACTTCTCATTGTACCCCTTTATTTTGCAGTATATGAGCCACATAATAATCAGCACAATATACTAAAACCAGGGAGAAACTGAGAACTGTTGAGGAAGAGCTTCGTGTGTGTCTTTCCACCTTTCCTGCCAGGAGAGCTACAGAAGCAGAGATACAGTAAGCTAAAGAAAATGGCAGAACTGGATCTTTATCTGCAGCTTGCTTTTCCTACTATGTATATAACTGCCTGTAGATCATAGAACCACAGCCCAGATATGAACTGACAGATGATATTCCTATTTTAAATTAAAAAACTGCAAAACTATGTTTCGAGGTTCTAAAGAACTGAAAATAGGGGTGTATAAAGTGACGTTCCCCTTGCAGCCTCTAAAAGTGACTCTTCTACATACGTGAACAGAAATTACAAGCAGTAATTCCATATAGTGTAGTAACCAGTCAGGCCGTGTCACCGTGTCTCTCTATTACACCTTTACCAAGAAGAAAAATATGACTCTTATTTATTTTCATGACTTTGGAATACAGGCAGTCCCCAACTTAAGAACACCCAAGTTACAGACAGACCCCTGTACTCAATGTGACCTCTGGTGAAGCTCTCTGGATGTTACTTTAGTCCCAGGCTGCAATGATCAGCTGTAAGGTGTCTGTAATGAAGCTTTGTTTAAAATCCAATTGTCACGGTGACAAAAAAAAAAAAAAATTATTTTTCTGAACTTACAACTATAAAATATACAGTTCCGACTTACATCCAAATTGACTTCATTTAGTTAAAGTTAGGCCCTATCCAAAGGAGGAGGCCTAGCTTGCTGATCAGTGGGGGTCTCAGTGATGAGCCCCCACAGATCACGATAACGAGGGCTCCGATGGGACACCTCATTGCTCCGACAGAGTAATGGAGCAGACTGCCGCGGATGGAGCTGACAGAAATTGCTGAGCACTGCGCTCACCAATCTCCATCAGCTCCATGTAGAATAATAGAGCAGAACGGTCAAGTGCGGCCGTCTGCTCCATTACTCGGATGGAGAGATGAGGGGTCCAACAGAAGTACGTGGGATCCCTCTTTTTCGTGATCTGTGGGCGCCTCATCACCGAGACCCCACTGATCAGCAAGTTAGGGACTATCCTGTGTCTAGGGCCTAAATTATGTTTTGTGGGAAAACCCATTTTAGAACAAACCTAAAGAACCTATCTTGAAACCTGGGGACTGCTGTATTATAAATGGACAAGATTTCATATAAAAGAGGAAATTCTAGGATAAGATATATTATTGCCTGTGGGTTCGGTAAAATCCGGTGATGGTGTCCATTCTCACGAAAGACGACGGAGCTCCAGTTCTGTGTTTTTTTGGGAGAATATAAAATTTCTGGCATCAAGTCATAAAACTATTGAAGGATGTTTTTTTCATGCTTTCAGACTTTTCTCTGTCTTCACTCGGCAAATGTTTATCATAATGAAATGGTCTATTTTGTAACGACTGGTGTATTCAGGGTATCGGCACATTACAGAATGGCTGCAGGACGTATCCCAGCTGCAACACTCAAACGCAAACACTTAGTCTCTGATGCATAGAATGCTACAATTTTTTCCCTAGCTGCATGGGGTTAACAATCTTTAAATGGGAAAGATGCAGTAAATGACAGGTCACTTTTTATCCGCTGCTAACCCCAAATCCACATTGGAAATGCATTTTTTTGTGCAAAGTGTGTGTGGAATTGGTAAAAATGCTATGCACTACATTGCTACAGGTAATGCTCATCCCCCATGTTGTAACTACTGTTGCCCCTGAAGTATTCCGATATACTAGGACAGGAAATTTGTGTCCCTGGATGCTAATATTGCATCTTCCGCCACTAAAGTCCAGTTCCACATGTGCAGTATGAACACCATACGGGACTTCAATGTTAACCTCCTGCCACATGGGACACTAACTCCTCCATCCTCTCATTGTACACAGTCCATAATGACAGATTATAACAGAGCATCATATAAAGGATGTGGCATAATCGTATACAATACAGGCCTCAAGGATTTTCCCAGGAAAGCAGCGTAATATATACCAGATCACTTGGACACCTTCAAACATTACGTACAAAAAGTCACCAAAGTTTTACTAAAACAGATGCGTATAAAATAAAACATAGAAGATGAGATAAATACATTTCCCATAGGGAGAAGCACTTTTAATAGCTGACCCCAGAAGAGAACCAGCAGCAAGTAGGAATTAATGTATCCAAGGTGAAATAAACTAAATTTAAAAAGTTTTAGTAATAGATACAATGGGGGAAATTTATCAGAAGCAGAACTGTTCTACATGCCCATGGCAACTAATCCAAGCTCAGCTTTCATTTTCCCACAGCTGTTTATAAAATGAGAGCTGACCTCTGATTGGGTGCCATGAGCAATTAACACAGTTTTACCTCAGACACTTCTGATGAATCTCCCCCAATGAGTAGACAGGTCTGGAATAATACATTTGAGAACAACCAAATTTTTAACAATCACATCTGGTCCTATGACTGGAGTATTGTAGTCTCACACAACCGCCTATTATAGTGAGGGAATAAACCTCTTGAGGATGCTGACCATAATGATTATCCCTCAGGCCCCAATACCACATTGTGTATCTGTAAGTAGAACCCCACATCATGTGACCTGGATATTTGCCATACAAATGTAGATGCTGCTCATAACCTTCAGACGATAGAAAACCATACAGTGGCCACTGCCAGACGGGTGTGGAGGGTGAGCACAACAACTCAACAATTATAAAATATATATATTTTATACAGGATCAACCACATGAAGTCTTATAATAAAAAAATAAAAGCGCCCAATGTTTAACATTGTCCGAGATAAAGTTTGTCATGTGGATGAGGACCACAAAGTCGTCTGAGGGTCCCAGGAAGTTTTTACTGCTTGCACCCAAATCACCGGCGCCTGAAGGCACGAGAGATTCTCCAGGCATTGGGCTCCTCATAGCGGTTATACAGCGGCTCCAGGCGCTGCTGTTTCTTCTGCTTGCTCAGCTTGGTTGGATCAGACACTTTGAAGAAGGCAGGAGCAAATTCAACGAGCCACCGGGGGTCAATGGTGGTCACTTCCCTCATGTACTCCTTGGTGGTTAAGACTAATTCATGGTACACAACCCTGACGAGAACAGAAAGATGCGTTGAATACAGACATTCAGTATAGGAACAAAATGTATTTTTGAAATTTTCCAGTGTTTGGTTATTTGTATTTCGACAAAACAAATAAAAACATTTTTTTTTATTAGCAAAATCCTGCAAATTAAGGTTGTACAAAATGATACATATCTTCCTGATACACTTTCTTCAAGGTTTGTTGTCATTTAGTAATAACATGCACTGCTTAGAGGGACAAAGATCTGTCCTGAACATGCAATAATCCCAAAGGCACAAGTCACAAAGTGTAGAATTACAAGCAGTGACCAGACTACATTATTATCCGCTACAATAAAGGTCCTTCAGAAATGACAGAAAGCAAAGTAAGGAACTGGCACATAAAGTCAACTGGTCACTTTTACGTTTAATTTACATAAGCTTAAAAGGACATCTAGCACCAGGATGAAGGATTGTAAACCAAGAACACCGACATACTGGGGTGTGTGTCCCCTCTGTCAGGATCTGCTCTTCTTTTAGCTTTTTATGCCTTTTTTTTTTTTACAAGGGCTTTTAAAATTATGCAGATGAGCCTGAGGGCTTTGGTCTCTATGGGTGTTAATGGAGCCCTTTAGGATAATTTGCATAATTTAGTGACTTTTTCTTAAAAACAAAGGCATAGAAAGCTTAAAGAGTGGATCCTACCAGAGGGGGGACACACCAGTATGTCAGTCAGTGTGCTTGGTTAACAATCCTTCATCCTGGTGGTAGATTTCTTTTAAGGTCCTTCGCTCACAAACTTTCACATACCGGTGCCATCCTAGTCTACATTTCGTAGCCGATCTTTTCGGCTCCTACCTGTTCGGAGTTGTGTGTGAAACTTGCCCATTGACGAAACTCACAAGTTTTACCGACCAAAATCTCAACATGTGACACACGGTTTGTGGTCAACTGGCTTTAAAGGGGTTGGTCAGCTTCAGGAAAGTTTAACAGGTCAAGTGGGTGACCACAACAGGGTCATACATATACTACACACCCCGTTACATATTTCGAGAAGAAGCAGGTGCCGCCAGCCAGAAGAATTTGGGACTTTTTGTGACATCCCATATCTGCTGGCACCCGGCAGATGGAGGGAATTGTGCGGTCAATACTGTCTGCACGTCCCCTCCATCATGACCACTCTCCTACGAGCAGACGTCTTGGTCCCCTCCAACCACCCCTTAGGGAAGTGGTAACGAATGAGACAATAATGACAGCACAGCACCCTCCATCCACTGGAGGCCCCCCAGTGGTTCCAAGGAAGGTTTAACAGAGTAAGGTTACTATAGTTGACCCACTTACCCAGTTAACCTTTCCTAACAGTGGCCAAACCCCTTTAAGCTGATGAAACCCCAGGCCTCCCTGAAGATCTTTACTTGGCATGCTGCAATACTCTGGTGAATGACCCCATTTAATACAATGCGTCATCAAGTCTCATCCATCAGACTCTGAAAGGACCAAGCTGTATTTTTGAACATCAGAATTAAATGAACTCAAGTAGTGAAGTTTTCCTTCATTAGATGAAACACTCCACAGTAAAGCCCACACTTACCATTCAGGCTGCCTGTTGAACAGGGCACTAGATGGGTGAATATAGACCACTTGTTGGTCTATAAGTGTCCGGTAGCCTTCTTGGGGATCCTTCTTGGCAGCATTTCGGAAGAAGCCACTGCATATGGCTTTCTGTACTCTGACGGTTGCTTTTCCACAAGACACGACATCCAGTTTGTGTCTGTAAGAAGAGATTTTACATTGCAAATATTAGTTAGCTGCAAAATCATAGACCCTTAGGGCAATGGAAATCTAATAACCAGGATGGAAATTGCTGCACAGAGCTACCAGACAGAAGTTGCCATAGGCCTATGATTGCATAAAGTAATGCACGTTACCTGTCCATGATGCCCAACATCTGTTTGCGGATATCTTGCGCTCGCCGTAAAGAACGAGCCTGAATAAAGTTCTCGTAGCACCAGGGGTTAGAAAACTTGTTGTTTTTCCAGGAGTTGTACACAGCAAGCAGGGTTAGGTGGTCTCCTTCCGTCTGGTGAAATTTGGCCTTTTTCTGGTCAGCGAGAGCTTGTTTATCCTGCAAGATATTAAGACGATATGATCAGTTCCTATTATATAAAACATATCATTAGTCGCTATCAAGGTTATAACGGCCACAACGCATGGCACAATACAGGTGCCAATATCCATGTACCAGGAGAGGACAAATGTCATAACGTCTGCTTATACATTAGATGAGAATCTACCAAATTCTGGCTGACTGTTTAATGTGAATTGGGCCTCCAAAGGCAGATTACAGGGAAAATGAGGATCAGGCAAGAAGGAATTTGGCTCTTTGGATAAATGTGGCTGCCCCAGTTGACATATCTACTTAAAGGGGTTGTGTCACCATAGCAAATGGCTGTAATTGGGTCCAATGCATTGTGACAAGTACTTTCATCATTTACACTTATTACAAAATATGCAGGCTTACTGAGATAACTCCTTTTGTCCTGGTTGCTGGCGCCCTCTAGTGGTAGCTGTGTCCCGTCCTGAGCTACAGCTGATCTGGCCGAGTCTGCGCACAAACATTCCACCAGCTGCTCTGCACTACAGATCACTCCACACTGAGAGATCACCTGACACACTGCAGCCAATAGGAAGTGAGACAGGGAGCAGAGAGCTCAGCCATCTACACCAGTGAATGAGGTGATTTCCACTGCTCCACAGGAGCTTCCAGCAGCAGATACAATGTAACTGCAGACATACATGGCTATCTGCTGCACAGAGGAGTCCTCCCCTAACATGGATCATAGCAATGTATCAGCCCTTTCCTCCCTCCACCATTAGTCAGGTCACACAGGTGCCTACAGCAGCAGATACAAGGTAACTACAGCCAGACATGACTATCTGCTGCACAGAGGAGTCCTCCCCTAACATGGATCATAGCAATATAGCAGCCCTCTCCTCCCTCCACCATTAGTCAGGTCACACAGGAGGCTGCAGAGATAACACAAGTAACAGGCTGAGCTCTGACCTCTCCTGATGCATCTCCTGTACTCTCCACCATTCACTGTCCCTCCATGCTACACTGCTGTCCGGTCCCTGACTAGCAGGGAAGTAGCTAAAGTAACATGTGAGAAGCTGTCACCTATTTATCTATGCATCCATGCATGTCAGCCTGACCGACCATGATGCTGTGAGAATACATAGTACATGTGTACTATGTGCAGTGTCCTGTGTAGTGTGCAGGGGGCGCCAGATTCAGGATTTCTGGCGCACGTTCTTCATGAATCTGGTGCCCCCTGCACTGCTTTGACAGACTGCACCAACTTTTTTTTGGTGCACTTTTAACATGGGGCGTATGACACATTTCTATTGGACTTCTACTGGATCAGTAAATGCAGGGACTATTTGAGCACAGCAGGTGGAAGGAGACTCTGAAGGTTGTGCAATAACTGCCGCTGTCAGTGCTGTGCATGTGCCTGGCCCCTCCCACATCTGCTTCTGTGTGGAGCAGAATAGAGGCTGAACACGCATCATAATAACACATAGAAAGGCATCTTTAATTCCAGGTAACCTTTACAAATAGATTTTTGAAATATTTTAACCTCTTTGACAGCTTTTTGCAGTCAATTGTTTCATGGCATAACCCCTTTAATAAATTACATTTATACTTTTGGCCAAGTCATTCATGCAAAGGTATGAAGATGGCCGACAGTAATCTCAAGTGTGGAAAATAAACCTCCCCCTATATGTTGAAGCTTATCAGAAATGTCTGAGGCAAAGCTGCTCTAGTTGCCCATAGAAACCAATCAGAGTGTGGGATACTAAAAACTGAGCTTGGGTTGGTTGCCATGAACAACTGGAACAGTTCTGCTTTCAAATGCTTTTGATCTCCCCCATAGACTCCATCTAACGACAATTACACAACTAACGAGCATATATTCACATTGCATTGTGTACCTTTGGTCTGTAGAAGACATTCTGCACAGACAGCATGGATACAATGGTCAACATCTCCTCACTGCAGCCGAGATGTACAGACATGATGAGCATCTTACACAGCATAGGCTCCAAGGGGAACTCCGCCATCTAAAACAAGCGAGAATATAACATAAGGAGGAGGAAAGAAGCAAAATCAAAACTGAAATGTACATCCGTGTGTGACATCACAATGCCACCCTTACCCTTCTCCCTAGACGTGTCAGTAATCCTTCATCATCCAGGGCTCCAAGTGTATACAACTGCTCCATAGCCGTGATCAGAGTCTCCATAGGTGGGGCATCCATGAAATCGAAGGACAGCAGGTCATTGATACCCATGGCCTTAACATGAAACAAAACATATTAGAAAATAGCACTATATGTATTGTAGCTATAATATAAAAATATTATTGCCTGCATGATGCCTAATGATCAGACATGGATGCCAAACTAAGTAACTACCGCACACACATTGAAGGCCACTTTAAGACTATACCTTGAGTGACAGGACGGTGCTGGCCAAGTTGGTCCTCTGGATCTCAGGCACGTTGGTAGTCAACATCTCATCACGATAAGCTCGCTCCGTGTACAGACGGTAACACTTCCCAGGACCTGTCCTCCCGGCTCTCCCCGCTCGCTGCTTGGCTTGGGCCTTCAAGAGAAAAATGTAAGATATGGATCAGCTGCAACAACTTCACTAAGGCAGGTTTTGGCATCTCTATAGGCTCACTAGTTACATAACAGTCCCCAATTACTCACCTGTGAAATTGGAGTTACCACGAGTTGATCAATTCCAGTTTTAGAGTTGTAGACTTTCTGCTTGACAAACCCAGGATCAACCACATAGTAGATCCCATCAATAGTAAGCGAGGTCTCAGCAATGTTAGTGGCAATCACAACCTGGAAACATGATAAATGTAGGAATCAGAAATGATTGATGCTTAATTTCCAGATATTGATACCAACCCTAGATTATCTATTGAGAGAACACAGGAAAGCTTTATAATAGAAATCCTATACCCTTGTATGCCCCATTGTTCCACATTAGAATATGAATTCTTATTCTGAGGTCAATTTTATTTATCCATGTATTGCTTGTAATTGTAATGCAGAAATATGGTATGAAATTATTATTAATGTACAATACCTTTCTGCTACCAGGAGGAGCAGGGTCAAAGATCCTTGTCTGCATCTCGCTGGGTAAAGCAGAATACACGGGTAATATGATCAGCTCCGGCACATCAGGTCCAAGTGACTTCATTCTCTCATAGAGGATTTCACACGCAGTGTCAATCTCTTCTTGACCAGTCAGGAAAACCAAAATGTCTCCTAAAATAAGCAGATAGGGTCATGGTAATACAAAATATAGATCCCCTTCATGTTGTTAAATGGTCCCCAGCTCCTAAGACCCCCTACATACTTTGTGACACACTGCCCCTGCTCTTGGATGATCTATCCAAAAACAGGGAACACGGTCTGAGATTTCCACAGCTTAGAGGTCATGGTGTTACCTAAAAAGCTGGTGGCCAATTTCCATCAATAGTGTAAACTTAAGTAGACCACCTACCTGGAGGTTCTGTCAGATGTATCTGCATGACAGTGATGAGACTGGCGTCCAGGTAATCCGTCTCAGGTTCCTTGGTGTAAAGAATCTCTACGGGGTATGTCCGGCCAGGAATGGTGAAGATTGGGGCCTCGTAGAAATACTGAGAGAACTTCACAGCATCCAAAGTGGCCGATGTCACAATCAGCTTCATATCAGCACGTTTCTGTACCGTCTAAAGGTTAAAACCGCAAAACTTCAGTAAAAACACTGAGAACATGATTCTACCCCAAAAGTCATCTTGAATAATACTTATACATTTTTGAAACCCTTGACTCTGTAGCTGAATCCCTCAATTTTGATGGAAGTTGCTTATCAATGAGCAGGAATGAGGCCTCCAAACTCAACCCCTGAAAGACTTATGTGTTCTCAGTTTTATGTTAAGTATGTGCCCCCCTTTTCAAACCTACAGCATCATGGAATTGAAGGAGTGGTCTGGGCTTCTAAAGACTTATATATATATTTTTACCAGTGGTGTAGGTGGTTCGCGGCAGATGTAGAAACAAGAAATTCACCAAACTTGTCTACGTCCGGCACTTCGGTCCATCACTGCTGTGCTGTAATGTCCATACCATACCCTATGCAGGTCCTAAGTGCAGCCAGCGTACTGCTTAGACTGCAGCACGAAGCTGGAGAGGTTCCTGCAGCTCTATATAGCTACGGACGCTGGTAGTGACGGTAGGCACTGGACTGGACTGGCAAAGGTATGCAAGCTTAGATCCTTTCATATTTTTACTGCATTATGATTTTTTTTTCCTGCTTCCCAGTATATAAAATAAAACAACTAGGAAGCACAATTTGTTAGGCAGAAAACAAGCCCTCCTATAGCTCTTTGTGCTGAAAATTTTTAAATGTTATGGGATTTTTGAAGGAGTGAAAAACAAACAAAATTTTAAAAGTTTATTGGTGGCAAGGGGTTAATGGTGCTCTATAAATATACGTGTTGGTTTATGGGATATTTGATGTAAGCTCAGTCGCTTCTTAGATAAAAGACACATCTAGCGCTGATCCATACCTTCTTCAGAAGTCCAAACAGCACATCAGTGTGGATGGTCCTCTCGTGGGCCTCGTCCAGCATGATAATGGCGTACTGACTCAGGTCAGGGTCGATCAGACACTCTCTAAGTAACATACCGTCTGTCATGTATTTAATGACAGTCTCTGGGCTTGTGCAGTCTTCAAATCGAATGGTATATCCAACCTACGAGATCCAAGATAAAATATGTTATTTTGTGCCAACATTTAGAAATGCAGGTCACAGAAAAGAGAATATCGCCAGCGCCAAGAAAATGAATAAAGCGCAACTGTGGCATCAACAAATGGAAAAGGAAGGAAAGTACTGAGAGAATAGAAGAGGTAGAGGATGGAGATGTGTAGCATTCAAGACCCATCCAGGAGTCATTTAGGAGTTGTCCATGTATTGTATAGGAGCTATACAACGCTACATAGAGATCTGTGCCCAACCAGTGATATTTTAGCTGTGCCCGAATAGGGTTATGTTTGTGACCTGTTACAGTCAGGTGGAAATAGGAGGCCTTGATGCAATACAAGCAGGAATAGGTTCTGCTGTATAATTTGTGACCTGGCAGCCCAGCTCATGTGCTCACCACACCTTGACTGTGCAGTCAAGGGCAACCGCGAGTTAGCCTCATGGGCACCATTCACAGTCGTGTGTATCACGTCCAATGTGGCAGCTTCAACAATCAACAGCCACAGCATGGAAGAGATTTCCAATACAACATCCTCACCTCCTGTCCCAAGCAGCAGCCGTATTCCTCAGACACTCGCTTTGCCACGGACATAGCAGCCACTCTCCTGGGCTGGGTGCATCCAATCTTACCCCTGGTGGTATAACCAGCCTCAGCCAGATATTGGGTAATCTGGGTGGTTTTTCCTGAACCGGTTTCACCAATGACAATCAAGATCTGGTTGTCGTGCACGGCCTTTAAGAAAAGAAAAAAAAAAAAATCAAGACATTGATCAATAAATAATGAAGTATATTACAGCTTAATCCTAAACTACAACAGCTACAAGAGTTTCATATGTCATACAGCGCAAAATTAACTTTATATAAAACAACATTCATCCATATTCGCAATTGTCTTTCTTTATAATTGTATACTTCTGCCTATATGATGGGGGGGGGGGGGTCCTTTAAGGCGTCAATTATGAAAGTTTCTGAATGTACTGCCTTCTAATCTATTAACAGTATATTGTATTGTGATTTGACAATCTCATTGATTGCTTAAAGAGAACCTGTCACCAAAAAAAAAGTAAGATAAGCAGCTCCTAGCGCTACCCCCTTTTTAGCAGTGTTAAACATTGCAGCGCCATAGCCTCATAACACTGGAACAAGCTCACAGCGATCCGACGTATTCATGAGGGGGCTTACTTAAGCAGCTCCTAGTGTGTTTTTTTTTTTTTAGGGTGACAGGTCCTCCTTAATGCCATTTCACACCAAAAATTCCTGGAAAAGTGAACATTATGCAGACATTTATTTAAACAGGGATTAAAAGGAAATCTGCCAGCAGTTTTGATCATACAAAGCTGCAGACAATGTTGGGTATTGGCCCTGGAGATCTGTGTGTTAGTAGAAGCAAGACTGAAAAATGCATTTATATTCCAGGACTGTAGCTTGACTTGCAGAACTAGGGTGCACTAGTGTAGGAGATTTCTTAATAAAACACAGCACGACCCCTCCTCCTGAGTAACTGGATTCAAACAGCAGCCTGTTACTGCAGTGACAAATAGCAGAGCAGAAGGGGTGTGCAGCAGTGCAGTGAAGAGATCTCACACACCAGTGCAACACTGTGATCAAACACAATCCAAATATAGAAGCATTTTCACAGTCCTGCTGCTACCAACACATACAAAGGTATGATTACACAGATCTCTGGGGCCAATACGCAACATTAAAGATTCAGGGGCAGTCCCCGATTTCTATGTCCCAAAACTCCTCTGCTTTTACAACACCCCCAAAAAGATTTACCAAGATTAAAAAAAAAAAGTAAAAATGCACGTGGGCACTAGTGATTGAGGTACAATAACTAACATTATCTGCTGACAGATTTCCTTAAAAATGGAACCTGTTAGCAGAAATTGTCCTAATACACCACTATCAGCACCTTATTAAGTAGATTCACCTTCCAGCTCGTGTTCTCTTTAAGACCCAATGCAGAGGCCTCATTTACAAAGTCAGCTCTAAATATGCACTGAAGTCAGGCTCCCATGGCCTCAGGATGTCCCCTCTTCTGTAATAGGAGTTAGGTTTTTCTTCTACAGGATCCCCCCCCCCCCTTTAAATCCCAGTTCCCAGGTTCTGACTGTTACCTGCACCAGTTGCTCCTTCAGCTTGTAAATAGGCAGACTCTCCCTCTGCTCAATGATTGACATCTGGGTCTTCTTCCCGTAAGAGGCTTTATTCCCTCCAAAAGCGTGCTTCTTCCACTCAGGAATATCATTGGGCATCATCCCAATACCCCTCATGTTAGCAGCAATTTGTCGTCCATCCGCTATAAAACACAAGGTCCAGTTGTGAAATGTACCTTAACTTTTTTTTCCAATCAACATAGAAGAACAGTGTTATTAAAACACTGAATACAAACCATCAGGCAGAGGATCCACCCAGTGTTTGTTCAGGCCCATGGGGATGGAGTCCATTTCGGCCTCCCGCTGCGCTTGCTTCACTTCTCTCCTCTCTTTCGCCAGAGCGCTCTGCATCATGGCCGCTTGAGACAGGGAACCGTCAGGATTCTGTAAGTAGACATTTTTTCATTTTAGTTCTTGATTTTTTTTTTTAAATCTACCACATAGGTGCAGTGCTTCTAGACCAACTTCTCTTACGTGTTATCCTATGCTATTCTACGTGCCCCCTGAAAAAGGACAAGTTCTTTTTGCTTCTGATATCTTAATTTTTGAGAAATTACGATAATGAGCCTCAGGAGCTCCTAGCTACATCACAGAAGCTCCTCTTGGCTCACTTGGCTGCTAATCATGCAGGTCTCCCATTCAGCGTTTCTGCTCGTTTCCATTTCTCCCTAATGGAGATGTGATTAATTAGCAGATGATGGAGCCAGAAGGGGGTGCTGTGATGTAGATGTGATGTAGAGCCAGAGGCTTATTTGCATAATTTAACCCAAATTAAACCCATAATTTGCCACAAACTGACATAATAGTATGTTGGCAGGGGGAAGTTAACACCCACGATGGCACCAGCTACATGCTGCCACCTGCATGTAACAACCATGAATGTCAGCATGTAAGTGTACTTGGTTTAGAAGTTTTGTATCCATGGAAGTTTTACTGCAAGCTCAAATGGAGGACAGAAAACTTTACAAAATATTAAGCTATCGGAAAATGACAGTAGAAACATGATAACCTCTACTAATTCTCAACAAAAGGTAACAAATATACGGTATGCAATGACAAGACTCCTTACCTTGACTATTTTAATGGGGCTCATATCCATGCTCTGCTTTGTGTGTCCTCTTAGGAACGGAGGCTCCTCTTCTACCAACTCAATTTCCAAATCTTCATCTGAGAGCGAAAAAAAGTTAGACATACTGCATTCTGAATTGTTACAATATATCAATACGATAACACAATATCAGTCATAGATTGTGTGAAGTACAGAATCGTTAAGCCTACTATTCAGGTAGTAATGAGAGTAGCAGAGTTGTATAATGAATATATTACCTTCTTCATCATCAACCTTGGGCAGGATACCAGTCTCTTCATCAAAATCTGGAAATTCCTCCTTAGAAAGGACATTGGCCGCAATCATCTGAGAAAGAGAGAAATGGAGTGAATATTGGTAGGTAGGTTCACAGAATTTTAGTTAGTTGTGCTGCCGACCATTGATAGTGAACCTAGAGCTACTGATCTGACATGTTGAACTATGGTCAATGCTTCTAGTTCAATGCAGTGAATCCCACACAGGCAGAGCTGGTTTTTCAGATCAAACACGCTTGTGGGCAACAGGCTTAGGCTCCATTCATACATCCGTATATGGCAGCTAGTGCATCATGCATGGTAAACGGAGTGGTGAGCACACAGCTAAACGTAGGGCATGTCCCATTAATGTTCGCTTGTGGCTCACACGGACATGTGAACGGAGCCTTAGTCTCATAGTCGACAAACAGAAAGACTATACTTACAGTAAGATGGATGTGCAAACCAGTCCCTCCTTACACAGTAGCAGTAAGGCGCCTCATTTGCTACTCCTGGCCAAAGTTTCTAGCAATTAAAGTTGGTGCCCAAATATCATAGCAGAACATACAAAGCACAGTAACATTATGGCTTCTCCCCGGGACAAATGTGATATGCCACGACAACCACTCCACTAAAACACAACCCTCACACTGGAAGATCAGCTAAGAAGAACATATAATTGCTCTATTCCTTTCTCAGAGAATAATAGGAGCAGCAGACCATTTGCTTGACCTGCATCCCCATCTCGTTCTTGTATTTAGAAAGGGTGCAAGTGGATGGTGTCAAATGGCTACTTGACTTTATATAATACTAGTTATGCTCTCACCCTCAGAAAACATAGTATACAAAGTATGAACACAGTTACTAGTGAAGATACCTGCTTAATCTCCCACTTTTCCGGGTCAGAAATCTTGGTGAGACGTTTCCTTTCCAAGGTGTCATCTTCTACCTCTGGAGCGTTCACCAGCGAGAGATGGCTAGGTCTGTCTGGGTTCCTCATCGAAGCCTCCTCATTGCTTTCCCCAACCATATTCCTTCTCCTGTTGGGATTCAGATCTTCTCCAGTGTCTTGATCTACATCCTA
The DNA here is from genome assembly GCA_019512145.1 of Engystomops pustulosus. Lineage (NCBI taxonomy): Eukaryota > Metazoa > Chordata > Amphibia > Anura > Leptodactylidae > Engystomops > Engystomops pustulosus. The sequence continues at coordinate 28,087,064 of CM033646.1, read as the reverse complement.
CAGTCAAGAAACATCAGCTTGTGAGAAATAGACTTCTACAACGAAGGCGACTTTCCAGAATTTGTTGTACTGGATATGGACGTTCTATGTTCTGTAAGCATATGATAACACTAAACTCTATACACTATACAGCCTATGAATGTATCCACACTTACCTTCATACTGAGGCTGGTTTTGCATCCAGTGAAGGAAAGCACTTTGACTTTTACTCTCTGACCTTTGCTAACGACATCTGCAACATTTGCCACTCGTCCTTCTCTTCTTAGCTCCGATATGTGCACCAAGCCCTCCCAGCGTTTCCTGCACCGTAAAATTAATGCACAATCTTAATAAATAAAACAAGATGAGACATTGCGCCCCCATCTGATATTTATAGAGAATCACGACAGCTTACCTTAGACCCTCCAGCTGCACAAAACACCCAAACTGCATGATACTGGTGACTTTGCCATTGTAGATATCCCCTATAGATGGCTCTTCCGGAGGGGGGCGGTCAACGTGTTTCTCCCTCCAGCGCTCGTCATTCTTCTCAGATCTGTGGTTTTTGCTTGTGTGCTCCTCCTTAATGGGGCTTCGGTATCGGCTTTTTATAGGACTGCGACTCCTTGACCTGTGTCGACTTGACTTTTTCATCCGGTCTCTAGACCTTGAGCGAGATCTGTGCTTGTGCTTCCTGCTCCTCTCTCTGCTTCTACTTCGGCTTCTCCTCCTTTTATCCCTAAGAAAATGTTTCATTGGTAGAAGTAAGCACCAAAATAAAAAATGAAGCACAAAGCTTTCCCTATAGAAATACATGTTTCCAGCTTCTGTAATAATTTGTATATCATGACACTTACTTATGTTTACTGCTCTTCTCTTGCGCTTTACCCTCCATGCTGGGCTTTAGTGCATCAAGCTGTTCCAAGACGTCTGCTGCCACCTTCACATCCTCTGGATCCAACATGGTCTGTACAGATTAAACACAATACAATCTTAAATCTCTGCAGTGTAAAATCTACTATCAAAATTCATCATAATAAACCAGGGACACTTCGATATAGAACCAGGGACTGTGACTGTAGTAATCTTCTTATATTCATTAGCCATGGCCTCCCTCCTTCTAAAATGAACTTTAAAAATTATGCTAATAAGCCATAATGGCTCCTGGGAGCGGTTAACTGAGCCCTTCCATGCTACAGCTTCACAGACTGCTACACTGTGCAGGAGCTTCCCCCCTCCCACCCTGTGCCGAAACTTCCGCTGCTGCAATGAGATTACATTAAGCGAAGGGAGAGGGAAATGTCGAGCCGGAGGTGGTAGACAGTCAAACAGCCTGTAAATCCGAGGGGCTCCGGTAACAGCCCCAAGGATCCCCTCAGGCTCACTAGCACAATTTTAATTTTAGTTGATTTTAGAAGACCATGGATAACAAATATAAGAATATTACCACAATAGCAATTTTGGATCCATGAGTAAGTGTCCCTGGTTTATCATGCTTGTATTTGATGGTAGATTTCCTTTAAGGTCCCTAAAATTTTACTTTATAAATCTTTCTGACAAATGCCAGGGGAAGAAGCAGTCATGGCCAGTCATCAATGAATGGCACCAGTAGAGCTGTAGAATATGTGGCGAGTATACTAATATTCACTTGACGATAGGGATCCTCTGTAATCCTGTGTCTTCAATTGCATAACAGCCTCTACTGAGAACACATGTATATATGTACTTACCCGAACACTGGGGTTGTCTGGTCTGCAAAGTGCTGGAAATAGATCTTTCATCTTCTCCTTCTCAGATTTTGGCTTTAAATTTGCTTCTTTAAAAGAAAAAAAAAAAAAGTATAAATATTAAACCTATTTTGTTCAAATTCAATCAAAAAGTATGAAAGAAAAAAAAAATTCAAATATACAAGGAATGGGGAGAGCATCGGGAATAGATACATGAAAGAGGACAAACCTTGACTGGTTGATGGCTTTGATGGTGGCCTCATGGTCTGGATCAAACGCAATAGATTACTTACAAGAGAATCCTGTAAGGAGATGCATAGATTTGTGAATATACATTATGCACACACATGGTTTACATCCCAGTACTAGTATCCTCAGTTTGCACAAATTAACCCCCAAACGCAAGGAATTTTAGTATAGAAAGGGCCCCACAAGGTCCAAAGCACAACATTCAGCACAATATGTGATGTGACTGCTGGAGATGATCAAGTAACAAATTCCCATAAAAAACCCAAATAGCACTGGAGTTCATCTGTGCAAATGCTACTACATGCACATTTAGGTACAAAGGACCCCCATTCCTGTGACGAGTGGGATCCAAGCTTTCATACCATCAGAAATCTACACCATAGGAGTGACATGTCATTTATGATCAGATCCTGAGGAATTGGCAAAAACTTAACCACAGTAAGGGCAGTGCAGAGGCTTTGTATACAGGATAGACTGTATATAGTGGATTTAGTAACAATGAAAGAAGCAACACAGTTCTGGGAAGAGGAATGAGGGGAAACTTACAGTAAATTCTGCTCCATTCTTCTCCAGAGCAGATTTGAAGGAATCAAAAGAGGAAGATTTTTCAGCAAGATCGATAACAAATTCAGCTGCAAGAGATCAGAAACCATGTGAATGGGATGTTTACAAGGTTCATACATCCATATCATAGTAAAAGCTTTTCATGCATTATCCTAATAATTTATTTTTCTTCGAATATAAAAATACTCATTTCCCTGGTCTACATTTAACTTGCAGTTTGCTATGCAGTGGATCACTTCAATTTAAAGGGAACCTACCACCACGAAACTACCTATAAAGGTAGATCGGGTGGTAGGTGGATCAATAGGACGTGAGGATAGCCCTTTTAAGGGCTAATCCTCACGTCCCCGCAATGATTTGAAAACTTTTATTGCCCCAATATTAAAATTTTCTTATGCGGCTAATGGGGCATGGAGTAGCCGCATCTGAGGTTACACGAGGCGGCTACTCCACGCCCCGATAGCCTCTTTTCTCCTCCTACCAAAAATCTTCGGCGTGCAGCTACGAGGAGCTGCGCGCCCTCGTCCGGCACATCTGCTGCCCTTTAATGTGGCTATACACAAATAGGTCTTAAAAAAAAATAAAAAAAACACCACACACACAATGATCCGCACAGTGTGAATGCCACCAAGGGTTCCCATCCAAAACAGTTGTAGGGAAATTTAGGGACAAATTCTGATATCTCCACCATATTAACATGACCTAATGTCTGACTGCATCACTGATCTGTCACAAACGTTCATGTTCACGTAGCAGCAATGTTAAATCTTGTCACCAAACCCTACTATAAATTACAGCTCTCTTCTCCAGCTCGTGTTGCTGCTGATGCATGGTGACATCACTGACTACCAATTCCGCCAATCATGGTCTGTAGTTGTCTGAAGTTAATGTCATAAAGAGTAATTAAATATCTCACCTAGATCTTTGTCATTGATCCCTAAATGGTTATCCAATTCTGTGCAAACCTTGGAGACCAAGGACAGGTATTCAAGTTTCCTCAGCTCTTCTAAATCGGCCATGACGGCTGCTTACAGTAAAATACCACAAGGTGAAATGGTGCAGGAGAAAAAAACAGTCCGATCTACAAGGAAAAGGAAGACATTGGATAAACAAAGAATATAAGACAAGAAAATATAATAATATATATACATACACACACACTCCCATCTGTATGAACCGCCCTTATTAATTCCCCTATATCGTCATCTGCGTTGGGAACAAATTTCTGCCAAAAATGGACAAGAAGGTAGAAGAGGGAGAAAGGAAGTGACAATCAATGATGTCAGGACGTGATGGGGTGGTGGTTTCAGAGTTCACAAGAGGTCATAGATCACCCCCTGATCATCCACTCCTGCTGCCCAGACTCATACCCTGAAAACCACCCTGCAGATTTTGCCCCTGGATATCTTGCTCTTGGGAATGATCCCACACCCCCAGCTGCAAATTGTACCCATGGCCCCTGACTCCCAAATATCATAATAGGGGGGAGGGGTGAGAAGTCATGCCCCACCAACGATGAACGTGCCGAACCCCTGCACAGCGTTCCCGATCTCTGACTCCAGATTGTGCCCATGGATGCTGGAGATCTTGGGGTAGTGATAGCAACCAACCCTGGGAAAATTGTACCCATGTTCCTGACTACCTCAGATCATGCAGGGGGGTCATGTCCTATCCCCACAGATGGTGCCCGAACCCCTCCACAACCTGCCCGATCTCTGACTGCAGATTATGCATAAACCCTGCGTTTAACCTTTAACCTCCGCTCAGATCATGCCCTGGCCGCCGAGCATACAAAACATACCCGGTCCCTGACACTGTTCTGCTGCCCAGGATAAAAACCTGCTCTAGACAAAGCGGAAGACGCTGTTGGTTGAGTTGATGATCTAACACTATAGCACGAGCTGCTCCACACACTCACAGACATACATACAGACACATACCGGGGGAAAATAATGTTCTCCGATTACGATGTTTCAGTTCAGACCCCAGAACCGTCCATGATGTTGTAGAAAGCACTTCCGGTTAGGTCACACGTATTTCCGCCAGCCCGTTACAGAATAGAACTTTTTTCCGCCACCAGCAAGATGGCGGACAGCGCTCCCCGCCTCTCCATGACGTCACATCCGCCCACGGCAATAAGAACGCTCTGTATGTATTACAGCAGGAACTACACCGCCATCTAGCGGCAGCCAGATGATACCTCCAGTACATACAACCCTGCTCTAGGAGGTCTCTAGTATTGTACGTCTGCTCATGGGGGTCTCCAATATTATAGGTGGGCTCTAGGGGTCTGGAGTTCTATATAGTGTACATACTACAAATGCAATGCACAAACCAGACAATAATAATACCGGAGACCACCCCTAGAGCAGACAAATGATAAAACCCCCCTAGAACAGACATATAATTAAGCAGACCCCCAGGGGTGACCTATAATACAAGATACCCCCTAGAGCAGACGTATAATACAAGAGACCCCCTAAAGCAGACGTATAATTCAGCAGACCCCCAGGGGTGACCTATAATACAAGAGACCCCCAAGTGTAGACGTATAATACAAGAGAACCCCTAGAGCAGACGTATAATTCAGCAGACCCCCAGAGCCAACTTGTAATGCACTGCTGTGTGTCCTGATGCCGACACATACAGCCAGTGTCAGATGCCAGGGCAGAGGAGGAGATAGTGTGAGCAGTGAGAACTCGTCTTACGTGCTGACCACTGCCCAGCATCTTGCATCAATAAGCACTGCCATCAAAGTGGGAAGCAGCATGCGGGTCGCAACCTGAGACACTACAGCCTATAGAGACTGAGCAGCATGCGGGTCGCAACCTGAGACACTACAGCCTATAGAGACTGGCTTCAAGGGAAAGACCATTTCATTTAAAGGGAACCTGTCATCAGGGAGGTAATTTTTACGTGGCAGGGGAGGAGGCAGTTGGCGACGCGAGGGTGAGGGAGGAGGGGGGGGCAGTGGGTCAGGAGAGGGCGGAGTCAGTGTGGCTTACGAGAGTGTAGAGGAGGCGTGGGGTCTACAGGGGGAGGGGGAGGGCAGGTACTACGGGGGTAGAGGGAGTGTGTCTACAGGGGGGGGAGGCATGTGGCGGCGGCAGTGGAAGTGTCGTCTACAGGGGGATGGCGCGGCCGGCAGTGTGTCTAACAGGGGGACGGTGCGGACTAGTGGTCGTATACAGGGGGAGGCGGGGACACAGTGTCTATCAGGGGGGTGGGGGACCAAGGGTACTTGCAGGTGTAAGGGGGGACAGGTTGTGGTTACAGGGGGAGGGGGCGCAGTGGTAACGTCTACAGGGGAGGGGGGCGAAGTGTGTATCTAAGGTGGGAGGGGGGGCATGTTGTGTTACGGGGGAGGAGGCAGTGGTGTCTGTACAGGGGGAGAGGCGCGCAGTGTGTCTACAGCAGGGGGCAGTGTCACGAGTTGGGGGGCAGTGTGTCTAAGGGGGAGACGTGCAGCAGTGGGGCTAGCGAAGGTTAGGTGGGCAGGGCAGTGTGGCTACGCGGGGTAGGGGGGCAGTGTGGCTACGCAGGGGGGAAGTGCGTCTACGTGCGGTAGGGGGGCAGTGCGGTTATGTACGGCGGAGATAGTGTGGCTACTGGAGGGAGGCCGATGAAGGGGCCCACTAAGGCTTTGTCACCCAGGGGCCTACTAAGACCTGTAGACAGCCCTGTAGGTGATCCTAAACAGGTGGGTTTTCAGGCATTTTGCAGAAGAGTTACATAGTAAGGGAGATGCACAGGAGAAGTTATGGAGACGGTTGTGGGAAGAGCGAATCGGTTTAATAGGGAAAACGCGAATGTCACAGCAGTATATGGCCTGCAGCCCCTGCCCTCAGTATATAGCCTGCAGCCCCTGCCCCCAAGTATATAGCCTGCTTTCCCGGCCTGCACAGTATATAGCCTCTAGCCCCTGCCCTCAGTATATAGACTGCAGCCCCTTCCCCCCAGTATATAGCCTGCAGTCCCTGTCCCCAGTATAAAATGTTATTTTTTTGGATGTATGGGGGATTATTTGTTGCCGGATGACGTACGGGAACACGGAGCCAATGCCAGAGCATCGCTGTATAGAAGAGGACCTGCAGGGGCTTCTGGGGCGTCAGAAGGTGCGTACACTGTTTTTCTTACAGACATTATATTGGGGGCAGGGGCTGTAGGCTATATACTACAGGGGGCTGGCAGGCTATATACTATGGGGGCTGGCAGACTATATACTACAGGGAGCTGGCAGGCTGTATACTACAGGGAGCTGGCAGGCTGTATACTACAGGGAACTGGCAGGCTATATACTACAGGGGCTGGCTGGCAGGCTGTATACTACTGGGGGCTGGCAGGCTATATACTACAGGAGGCTGGCAGACTATATATTACAGGGGGCTGCCAGGCTATATACTAGAGGGGCTGGCAGGCTATATACTACGGGGGCTGGCAGGCTATATACTACAGGGAGCTGGCAGGCTGTATACTTCAGGGAGCTGGCAGGCTGTATACTTCAGGGAGCTGGCAGGCTGTATACTACAGGGAGCTGGCAGGCTGTATACTAGTGGGGGCTGGCAGGCTATATACTACAGGAGGCTGGCAGACTATATATTACAGGGGGCTGCTGATGCTATATACTATGGGGGGCTGTGGTCCAGGCTGGTATACTAATTGGGCTGGATTAGCCTAAATACAGCGGGGCTGGTTGGCTATATGTACAGGGGCTGGCAGGCTTTACTACAGGGAGATGGCAGGACTAATTATACAGGGAGACTGCAGGGGCTATATACTAGAGGGGGTGGCAGGCGTTGTTACTACATGGGACTGGCGGTTATATACTACAAGGGGCTGGCAGGCTATATTACTACAGGGGGAGCTGGCAGTGTCTAATACGTAGGGGGCGAGGAGGCTGTATTACTATGGGGGCTGGCGAGGGCGGTTATACCACAGGGAAGCTGGCAGGCTGTTATACCAAATGGAGCTGGGCAAGGCTGTATACTACAGGGGAGGACTGGGCAGGCTGTATACTACAGTGGGCGGCAGGATGTATACTACAGGGGGCTGGCTGTAGGTATTACTACAGGGAACAGGCAGGATGTATACTACAGGGGGCTATCAGGCTATTACTACAGGGGGCTGGCAGGCTATATACTACGGGGGCTGGCAGGCTGTATACACGGGCTGGCAGCATATATACTACCGGGGGTGTGCTATATGTACAGGGGGTGGATGGCTGGCTGTATATACATGGGCTGTCTGTCTGTATACTACATGGGGGCTAGGCTGTATACATACAGGGCAGAGGAGGGCTATATAACTACAGTGAGCTGGGCTCTTAAATACTACAGTGGGAAGCTATCTAATACAGGGGCTGGCGGCTAATACTAAGGGGTGGCTGGCATATCTACAGGGGCGCCTGACCTGTTAACTACAGGGGGCTTGATGGCTATATACTGGGAGGCTGTGACCAATGCATTTCCCCTTACCATTTTTTGTGTTATAAATTAGGGGTCTTGGCTTATACGGTTGGCTTTATACTCGAAATATACGTGTAGTATTGTTTTCAAATCATATACCATTGGGGGTATCTGAGTTTAGGCACTAAATAATCTATCAGGCATCAACTGAGGCAGTGTGGGGTCCTTGCATCGGACCCAGGGCTGCACCTAGAAGCAAAACAGTTGACCTATGTGCCCTGCACGGGAGGATGCAGATCGTCCTGCCTGGTAATGCCTTAGACGCTGTCTATAGGGATAATCGACTATGGCAATCCCAGCAGTTAGGCCCGTTCTACACTTGCGAGTGTGATGTGATGAACTCGTATCACACTTGCAGCGCTTTAAAGGGGTTGTCCACTTTCAGCAAATAATTGACATGGTTTGTGTAGGGATTACCCCTTGTGATACTAACGAGCCTCGCACCTGTGTGACATTACAAGACAGATTTCTTTCCAGTGGAAGTAAACATAAAAGCTTCCTATAGAAGGACAGCAAGCAGAGATCTAGAGAACTGTGAGGAATTGATACAGAAAGTAGATTGGAAAATTGTATAACTTTTCATTACACAACAACCATAGCAAATATTTGCGGAAAGGTGGAAAGTGGAACATGGACTTCTTTGGTGGCACAGAGGTTAATATTAGACCCAGACACATCTCCAATTACTCCTTCAGATAATGCTACACTGCAGGAGAAATAGCAATGGAATAGTTGTTGCTGAGATTTTATATCGGAGAAGGGTTAGGCGAACCTGAACATAAGGCTACAATAAAGGACACAAAGTAGATCTCATGAAGACAGACATGATGGAATGTGATAGTCATCCTCAGGGTCGTTCATCTATTACAGAGGAGGGAACAATAAGGTACCCCCACAATCAAAAAGTTTGTAGTGGTTGTGCTTAGTATTGCAGCTTCAACCCTATTCACACGATTGGGAGGAGCTGCAAAGTAGCGAGTGCTTACTATGTACCATGGTGTCCCAGGCCTTGAGATGTAAGCGCACCATTTCCGGTGGTGGCCTCGCCCCAATCTGTAGGGGGTGCCAGTAAGAGGATCACTACCAAAAGCTCCTTTTGGATTCAAGTGATTGTTATTTCCTAAATTGTTGGTGGGATCGTGAATTTCTGTCACTCCAGCACTCTGGATTTTGACTACTGAGACCCTCACAAGACAACGAACCCACCACCGATTAAAAGAACAAGGTCCTTTTCACCTAATTGAAGAGCATAAGATAAGCTTGCATCCGGTTTCTGCATTCAGTACTATGGAAGCAACGAACATTGACTGTGCACAACACTCAGGTATCACTACACTCACATTATCCATCTATTAGAGTGATGGAGATAGGTGAGTGCTGTGCTCAGCAATTTCTGACACTCCTAGTATTGCATGGAGAACAGGACGCACTGTTGCTATGTAGATATATCAATTAATAAGAATGGGACCCCAATCTTGTGATAGAAGGGATCTCTAAATAACGGTGGTCCGCATTCTGGGATCCCCACTAATCGGATTGTTTATTCCTTATACTGTGAATAGGATAACGAATCAAACTACTCCTTCTAGATCAAGTTAGTGACCTATGGAAAAGGTGAGGTACAGGGTTGGCCCGCAGTCATACCGCATTAAGTCTCCCTGTAGGATATCCCACCGTTTACCACTCAGCTGTTCTTACTGTAAAAACGTATTAACAATGTTCTAGAAAGTAGTAAGTTTAGGTTTTCCGTCATGCTCATCGCCGCTGTAGTAAGTGTAGGGGGAATGAATAATACACGTAGGATACAGGTTATCCTGTCTGCACTAACCTCTGGATTTTATCAGAAACGCTGTAGTGCCAGCGCTGTAATGCTGATTCCCGGGCACTGCCGCAGCTTTACATTGTCCTAATTATACCTGCTCCACTTTATCACTCTCACAGGAGACACACAGCGGATTTAACTCTTTTCGAGCAGGACGTAGTCGAAATATGCCCTATAAACTCATCACCACATCAATGGGGGCCTGGAGTTGTAATACTAGCTCCTACCTCTCCACCCCCCGTATCCCCCAACGATTCATCTACAGAAGACTATTAGCACCTTAGAATACCATGTCGGGCACATATAGTGCTCCATGGCGGATATAGCCATCATGGAGAATGCACAGGTGTTGAGCTAGTTATTTTTTACAATCCTAGTAGATGAAGTATTGAGGGCTAGATTTGATGTTCTATTCAGATGGGGGAAGAGGACAGCCGTTCATTATTATTTCCTGCTATTGGACCTGCACTGATCAGAAGGGTATCATATTGAGTATACTGCATTGGGAGCAATGCTAAATTTACCAATAAGGATGAGAGAATCTGAGCTGCACTGTTCAGATCCATGCTAAAATATTATGGGTCGGGATCCCAAGCAAGGACTTCAGCCAGAAGTTTTTGTTCTCATTCGGCATCTGGCTCATCTGGAACAGCCATGCCCAGTATGTAATTAGCCAGGCAGGGCATGTTACATATGAATAGGAAGCAGGATTATGTTTCCCAGTGCCAAAACAGGGGATAAGGTTAGGCTTCTGCTGGAGAAAGAGACAGTCAGACAAGGACTTTGAAAAATGTCAGAATTGCCCTTTTCAGGGCATATAGAGAAAGGATCCTTCAAACAGTCCAAAGGGAAATTGGTCGGAGGAGAAATTGAACACAAGCATGATTCCACAACCGCCCTGGAAGAAGCCTGAAAAGGCGAAACCTTGATCAGACGAGGTGCTTGGTGTTTTTACAATTACACGTACATTTTTAAGTTTGTTTGTGAGTATGACCAATAAAGAAACTTTTATTTCTATAGTCGTGCAATCTGCACCATTTGCTTACCCTCTGTGCGTAGGACCCACGACAGGTTACAGAAATGGAGGCGGATCGTTGATGGCAGTGGATACTTCGCACGGCACTACAAGTGCATGAGGTTACTGGAGGTCATCTATTCCGTGCTATGCGGAAGCGGTCGATTGTTTGTAAGTGACTTTTAAATAGAATTGACTCCCGTGTGATCAGGATTTGAGCATGGTATTTTTATATGACATTTTTCTGGGGTTGGAAAGGAAAGCTGCTATAGTGAACGAGAAGCTAAATTTTACTGACACAATACCCTTTTCAGGGCTAGTGATGATAACTGCGTGTGTTATATTTTTGCCAAATTCAACGCGAAGAGACAATATGGCCACATTCCCACTATTTTTTGACATTCAATGCTAATGCTGGGAAAGCTCCTGGTGTATACCCTGAACTATGCATTGACATGTAGTGGAAGAAGCAGATACTTGTATTTTGCCTTTGTCTGTTTGATATACAGGCGGTCCCTACTTAAGAAACTCGACTACTAACGACCCCTAGTACAAACGGACCTCTGGATATTGGTAATTTATTGTCCTTTATTAGTCCTAGGCTACAATAAACATTCTAACAGTTATCACAGGATCTGTAATGAAGCTTTAGTGTAATCTTGATTCTTATGACAACCCAACATTTTTAAAATCCATTGTCACGAGACCAAAAAGTTCTGGCTGGGATTACAATGTAAAAATATACAGTTCCGACTTACATACAAATTAACTTAAGAAAACAACCTACAGACCCTATTTGTATGTACCCGGGGACTGCCTGTACTGTGTAATGTGTGCGTAAGCTAAGTGTGTTTTTTCATACGTGTGCCTCTGGCCGGAGTGACATATATGCTCAGAGGAAGAACATTGAACTCTACTATTAAATGGGGAGAAGGAGGCGTAGATCATACAGTGGGATACATCTGTGCCCATTGGGAATCTTCTTGATGTATCTTCTTGATGTTGGAGGGACACAAAATGTGAATCCAGCCTAACTGCGTTTGTATATCCTAACCGTCTTATAGCGCGGTGACAGTAACTGCATGCTTATACCCATACCAATGTATTTGTTTTTTTTTATTTATATTATTTTTTATAATATTATTTTGGGGCCCCATTGTTTTGATGAGGTTCGGGTTCAGGGCAAGTTTGAGTTCCCAAACCAAGCTTTTGCACAAAGTCTGGCCGAACTTATTGAACCGGAACTTCAATGGGTTTGCTCAACAGAATTTACAAGCAAAAATAATAATATAATAATAAAAATAATTGTATTTAGCCTATTAAATGGCACCATTGAAAAATAAAGAATTTCTATAAGGAAAACAAGCCCTCATACAAATATATGTTAATTAACAAAAATAATTTATGGAAGACTAGACTAAAAAAACAGCAAGGGAAAGACTTTTTTCAACATCGGGAGAAGTTGTCATGGTGCTCTGGGCCTAAAGCAAATGAAATGGAAAGAGATATCCACTAGGTGTCGCTGCTGCGCCGAGGTCCGCCGGAGTTCATTAACCTCTTTCTGGTGCATGTAAGTGCACATTTTTTTAAAAAATACCACGGTTTTCCGAATCCGTCGGGGTTTCAGACGGCCACGCCCCCTGATTTCCGTCGCATGAAAGCTGGCGCCGGTGCGACACAATCCAAACGCATGCGCCAAAAACCCGGGGCAAAAAAGTGCAAACCGGTAATTTTCGGGAAACCCGACTAAAATGAGCGATTCGGGCCCTTAGTAAATGAGCCCCATTGAGTGCAATGGGAACACACCTTTGAAACAGAGAATGGTAACATGTAGTCAATTAATTCATAGATTTCCAGGAGGAATAATTGAGCACTGATACAACACTGTAAAATCAACTGCTGATTTTTTGCATTATTGAGAGTACATGTCTGTACTTACAGGTCCAGATAGGTGACAGATTCTTATTATTGTTGGGGGACATTATACTGAGCAGGGGTCGCTAGGGAAATTGTATCCCCTTTCCACTCTAATTGATGTGTTTTAGGACATTTGTAGTAACCCAGAGTGGGGTTCCTACTAATTTCTATCTGGGTAGTCTCTGTGGTATTGGGGGAATCCCTATAGGAAAAATCATATAGTTTATAAAAGGTGTCCTGACATCATTCTGGGGTTGAGTAGTGTGTGATTGTGAACTGGTAAAGACAGGTGGAGAGAGGAGAGGGTTGCGTGTAGCCAGTGGCGTAACTACCACCGTAGCAGCCGTAGCGGTTGCTACGGGGCCCGTTAAACTTAAGGGCGCCCGGAGGATGCACGGCCGCATGTGCTTAAACCGCCTACTACCCCCAAACAGCCTCCCATACGCCGGCCGACAAAGGGGAGCGACCCACCCACCCCGAATCTGAACTTTCCCCTCCCAGCGCCGGCCACAAGGAACCTCCGTCCACACTGCCCGCCCCCACACACCCCCGATCGCGAGCGCGCGCCCCCACAGCACTACTTGTGCCCCCCCCAGCACTTGCTTGCCCGCCCCAGGCACCTTGTGCCCCGCCGCCACCTGCCCCCCCCACGCACTTGCCAAGCGCCCAACCACGCCCCACGCCACTTGCAAACCCGCCCCACGCACTTTGCCATCCTCCCGCCCCCCGCACTTTCCATCCCCACCCCGCACTTGCCCATCCGCACACCCCCCCGTCACTTGCATCCCCCCCGCACCCCCGCCACTGCCATTCGCGCCGCCCCCCGCAATTGCCAAACCGCCCGCGAACCCATCTGCCGCCCAAAACGCCGAACACCCCAGCTGATGGCCTACACAGCCCCACGCTGGAACAAAAAAGTAAGTACTATTATTTACATTGTTTGTATATATGCTAATGTGTGTGTTTTGTATATATATGCTATGTGTTGTTGTATATATGTATGTTTGTGCGTGTATGTATATATATATATATATAATAGCTTTTGTTGGATTGTGTTGTGATATATATATATCTATATATAAGATTATATATATAAATACACTAGTGCTTGTGTGTGTGTGTCTATGTGTATATAATGCTATGCTGTGTGTGGTGTAGTATATAATATAAAATGCTGCTGTGTGTTTTTGTATTGGTGGCGTATGTGAATGTATGCAGTGCGTGTATTGTGTACATGCTATACGTGTGTGTGTATATGCTAATATACTAATATGTGGGTAAATTGTATGTACTGTATGATAACACTGTATGTATCTGTTGTGTTTATACTGTATGTATAAGTATACATATACATACTATATGATATATGTGTAGTAGATATACAGTAATGTGTGCATTTGATGTGACAACTGTATGAGTTTGTATATATGTGTATAATGTATTTGAGTATATAAATGTATGCATGAGTGTATACATGTATTGTTGTGGATGCGAGTAATAGGATAGTGAATGTATGAGTGTAGAACTTTATAAGTGTGTTATGTCTTGTATAAATTTGCATATATCTTTTAAGGGGGAAGGGGGGCCCCATGAGGAAATCTTGTAGGGGCCCAGCCATACTTAGTTACGACCACTGCGTGTAGCAGGAGCCGACGTGAGTAACAAAGCAGTCACGTAGATGTTTCAGACTGCAGAATGTTGATGCTGTGCTGGAGCAGAGTGTTCCAGCGCCAGCATTAAGAGGGTTAATCTGAGGTTTACAGCCACCAACCTGAGGAACGTTTTCCAGGCCAGGACTATAGTTGGATCAGTAAACTACTGATTGTGGCTGGTTCAATTTCAGCTTGAACAATAAACAAACTGCAAGTTGGACCCTACTGTCTCCTATTGTGTCCCTAGGCAAGCCATTTAATATCACAGGTCTCCCCTTCAGTGGTAGCCTGGGGCAATGTACCTATGTGACAATAATTTCACACAAATATAGTCATGATGTCCCTTACAAATAAGATAGCTGGCCTTGGATATGACCACCACTGCTGGAGTGATTTCACAAAAAACAGTTTTTGTCTGTGAAAGGACCGGGAGTCACTGCATGTCTCCCAACCGCCCTGTGGTAATGAGCGCTGAATTCAGGTAGTCAGGTAGGGCTCAATAGTGCATGTGTGGCCATCGCTGTTAGGGTGCAGGGGTGGTCATATCCAAGCACAGCTATCTTGTTTCTAAAGGACAGCATGGCTATATTTATGGGAAATTATCTCCACACAGAGACTTTAGTTTTGGTAACATGTAATTGAAGAAATTTATATATATAGTATATTAATTGAAATAAATGTGTATGCTCAGATGTGAATATCCTTTTAAGTACAATATTTGCTTGTGGTATAGTGGGCTAGTGGAGACCTCTCGGAGACCATAGCTTTGTAGAGTCGCTTTATCTGTAAGCGGTCCCTAGCGAGATTGCAGTACCATTTTTCTCCACTAGATGGTTCTCTTGCTCTTGAAGTTTTCGGATCTCTGGAAATGTTTATTTATGATGCTGTAATCATAAAATCCGGACATTAGGCGGCCGCAGACTTCAATCCGGGATGTAAAATGCGTTCCTATTTATTGGGCATTTTTATGAGTGTAATCAATTGAATTTTTCTTTATTAGTTTATAACCAGATCATCTGCGTAATCTCATGGGGGATTAAACCTGACAGAATTCACAGTTGCAGTCCGGCAGAAAGCACCTCCGTCCATCAAATAAAGTTTCATCCAAACGGCAGACATTTCACAGCTGTGAGGAAAGAGGCCGAGCCCCGCGCAGCATTTCTGCAAACGGAAGCAATCGCTCCGTTACTTAACACTCATATTGTCTTTGGATGCGGTTCAACTCGGGGTACAATTTTAGCAAAAAAAAAATCCTCCATAGTTCACTCATTGAAATCCACTGGCAGAAAACAGCAAAATATCCTTCAGTAATTAACCACATCCACACCGCAAAGAAAAGAGCCAGGGAAACTAAACGCTTACAGATGTGCTCTGCTACACGGCGTAGAACGCGCTGCTATTCCCCGCTCATAAAATGTCAGGTGACATCAAGCGTGTTCATTTTTAATACGCCATTCAATAGTCTCTTTGGGTACCAGGCCTTGCTTCCTGTGTCAAAAGCCGAGTTATTACAAATAGTCTCAAAATGATTAGCGTATGTCACTTTCTGTGCCTGGAGCTACGGCTGCCTGTCAAATGTTAACCCCGGAGGTGTCACACGTTACCAGGCTCTCCAACAGGACCCCTTGACCCTGATATAATAAACTCTGTATCCCAAATCCCCATTTAATTTACTATTGGAGAAAGTGTAGATCCGGCAGAGTGTAACTTCATGTGTGACTTCTATAACTAGACATTTTATTATGAAATATTATGGATGGAATTAGTCCATTAACATCCAGTAGTCATCCTGTTACAGCCGCAGTAGAATATACTGTATATAGAGTAATTTAAGAGTATTTCATATACAGGGGTACATTTACTTACCCGCCCGGAGGAGTTCACATAGTACAGAGTGTCCGTGTATAATGCACTGTGCCGCAATTCACTAAGATTGTGCGCCCGATATTCTGCATGTGTCGCTTCCCCGCTCAGGTCCGACAGAGTTCACCTTCTTCTTCCTGGTGCATGTAAGTGCTTGGGCTTGCGACACAATTTGAATCTTATATCCTGCTCTCATTCCGAATTAGTCGGACTGAAAGCCAGCGCAGCTGCGCCAAAATCCCTAGTTAAATACCTGTCACAGCGGCGCAAAACCCTTAGTAAATAAGCCCCACAGTATAGAGTATAAAGAGAAATTTAAACTTCCCCTTGTCAATTTCATGACAATTATGAGTATAAATGTATCATAAAGTTGCAAATGTTACCAAGCTGTTGTCTAAATTTTTTATTTCGTTATTTATATTTGTTTAAACAACATTTTTATTCTTGGCCACTAGATGTCAGCAAAGCAGAGTTGTTGTTTTTTTTTAAAGAATGGTCTCATTTTCCATTCTGCTGCAAAACGGAATATTCTGATGCTATCAGATCTTTTGTAAGAGATATGACTATATTTTATAAGGGGAATAATAATAATTCTTTATTTATATAACGCACACAGATTACGCAGCGCTGCACAATGCATGTCAAATTGGTCCCTGTCCCCATGGGGCTCACAATCTAATCAACCTACCTGTGTGTTTTGGAGTGGAACACTTGACAACTATTTACATACTAATGACCAATTCTCGAATAGTCATTTTTTTTACATTTGTGACCATTATAGAGCTAGGGCTGTTTATTTTGTTAACTTTGTAAAAAGAATATTGACCCATCTCTCTCTCATCTTGTTTGGTTTGCCCATAAAACTTTGCAAAGTTTTATTAACTCTGTTGTATGCAAGAAGTCTATGTATAAACATTGGATTTAACATGTCACATCCTTTGTTCCCTGGATAAGTATTGCCATATATGTTTAGTAACTACTTAACCCCCCACATATCCAAAGATAAACAGTCCTGATATTGGAATAATGGGAATGAGACTGCTGGCTGATTAAGTTTCAGTGGCTCCTGTACATAGTTGTACTATGGTATGGTGTATGAACATCTCATTAAAACCCAAAGACAGAATCGGACCATGTTCTGTGAGATCAGGTAAGTATTTCATAGAACAGATCTTTGACTGCATTGACGTCATTGCAGAATTACATTGGAAACAACAGCAATTCCACAACAATCTGCGGGGAAATCTACCATCTTCCCCAAGTCCCCTGCTGCTCCGGTGACAACACTTTGTCTCTGCTCCCCTGGCGGTCTCTGTACACCTGGTCCTCGTAGGTGACTTATTGTGACAGGTAACTACAGCAGAGATCTATAATTGTTTGTTGTATAAACATATTCCACACCAATGACATGGCCGGGGATATTGCTGCCACCGTATGACAGTGGTTGGGATAGAGAACCTTATGGGTGATGGAAGAGAAGAAGTAAGAGATGATATGACATGATGCCAATGTGACTTTAGCTGCGACTAGCAGTGTAATCCTAAATCTTGATCTACTGTAGGCTATATCTGAGCAGGTTCATGGTCAAGACTAATGTAGAATAATAGTGATAAAGAAATTGCCAGTCTAGCTCCTCTGTGGAGAAGCACCAATTTGTTGTGCGTTGTTTTTTATTGGTAACCATTAAGATTGTTGCCTCTTTGGAATACTTGTTAAATAACTTATGCACAGCCTGATATTGTTTTGTGAAATGCGTCCAAACCAAAGCCCAACCCCTAGAACTACACAGAGGATTCTGTCAGGGTGCAAGGTAAGCTATAACACACAATCAGGGCTGCATCTGCCATGAGGTGGGATGTAAATTCCACCTCAGGCGGCAGATGCCGAGCCCAATATAAGAGCAGCAGAACAGCAGTGGGTGCCGCTGACAGTCCATGCTGCCCGTTTGCCATCACTTTTGGCAAGCGGCACAGCAGTACAGCACAGACCTGTTTGTCTGTGCTGTCGCTACTCTATAGCAGTGGGGGACGCAGGTGGCGGTTGATGACGTCATGCCGCCTGCGTCCATGTACAGCACGCTGCCCAACAGAAGAGCCAGGAGTAGAGGAGAGGACCTTGGCGTGGGAGAGGAGGAAAGTAAAAGTTTTATTATTTTTAGACTGGCGTGACGGCAAATCTGTGTGTGTGGGGGGGGGGGGATTTCAGTTTTCCCCTCAAAGAGGCAGAAAGAGGCTAGAGACGACCCTGCACACAATTATATTGTAATGCAAATGCCTAGAGAAAGCAGAAAGGCAGATTTGCATTGCAGGTGAGACAGGGGCTTCAGCCAGGCCCAGCGCCAGCATGAGCTCATCTGAGAAGAAGGCAGATGCAAGGACATCATCATGTGGTGCCTGTTGGCTCCTCGCATCACCATTGCACTTAAAGGGCTTGTTCACTTTAAGCACATTCCAGCAAATAATTGATATTGTTTGTGTAATGAAAAGTTATACAATTTTCCAATATATGTTCTGTATCAATTCTTAAAATTTTTTTCTAGATCTCGGCTTGCTGTCATGCAACAGGTAACTTTATTCCTTACTTCCTGCGGATAAAGACCAGTCCATGGTCATGTGATGTCACACAGGTGCACAGCTTATCATCACACAGCTCTGATTACTCTCTGTGATATAACGAGCCGTGCACCTGTGTGACATCACATGACCATGGACCGGTGTTTATCTACAGGAAGTAAAGAATGAAGTTGCATGACAGAAGGCAGATATCTAAAAAACTGTTAAGAATTGATAGAGAAAATATAATGGAAAATTTTAGAACATTTCTTTACACAAATGATATCAATTATTTGCTGGAATGTGCTAAAAGTGGACAAACCCTTTAATCCAATCTGTGTCTGGGGGACTGGAGTTGGTTGTCACTTCTATGGCCATAGTTTAGCCAGTGAATATAATCACTCGACAAGCCAAGTGTACAACTGGATGGAGACATCAGTGGTGTAAATTGGTAGCTGAGAGAGGCAAGGGGTGAAACAAGTAACCGGTTATTTGTAATATGGAATAACAATGGCGCTAATAATACTCTCTTTGCGTTTGCTCCCCTGTTAGTAAACAGTCCCAAGTCTTTGTGAGTGACAAATCTGTTTTTCTATTCTGTACGTTCCAGCGCTGCTGTAACACCGGATAATGTTGCCTTTTGGCTTCTAAACCAGACCATTCATGTCTAAAGTCATCCTAGTGGCATCACAGATACGTAAATGTTTTATCCGGTTTTTGCTTCAAATCTTGTTATGGAACTTCTTGAAAAGCCACCTGGACGAGGCTCTGGAAAATTTCATCACTTGTCATGTACTTTCCCAGAGTAGAGGTTTAGTGCGTTCCAAAAGGAAAACACACATGTACCAAAAATACAATGATTTATCCCTTCCTCACTGCCCAGGACAAAAATCCACTCTCCTCTCAAAACATGATCCTGAATGTTTGCAGACGCAGCATGTTGCTGCTGTTTCTCAAGAGGACTCGATGTTCATACGTAACCGATTACAGGAACACATGGACAGAAGGAACCGTTCCCGACTCAGTAAGCTGCTGTGTCCCTCCTAAATACCCAGTACAAAAAAATGGTTGACCTGTGCATGATGTGGACTGGTGTTAGTGCTGACCATTAATGAAAAAAAAAAGTTCCTTTGTTACAGTTAGTGGCTGTAATTTCTTTACAGCTAAGATGCAATACTGGACACAAACTTTGGTCAGGGGTGGCGCTATTTATAGAAAGCAGCTGATAGGGGGAATTATGACTGCTCAATTTTTTAATCCCCCGCCAGTGTCCCATATTTACTGCAGCCTCTTAATAGTTCCAAATGCCATCTCCGCCAGGATGGATCTTTTTATACCAGATCTCAGGAGAGATTTACTCGCAGATGGAGAACATTTAGTGAATCTCCCCCAATGTTTTTCAAATCAAAGAGAAAAGAGAAACTTTAATTCTGCCTAATAAATGGTAAATGGGTGGAAAGACTATGGAAGACCGTACAAGACCTTCTGGCAATAGATACCAAACCTGAATACTGCTCCTCAGAGGAGTGTCCTCAAGGTGCAGAGGCAGTGGTGATTGGCTGATCTGGATCTCCCGCCAGCAAATTGCTGAATTTGAATTAGGAAGCCACATTCAATGACGACATGGATAGATTCATCACCCAATACAGGAGCTACTTCTGTCTTTCTTTCTTTGCTTTTACAGAATATAAGTAATGTAATTCCGGTACCACTTCTGCTTTAGTGTAACTTGTATTTCCAGTGAAGTAACATTGCTCAGCGTCTGCATTTGTGTTGTATTTTTGCATTTCCTTTAGGAAGTTAATAAAATGACAACTGAATGTGAGCAGCCTCCCCACCATTGTGGTGAATAGGATTGGTGAGATAGTGTCAGATGGTACTTAAATGACATCTACCATCAGATTACCTGATAGTCGATAATTACCAATCACCTCCCCCTCTTATCCACATTTGCACTAATCGTCTTTCAATATAACTTTGAACGGCTGCATTTAGTAGAAAATCAACTTTCTAAAATATGCAAATGAGCAAATGTACTTTGCAGAGAACCATTGTGCTCCACGGCAATATGATATGTTCACTCTCCCAACTGGCTCCGACCACATAGGGGCACATTTACCTACCTGTCTGACGCAGTTCACCGAAAGTGCATTGTCCGACGATAGTACTCTGTGCCGTGATTCACTAAGATGGTGCGCCCGAAATCCTGCATGTGTCACTTCCCCGCTCAGGTCTGATGTTCACCTTCTTCTTCCTGGTGCATGTAAGTGCCAGGGCTTCCGACACAATTTGAAAGTTAAATCCCGCGCTCAGTCCGAATCAGTCGGATCGTCCGATGGCCCGCCTCCCAATTAGCATGGAAGCCAGCGCAGCTGCGTCAAAAAGCGATTGCATGCGACACAATCCCAGCTCAGACACCTGTTAAAGACCTGTCCGAGCTGTGCAATCCCCGGAAAAAGTACAAAGTCCGACGAAAGTGCAGCGCAACCCTTAGTAAATGTGCCCCATAGTGTTCAGAGAGCCTGTGACGTCACCGGCTCCCTCGGCAAATCTTGCCAATGCCCGAGAATAATAATTCACCTGCGCTGCCCTGCAGGGATGCGCTTGATTGAGGGAGAGATAGACGATGATGTCACCGACTTTCTGTACACTTTCTAGGCGGAGCCAGTCGGCCTGGGGCATGAATGAATTATATAGCTTCGGAGCACAGAGGTGCTCTGCACAGAACATTTGGTAATTTGCATATTTTATAAAGTTGTTTTCTACAAAATGCGGTCGTTCAAAGTTATACTGACCGAAGATTAGTTCAACCAGTGATGGGACGGGGAAGTGAGTAGATGTAGATGTACTCGTACATCTCGGTAGATGTCCTTTAAATGGGTTTTCTGGGTTCACTGAAAAACTCTCAGGGATCCAGGGCAGGGGTAGATACAAATGTTCTTATCTTGCTGTAATTTCTGAATCCTGCATTAGGTTCACTTCTGCCTGGAGGTCACATCCAGGGCTGGCTGGAAGGGTAACCAATAGACTCCAGTACCTTCATCTTTGCAACACAAAGGAACTCATTTAATTACCCGATCCAGTCGCGATCCAGCGGTGCGTTCTCCAATAAGGATTTGGGTCTGCCGGGATTCACTAAGGTCCCGATATCCACCAGGTGTCGCTGCTGCGCCGAGGTCCGCCGGAATTCACCTCCTTCGTCCCGGTGCATGTAAGCGCTGATCTTGCGTCACAAATTCTTTTTTAAATCCTGCGGGTATTCCGAATCCGTCGGGTTGTCCGACGGCTACGCCCCCGATTTCTGTCGCGTGAAAGCCGGCGCCGATGCGCCAAAATCCGATCGCATGCGCCAAAATCCTGGGGCAATTCGGCACAAATCGGAAATCGTTGGGAAACGCGACGAAAGTGCGCGATTTGGACCCTTAGTAAATGAGCCCCAATAAACCACTTATACTCACCTCTCTGGACCTGCTCCACTTCTCTCGCCTGAGGGACAGACGAGCCGCTTTTTTCAAAGGTTTAATTACAGTTTAAACTACCTATTATTTGGCTTACTTTTCCCAAGAAGTTCAACACATAAAGGTGGACTGTACATCATGCATCCACCTGACAAGCCACACCTCTTTCCCGTGAAACCACTCCCCCATGTTAAACAAGGCAAAAAGAAAGTTGTTTTGAGCAAAATTGAATAGCGATAACTTGTAGCACAGTAAATCTCCACAATGTAGGATATTTTAAGGACATCTGGAAAAAGTAATGTGTTCATGTCCCTTATCACCGCCTCAAGTGCAAAGAGCAAACAAGCCCTGGCATGTTATGTCTATGCTTCACATATGGCGGATAAGAGGTTATTGTTATTCTGTCAGTAACGAAATTGACCGTTCTCCCAGGAGACAATGTGATTGTGGTGGTGACCTATTGTCATGAAATATGGCAGCCAAAGACTGTAAAGATCAAGAGAACACAGACAACATTGTTATTCAATGAACCAAACTACATGTCTGTCTCGTAGCTTGTTGTATCTTTCCACAATGTTCTGCAATGGATTCTCTTGTGTTTATGCAGTCATATATAAAGACAGACCCTTCCCTTGTCTATTAATATGGCATCTAGATGGTTAAGAAGCACAATGATTCCATCAAGAACACAAAACAGAATTTTGGTAAATGTTAGTATCAGTATTTTGTAATTAAAGAAACTTGACCACCAATTTTACCAAGTGCTACAACGCTACCTTTTACAGTATCTTATCATACACTTTACCCTATGTGGATATAGGACCAATACAGAGGAGACCCCTATCTATCAGTTAAAGCAGGCAAGCGTCGCAAAGTTTGTGCAACATCCCGCACCGGGGCCCAGCCTTTTCTTGGGGCCTGGAGGCAGCCGGTGCCCGGAATACCGGAGTGGCTGGCGGTTGCGGCCTAGGCACGCTAGTGTCACGGTGCTTGGTATGGAGACCGGAGGGCTGTCCTAAGGTGTGGCAGGTCTCCAGCAGGTGGTGTGTGCAAGAAATATGGAGGGAGAGGCTGTGGTACTGGTATATGTCCCTGGGGGATAGATGGGGCGCCCTTGATGGCGACAGCCGTAGCAGAGACCAGACGGAGGCAATGTTGTGCAAAAAATAACTTACAGTTCTTTATTCAACCAACAGCAGCAACAGGCCAAACGATTCCTTACAGATGGTCGTCTTACTGGGAGTGATCTTGTAGAGTGAACCTCAGGAGTTGGGTCACCAGCCTGGATGCAGGGGCAGGCTGGGAGGTTGCTGTGTCCAATGCTGGAAGCTGCAGCTTTGTCCTGGTTGCTCTGTGTGAGCTCACTAGAGGTGTGAGGCACAGGCTGTCTCTGGTCACTCAGTGTAGAGTTGCTGAAGCCTAGGAGGCCTGTCGTCAGAGCATGTGCTCTGAGGTCTCTCTGGTAAGAGAGCTGGATTCCAAGAGCAAACTCTCTGGGTGAGAGGTGGTGGTAAAGAGAGATTGCCACTTCCTGTCCAGGGGTTTTTGTTACTCCCTGGTCAGGTGGTGTCACTCTCCAATCACACTCCAGTTTACAGATTGGAACATCATTGAATAACAGTAGCGTAGCAAATTAACCCTTGCCTATCCAGGCAGTATCTTCCGCTGCATATTACCTCTTGGTGTACTGAATGGTACAAGGGGCTTGTTCGCAACTACTCCTCTGCCTTGCGCATTGGCAGGGGTGTTGCATATGTCTTACTATATTACCCTCACCTATGGATTGCATTTCTATATACCAATCAGCATGTTATAGAGCAGGAAGAAACTGAAAGTTATCAACATGCCTGCATATATAAAACTAAGTACCATTTGCTTAGCTCCTCCTACTATATAATATGCTGAAGGTCACTATGTACAATCTGCTCACTTCCCCCTGTTCTATAACATGCTTCCTGTAGATAGGACACTATGTACAATCTGATCAGTTATTTCTGCTCTATAACATGCTGTTGCAGATAGGAATCTATGGGTCAGATTTATCAGGACTTGTACACCTTAACTCCTGATCTATAACATGCTGCTTTCAGACAGAACACTGGGGCTCATTTACTAAGGGTCCGAACGCCGCACTTTCGACAGAAATGGGGGGAGACACGAAAGGCATGGAATTTCTCTTATTGCACAATTTTGGTACCGGTATGCCTATTTTCTACACATTGTAGTGCATCAAGGTTTAGGCCAATTATTTTTTCTGACTCATAGAATAAATGTTGCTCTGTGGGAAAGCGGGCCCTTCAACCCCATAATCTCTGAATAGATGGTTACAGTATAGAGAGAAGTTCTCACTGGAACTGGAACCGGATTCATGAAAGAACAAATAATATCCATAAAGTTCTAGCAATTGTAAAGCTCCAATGGATTTGTAGGAATCTGTGCCAACATCTCATCTCTCTAAGGTCTGGAACCTATTTATAAAACCTAAATGATGAACATATAGTCAAGTTTCCTAAATCTAAAGAAGTTCCACGTGTACATACCATGCAGATTATTCCAAGTCCATGTGGCTGGTTATTACAAAGGTCTTCATGTAGCTCGGCCTGGTAATATTTGTCCACATAAAATCTCCATCTGCATAATCATTTTTGACGATCGGGAAGGGCTGACTTTTATTACCCATCTCTGCTCTTTCTGCTGGGGTTGCAGACCGTTTACAAGCTTTTACAATCTAACTTTCTGTATAAATGGAGTCCTATTCAGGTTGGCTAGGACGCAGGAGAAGATTGGCGCATAGCTTATTTTGGCAAACAAAATCCTGGCATTGAGCCCAGATGACAAGAATTCAGCACTGCCTAGGACAGGCTCGGGGGAATCCTAAATAAGGAAATAAGTCAGGGATACAGTGTGGTCTAAGGTTTCACGGCAGCTTAGGAAAACTTGTCAGGCTCCCTGATCTACTCTGAGACCAGTTAATGGGACAATAGTGAGTAGGTTTTCCAAGATAACTGGACCATTAGCAAAATGTTGAATTTATGGAGTTAGCCTATTTCCGAAGGCTCTAAATTAGTTCTAATGAAGTCAGGGGTATGGACGGAGGGAAAAGAGAATTGTCCCACCACATGAACGGTGTGGAGAGCACTGATGACTTAAGAGAGTGTTACCTACTTCACAGCTCATTTAGGGTTGGTTCAGATGGTTGGACCACCCATTGACAAGGGAATAATCCCTCTGTGTAAGGGAAGACCTGTCTGCAGTAAGAGCACTGCAGCTTAACCACTTGTCAAGGTGTATATTACTCAGCTAACCATTATGTAGACCAATGCACCTAGGCTGGCTTCGAAACAATAAAAATTGCATCACCAGCAACTAAATTAGCAGAGAAAGTTGTACATAGTGTCTGCAGGCAGCATGCTATAGAGCAGGAGGAGCTGAGAAGATTGTACCTAGTGTCCTATCTGCAAGCAGCATGCTATAAAACAGGAGGAGCTGAAAAGAGTGTACATAGTGTCCTATCTGCAGGCAGCATGCCATAGAGCAGGAGGAGCTGAGAAGATTGTACATAGTGTCCTATCTGCAGGCAGCATGTTATAGAGCAGGAGGAGCAGAGTAGATTGTACATAGTGTCCTATCTGCAGGCAGCATGCCATAGAGCAGGAGGAGCTGAGAAGATTGTATATAAAGTCCTATCTGCAGGCAGCATGTTATAGAGCAGTGATTTTCAACCAGTGTGCCGCGACACATGGTCGGGTGTGCCGCGGGGAAAGTTCCCCAAACTATGGTGCCCCCTGTGTTTTGTTTCCTGGCAATGCGCAGCGATGCGCAGTCACAGCTTCTTACAATGTAGGAGACGTGTACAATAACACATGCGCAAGCTTTGAACCTCGTGCGATAAAATGACGTCACTTCTAAGTATAAAAAGTGTGCCGCGGCTCAAAAAAGGTTGAAAAATCACTGTTATAGAGCAGGAGGAGCTGAGAAGATTGAACATAGAGTCCTATCTGCAGGCAGCATTTTACAGTGTACTATTTACAGGCAGCAGGTTATAGGAGGAGCTGGACAGATCTATTTAAAGGAAAACCGTCAGCAGAAATTGACCTAATAAACCAATACCAGTGTGTTGTCAAGCAGCCAAACATATTCCAAATCGCGTTTCTTTCATGGTCCAGTGTGGTGGCATCATCCAGAAAATCAACTTTGAAGTGAGATGTATATTAATTGTATAAAGTCAAGGAGGCAGAGATTTTAACACTGAAGTCAAGCTCTCTCTTCGTCCGAAAACCTCTGCACTGTAATTGATTGTCCTGCATTCAGAGACATCACTGACCAGATCTCCTGACGTTCAATGCACAATGTCAATCACAGTGGAGGAGGCGTTCAAAGCTCCCCACTCTGAAATCAGTGTTAACCCTTGTCCTTGACTCTATACAACCAATTTACAGCTATCTTCAAAGTTGATTTTCTGGATGATGATGCCACCACACTGGACCATGAAAGAAATAATGTCTTGAAGGTGCCACGTTGCTTGTCACTATTCTGGTAGTGGTTTATGAGGTCAATTATTAGGCTGATGACAGTTTCTCTTTATAGTTTAATGGGAAAAGATTCAGTATAACTTGTCTTTATATCTGTGCTTATTCTCTGCATAGAAACCATTATCTAGTCGTAAAGGTATAATGTCCAGGAGATGGGCCATTACTAAATCTAACACAGTAGTTCTTGTTGTAGGGGTCTAGTTGGATTGATCACCCCATTAGGTTCCCCAACTGAGGTTTGCATGTATTTAGGGCCTTTTCTTTGCCTCCCAGGATCCACTTTACTGCATATCCATAGTTATATTCCATAAAAAATA
Organism: Engystomops pustulosus; assembly: GCA_019512145.1. NCBI lineage: Eukaryota > Metazoa > Chordata > Amphibia > Anura > Leptodactylidae > Engystomops > Engystomops pustulosus. The sequence goes on along the minus strand of CM033646.1, from coordinate 28,059,952 downwards.
GAAAAAAACTGTTCAATAGATATGGTGAAACAAAGTGGCTTTATTCACCCATGCAGCTACGTTTCAGCTGATCCATACAGCCTTTCTCAAGCCTGTATCTAGTTAGGCTGCATGATACAACACCACAACAAAGTGGTGAAAATAGCTAATAAATTGTGAATTAGTGGCTGTATCCTGAGGGTTTACTGTTCTATTTACATATTTGTAATTTTCCAGAGGATTTGCAGGTTGTGACTGGCTGGTCCCTCAAAACCTTCCAAAACGGAAAAAGTCTGTAAGTATAGACTCAGTCTGGGGTTCTAGGAATTGCCTTCTCATCTTTTTGTTGTGAGACTCTACTACCAAACTGATTGTAATTGCCATGCTGTTGATGCACCACAGCTGACCCGGCTTAACGGAGACTAATTTCCATCCTAGTCATCCACTGGTCCAAGCTGAGATTCCTGCTATAAGAGTACTTTTCCTACCATAGCCAGCCATCAAACAGCTCTGCTAGCCCTCAGAGGAAGGAGTTTGTCATCATAATGTTACTTGCTGCTGTTAATAAAAGAACTGTGAATTTTGTCAACATCTCTGTTTGATGTGTGCATCCCTAGCCTGCCACTACCATCAAGGCCTCACTCCTACCATCTGCCAAGGATCTGTCACCTACACCATGAGTGCCCCAGGGGGAAATCTTTTCTTTTATGTGCCCTCTCCCTTTTCTTGCTTCACTCTGATGGGTGTGGATGCGCCCTTCGATAGGCTACCATGAAACTTGTGGCCAGGCCACCATCAAGTGAGCCACCCTGTTCCTAGTTTCCAGCTACCCTTTCATACTCTCAGCCCCTGGTGTGGTTGTTATAAAGGCAGCCCTATCAGTAATTGGCAACTTGGCAACTTTACCTTTGTCCACAGCCATAAATGGAGGGGCATCATCTACCTAATAGGCAGGTAATAGAAAATCATCATTATCTGTTTGATTTAAGAGTTCCCTGAAAAACACAAATAAAGGACTTTCATTTTTTTTTTTTAAGAATCACTTAGTCTTTGTATATTTTAAGGGGTTTTCTGATGGGCTGTCCTCAGGATAGATCAGTGGGGAGAGGTACCCCTTTAAACCAGTTTGCCATGTGGCCCTTCATTAACAGAACAAATACACTCCCATTAATAGTGAAAAGGAGACAAACCTGGAGTTTTGCTTTCCAGCCGTTACAGGGATACAGGGTCTATGACTTCCACAGCGCCCTGTTTATGCAGCTGAACCGATGCCGTGGTCGCATGTCTCAATGATCAACTATTAATGACTTATCCCATTAGAAGACAACAATAAAAAAGTACAAAGAAATATTATCCTTATGTAGACAAATACAAATAGAGAACACTGAGTAATATGGAGGAATGACTAAATTGCACTGTTCTTGTTCAGGTTTGGGATAAAAGAGAAGGGGAAGAAAGAGAAACTCAGTGAATTCACGCGAGGAAGGGTTTCGTAGCCTGAATAAACCCTGTAACCTTTCAGTATAGAGTACATTTGTTGAATAATCTTAGTGATCGATGGAGTAGAGGCTTGGAGCCAGTTCGCTCTAAGCCATAGTGAAGCCACTAGTGGTATATTAAATACTTGTGGTATTTTAGATGTCTTTGATAATATGTGAAATATTACTACTTGAGGCACTTTTGGAAGGTGTTTGTGCCATCTATATTTTACTAGATCTATATCTTTTTCCACAATATCTGAGTATTATAAAATGACCTTATTATAAAAATACCAAGCGCCAAATGTGTTTAGCCTGTTGGCTCTTTGGGCAGGCACTCACCGGCTCTGGGGCATTTGGATGGGGTGGGACAGTGAAAACAGAAATTAATTTATAGTGTAATTAATGCCACCTTTCATCAAATTATTATTTGTGGATTTGGCTCACTCAAGGATGTTGAAAAATCTCTTTTTCTTAGAATTTCCAGAGGAGAATGAGGCATCTATTTGTCCACAGTTCCTTCCTTTAGCTTCCAGAAGTAAGAGGTATTTTAGCTGTTCTTTTTTTTACAAAGCTTATTATTTGGCTGCATGTTGTAAAGTGTGTATGTAGTGTAACTCAGGGAGAATGTAATATCTTGGGATTCCTTTCTCCCGCCAATCATGGAAAAAGTTTGTCTCTATACGTCGTCCGAGTTGCCCCCAGGGAGTCAGGTACTTTATTTACTTAGCACAAAAAAGTAAAAATGTGTATCCAGCATATTAAAGTCAATGGTGTATTCTTAGATCACAGGTACAGAACCTAGTCAAGGCCAAGGGCCACATTGTTGTACTAAACAAATCCCACAAGGGCCACCATAAACTTAAAGGAAATCTACTTCTTAGTAAGGAGCTTTTTTAACCAAACATACTTTCAGACAGCATTTGTTACGCCGATGCAGGGACTGATCTTGGCTTGTACTGTAACTAAGTGTTTTCTGCAAAAAGTCGCTTATAAGCTTATGCAAATTATGCTCTGGCGCTCCTCATTTGGGCACACAGACGGCTTGGCACGCTGTTATTATCCTAATTATGCACACCGCCGGCATGCATGTCATATCATAGCCGATGACGTCATTGAGCTTCGGGAGCTGTAGTCCACGCACCCTAGAACTTGGTAGCGCACAGCGAGCTACATTGCAGTTTGGCTGCGCAAGCTACCCGAAAGCCTCTCAACCCGAAAGTGCTAGCGTGCATGCGCTACAGCTCCTGAGAGCTCAGTGATGTCACCGGCTCTTTGGAATAGGGAAAAGGGAGGGACATCACGGGCTATCGGAAATGGGGAAAGGGAGTGACGTCATTGGCTTTCGGGAACGAGGAAAGGGAGTGACGTCATTGACTCTCGGGAATGGGGAAAGGGAGAGAGGTCACTGGCTCTCGGGAATGAGGAAAGGGAGTGACGTCATTGGCTTTTGGGAACGAGGAAAGGGAGTGACGTCATTGGCTTTCAGGAATGAGGAAAGGGAGTGACGTCAGTAACTCTCGGAATATGGAGGGCGGACCTTGCTATGACATGCACTCAGGGGGGCAACATAATTACGATAATAACAGAGTGCTGAGCCGTTAGTGTGACGACACGAGGAGCGCCAGAGCTTAATTTGCATATTCTATCATTTATAGTTACAGTACAAGCCAAGATCAGTCCCTGCTACAGCATAATGAATACTGTCTGAAGGTATGTTTGGTTAAAAAAGTCCTACACTAAGTATTAGATTTCCTTTAAAGATAACCGGTCACCAGATTTTACCCCACTAAACTACTAGCCCCCTCAGGTAGGATATGAAATGTCCTTACTAGAATTCCCTTTATTATGTGAAATCTTATTTATTAACAATATAAAATAATCCCCTCCAAGCTTATACAAATAAACTGAGAAGACTCGTTTATTGCCACTTTTAGAGTCTGTAGGGGAATGTTTTTTCAGATGCCTCTATCTTAGGTTCCATAGTACCAGGAATCTCATCTTTCACATTGTATCAGGTTTGTGGTTCTGTGAACCGCAGATCGAGGCAGTAAGATATGTTTGGAAGATCCAGTTCCTGTCTATTTCACAGAACCACAAGCCTGTTGCAATCTAAAGGATGACATGCGTATATATTTTATATGACCCCAAAACGTTTTAGATGCTGTGGAACCAAAAATAAGGGCAGTACTTTGTGGCACTGTTGATTGGATAAGTTTTCTGAGTTTTTTAGCCAATTATGTCTGATTTGGGAAAAACTTGCAGTAGCTTAACTAGAGTCCTCCAGCCCTCAAGCAATAACTACCCCACCCTATCTATGTATATAGTGCAACATACATAGAAGGTGCTACTGTGGTCACGCGCCCCCCTCCTCCTACCGGACCAATGTGGATCCTGATCGTTACAGATAAGGGTCTGTCATTCCTATAGACCTTATAGCACCTGTGGAATGACCTGGTGGCACAACCCAATAGCAAGACCATCCTGCTTTGCGCCGGGCTCTGGTGAAGACCGGGTGCCACTTAGATTCCAGTCCCAGGTGTCGGCTAGTACCACCTCCTGCGGTGATCCAGGGGTTTCACTACTCCGAACCTTGACAGGCAGTGGATCTAGAAGTATCTCCCTCTGTGGGGTTGTGTCCCGGTCAGACTGACATGATAGTATTGTATAGCACATTCATATTTTACCTCATTCTGACATTAGCTCTGCCTTGATGGACAAGTACAGTCGCGTATCTACAATCATGTCAGCAATATGTTTATAGGAGGCTGAGTGATGACAGGCAATGGGATAATGGCTCACGCCGCTCAAATACTTATGGATTTCCTTTGTTAGTTTTTATTCATCAGAAAATGGCTGTGCCACACAGGAGGAGACAGGGAGACGGCATACTTTACCTATCAATACAAGGGAGACATTTGTGGTTTCACTTTCTTGTTTTATCCTGTCTACATCAGTGATTTACAACCTTTCAACCTTTCTTTTTTTAATATGCTATACCATCAAATGATCAATGCCATGCATGACGAAGCCGTATGTCGACCAATGAAAAAATACAGAACTAAATAGCAGAGAAGTACAATGCCCAAAATACTACCGTACAGTCTCAAGCAATACCTCATAAGGCAACCACATAACAGCTCTACAGCAAAAGCTGTCCAAAAATGCTATAGTGTGTCTAACGCTAAGAGAGGTATAACCAGGGGCGTAACTACAGTAGTAGCAGCTGCTATGGGGCCCGCAATGCCATGGGGCCCCTGCATCGGACCTGACACACTAAAGAATGGAGGATGTGCACCATTATATACATGCTGTATTATTATGCACATTGTACAGCATCATATGTATATAACATTCCACATCTTCCACATTACACAGCCGAGCCAGCGGGAGGGGACAGGAGAACGACAGGACTAGGGATCACTCATCTCTAATACCTGCCATGTACAGCTCCCATGTGGTCAGCAGCTCCTGTGACAGATCTGTGTAAGTGTAAAAATGTATATATCACTGCATAAATGTGTTCACATAATTGTGTGTGTGTATCCATGTGTAAACAAATATGCATTTTTCCTGAGGGGGTAGGAGGGCCCCCTTTCATAAATCTACTAGGCCCCTAGGTATAACTTACTGATCAGTAAAGGTCCCACTATTAAATTGTGACTCCATTTACTTCTATGAGACTGCCGATAACTATGACTAAAGTGTGGAGCTATGTCAAGCAGTCCCATAGAGAATGAATGGCAATTCTGCACATTGGGGGTCATTAACTAAGGGCCCGATTCCCCACGTGTTACCCAAATATTTTCGATTTGCGCCGATTTCCCCTGAATTGGCCAGGGATTTTGGCGCACACGATCGGATTGTGGCGCATCGGCGCTGGCATGCACGCGATGGAAATCGGGGGGCGTGGTCAAACGAAAACCCGATGGATTCGGAAAAACCGCCGCATTTTTTAAAAAAAAGTGTCGCAGAGCTTGCACTTACCTTCACTAGGAATAGGCCGGTGAACTTGAGTGCATTCCGATGCTCTTTAACTGCCTTAATGAATCCCGGCCGGACCCGAATCCACCGCAGAGAACGCGCCACTGGATCGCGAAAGGACCGGGTAAGTAAATCTGCCCCATTGTGTACAAGGGACATTGGTCAGAACCGCCACTGATCAGCAAGATATTACTTGAAGTTACCAAAATACAGAATTCTACTATACAGATTTTTTTTTTCAGCAGTGCAAAGTATCATGGGACAAACTATCAATGGCACCCCCTCAGCAGGAATGGCTATTACTAGTGTTGAGCGGACCCCGAACTGCAAATTTCAGGTCCCTGACGAATGTTGTGGGTATGTTAGCATGGAGATAGCTGGAAGTGGGCGGAATGCGGCCATGACAGGATGGGCTGGGAGGGCAGGAAAAGGCGGGTGGTTTAGAGTTGGGGGGTTGAACTTTGAGTGAGGTGATAGGTGGCCTAGTTGGGGGGTGGAGACTCTAGAGGGATTATAAGGGGTGTCAGGAAGGGCACGCCATCTTTTGGCTGGAGCAAATTGTCTCCTTGAGAGTGTGACCTCAGGAGCTGGATTCTTTTGATATTGGCCACATTCTGCCCTCACCACTTGCCAGTTTGGTGTGCGGCTTGTGGATTGGTAGGTGTGGTTGTTTACACGCTGAGCGTGAGTTCTGAGCAAAGATATTTTACTTAACGGTTACACCGAACTAAGTTGGTTGTCAAAATGGACAAACAATTTTCTGGTCTGTTGTCAAGAACTCGGCCACTAAAATCTGACGTTTAATGTATTCAACATATTTTGTAATTTGTTAATATATGTTTAATAAAGTTTAGATTTTACAGATTTTCAAAGAATAAATAAAGCTGTGACCAGCACTTTTCCAACAATAAAATGCGTGTGTTTTATTTAGTTTTGGTGTTAAGGAGGGTCCCCTTTTTCTGCTCTGTGAGCCGTTCCTATGACTCAGCCCTATCCTGGTCATGGGTCCACAAACTCAAACAAGTTACAAGTTTGGGTCAAGGTCCGGCTCAACTGCCCCACCAATATCTCTTTAAATTCCGCCAACATAGCCTACAGGATGCATATGCCTGCCCTGCACCCCTCAGTGTGTAGGATTCAGTTCTCTCTCTTTCACAAAATGTCCTACCATGTTCCATGTAATCTTGGTTAGAAACGAGTGACCTAGATGGCAAGTATTTTAAACAGGGGTCCGCATCCCATGGTATCCTGCCACTGCCTGGGCTACACGGTGACATTAAATGGGGTCAAGTATTGCACTGTACAGAAGCACTTACCTCATTACAGCCTTATAGTTACTTGATACTTACTATCATCGAAGTTTAAGCCTTGTAGGTGGACCCCTCACAGATCAACGCATGGAAGCCTATTCCTAAAGGGGAGCATGGTTAGCAAGTAAATCATATGTAACCAGGGATGGATTTTCCATGGGGCACCACCGACTTTTGCCTACAGACGGCTCTGTATGAATGGCCTGGGTCTTCATGGTCAGGGTCGGTTTATAGTTCATGGCTGTGTAGCTGGAGTGAAGTTATATCTCATAAACACCACTAGAGGGCGGCAGTAAGCTATGTACTATGGTATACTATATATCCGGTCACTACGGCAGAACAGTTGTCAAAAAGACATGTTTCTCTGAAATTTGGATTAAAGTTTTGTATTAGGGGACCTCAAGACATAACATTGCTTAGGGCCCCAGAAATGCAAAATCTGCTTCTTCATTCACAAATTATTGTACATTTTCAGATGCAACATTTCCATGAAAAATTTTAATTTTTCACAGCAGTGTTTCTTCCGTATGGAATTCTTTATTCACGGATGCTCATATCATGAAGTCTGTGAGCTGCACATGAAAAAGTTACCAAATTAAGACTTTTTTTAAACAGCAAACACATGGACCCTAAAATAAATCTGATTAGATTAGATATAAGCTCTGTTATAGTCAATTTTGGTGTCTATTATTTTACTTTTACTAGGTGATTCTAGTATGAACCTACTAATATAGACTGAAAGCAGGGCCGGCGCCAGCACTGGGCAAGTGCCTGGGCCCAAAGCTGCTCAGGGGCCCACATAAGGCTAGACATAATGAACCCATAGGGTGTGAGGGGGGGCTTATATAAAATAACCACGAGGGGACTGTTCGGTTTGATAAATGAGGGAATATTTTAGGGAACAGGAGACTGTTTCAGTTCCTGATTTTTTAATGCTGCCACATAAGTTCACTGCAAAGTCGTCTACTGAGGCTCTGTCGCCCAGGGGCCTACGGAAACCTGGAGCCGACCCTGCCTGAAAGGCTAATTAATAAGAAGTACCCATCTAGTATCCTCCATTGGTATTAGAAAGCACCACCTTCACCAGACAAGTGTTGGCTAAACGCCTGTAGTCGTTCCCTGTTATCTCCTATCCATCCTTAGGAACAATAAGTTGGGAGTTCAAATATATTAATCGGATCAGCGCCGCTGTACATTTTGGCAGTGTGCTTCATCATTCATCTGAATGATTCTAAACACCCTCCTCTGATAATCTCACTACCCCCATTGTATGTGAAAACCCCACTGGGCTGGTGACTGGCCCCGGCTGGTTTAGCCCCGATGCTTTGTTCATAGTCTCACAGATCTCTCAATTTTTTCCCATTCTGATGTGGATTCACACAAAAACTCATCCATGGAAAACTTGTTTTCTTGATTTTATGCTGTGCTTGAGGGTCACAAGTCTAATCTCCATACAGGGATGAAAGCGACTGTAATATAAAGTGGTCATGAAAAATAGAAAGAAAAAATGGAGCTGGCACTCACCGGTTAAAATACATTTCTTTATTTCGACACTTTAAAAGGCATCGTTGCGGGAGGGAGCGGGACTGCGGGGAGCTGACCACGGGCGACGGTCCGTTTCGCGCTGTATCAGCGCTTAATCCTGCGCTTAATCCTGCCTTAATCCCCCGTAATATAAAGTGGCCATTCAGTGTATTTGCCATGTTCATAATTGTGAGGTTCTCATTAATGAAATAGACTACTGGAAGGATCCTCACTCCTGCTTGTTGTGTATGTATTAGTATTGGTGTGTATATATAAGGCGCGTTCACACGATGCGTTGCGGATTACCTCTAGGCGTGTTCACACGATGCGTTGCGTCACGTTTTTTGATGAGTTTTTGATGCATTCCAAAGGGTTCGGCCTTGTACATATGCTTAAGTAAATGCAATGGAAGCACAATGTTACCTCAGCATGTGATCCAGGTTTGTTCAGTGTCTCAGGTTTTCATGTGCATATTTTAGGAGTTTTCAATGCATTTCCAATGCGCGCCGAAGATGTTGGGGTAGGAGGAGAAAAGAGACTACTGGGGCGTGGAGTAGCCGCGACGTGTAGCTACTCCACACCCCAGTAGACTCTTCACAAAATTTACATATTAGGGTATTAAAGATTTTAAAAAGATAGCGGGGACGTGAGCCCTAAAAAGGGCTATCCTCACGTCCCATACATCCACCTACCACCCGTTCTACCTTTATAGGTAGAATCGTGGTGGGAGGTTCCCTTTAAAGGGGTTCTCACGAGGTTGAAAAACCTCAAAAACACACACCTAACAAACTATGGGGTGCATTTACTTCTTTTAACCCCTTCTAAAAATAAAAATTCAGGGACCAATGCAAGGTTTTTATTGGACAAAGATTTTTATTTACACAAGTCAATATAAATACTCACTATAAAACATCTGATGTCTTTTCTCTTTTTATTCTACATGAACGTGTAGTTTTTACAACCAAATAATCATTTTATTGTCAAAATTTTAAAATTCCAAAAAGAACCTCCATATTGTTTTAATTCCTGTGAGATGCTTAAAGGGTTAACAAGCTTACGAAAGGCTGTTCTGAATAGTTAACCCCTTAATGACCGCCGTATCGGTGGCGCGTCAGAATAAGATTTCGGGACACCGGATCTTGCTGGTGCCGGTGTCGGGCTGTGATATCACAGCCCAGACCCGGCACTAACACCCGGGATCGGAAAAAACTCCCATCCCAGTGTTTTAAACCCTACACGCCGCGGTCAAGCATGACCCGGCGTGCAAGTGTGTCCCCCCGTGGATCGGACCCCCCCCCCCCGGTGTGCTTACCGGGGATCCGATCCCTCCTGCCGCTGCCCCGGGTCCCGACGATGACCCGGGCTGTCGGCTCCTCTCTGTGCGGTTTCCGCTCCTCCGGACCCGGCTGTAGTAACTGAGCATGCGCGGAAAAATCGAGTCTGGTCATTGAGCTGAAAACTAGTGTCGGTGATGAGGGGTTAAAGGAGTGCAGTTTTAAAAATAATTTATATAGATTCATATAACATTCATTCAACATTGAAAATCCTTATGAAGATGAATCGTCCTCTAAAAAATTTAATCATAAATTTACCATATATACTCGAGTATAAGCCTAGTTTTTCAGCACAAAAAATGCTGAAACCTCAAACTCGACTTATACTCAAGTAAAAAAATATAGGTTTTACTAGGTTTTTGTGGTAAAATTAGGGGTCTCGGCTTATACTTGGGTCGGCTTATACTCGAGTATATACAGTACTTTTAAATGTGGAAAATCGCTGTACGAACTGTAAGCCTCCTAAAGTAGTAATAAAATAACATATAAAAATTGATGACAACATAAAGCAAACATATGGTTAATATAAGTTAGCAACCAATTTGGGCGGTTAGACTAGCTGTATGATGAGTATAACATTTAGAAATCAGAAAATCGCTAATTTTTCAACATTTTTACCAAATTTACATTTTCCATAGAAATAAGTGCCAAAAATTTCAACTAAAATGTGCATTCATGTGAAGTACAACACGTCATGAGAAAACATTCTGAAAATAAACTTGGTAAGATAGAGCGTTCAATAGTTATAACTGCATATCGTAACACATTTGAAAAATCGGGCTGTGGTTGAAGGGTGAAAATGAGCGGTGTTCTTAAAGGGTTAATAAATGAGGGCCATTGTTTAAACTTGATAATAATTGATTAAAGTTTGCTATTTTTCAGTTTTTTCCCCAAATATACATACTGGGGCAGATTTACTTACCCGGTCCATTCGTGATCCAGCGGCGCATTCTCTGCGCTGGATTTGGGTCCGGCCGGGATTCATTAAGGTAGTTCCTCCGCCGTCCACCAGGTGGGCTGCGCTGAAAAGCATTGGAACGCGCTGGAGTTCACCGGCTCGGGCTGAGTGAAGGTAAGTGCAAGCTCCGCGACAGATTTTTTGTTTTAAATGCGGCGGTTTTTCCGAATCCGTCGGGTTTTCGTTCGGCCACGCCCCCCCGATTTCCATCGCGTGCATGCCAGCGCCGATGCGCCAGAATCCGATTGCGTGCGCCAAAATCCCGGGGCAATTCAGGGGAAATCGGCGCAAATCGGAAATATTCGGGTAACACGTCGGGAAAACGCAAATTGGGCCCTTAGTAAATGACCCCCACTGTATACTATAATTAGGTCACAACATCTGCAAATAGAAATAGTTAGAACACACACAATGGAGAACACAATGGAGAACACAATGGAGAACACAATGGAGAACAGTACATAATGCAACATAACATAACTTTACATAACCGTCCCAGTTGGCTTCACGAGAACTTTATGACATGTCAGGAGCTGTCATGTAGATGTGATAATTTTCAATTTTAAAATAAAGAAGCCTTGTATTCGACTCCCCATCGACGCCTTGTAGGTAGCCCACAGGGCACCAGCATGGGATTTTCAACATATCACAAATTACTTTGGGTGTCATATATCATTTAGATAACATTGAGTAGCCATATGATATGAATTTTAGGAATCCACTCAAGTCATAATTAAAATAAGAATAGAGCTACAGTAAGATCAGTCAACAGCCCGTAGGTAGCAACAGGAGATTCAATGGGGGGAATCTGTTAAGACTTTCATACACTCCCCTCCGAACCCGATGGCGCTCTGCAGCTCGGATCTACTAGGAGGCTCAAGGCTCATACTAAATACGGAAACAATATTCGCCAAGTCAAACCCATTTAGATGAGGCCTGACCTGGCAGGGATTTTGGCTTTAGTCTTTGCAAATTTCCAGAGGAGATAGTAAATACAGTGGGCCCAGAAATTCACCCCCTTGGCTGTGCCCAGTCATGTCTAAAGTAGAAAATCCGATGTTGATATGATTTTTACATGTATTCCTCACAGTAAAACTCCGCCAATGCCTATGGAATTGCTGAAGGTAGCCAGTGCTGTGCTATCTCTATCAGTGTTGACTACATCTCCATCCACACAGAGAACAGGAGAGACATTTTAAAGATAAATTCAGGTCTCTGTAGTCAGACACCTACTGTTAACACTTACTACCTGTAGATAAGTTGCAGGATCTGGGACCAACTCTCATAAATGTCCTAGCAACTGTCAGGGGTAGTGGACCCCAAGCCGACACCTGGGAGCAGAATCACCAGAGGCCACCGCAAAGCGGTTTGGACTTGCTGCCGCAGGGTACCACCAGGTCGCTCCACAGGCGTGACTTGTTTGTTGTGGTGGCCAAGGCGGAGTACAGAGTCGTTAAGCAGAATCGTGGTCAGGGACAGGCAAGAGGTGAAGACAGACAGAACAGAATCAAAGTCAATGTCAGAGCAAAAGGTCAAGGCTGGCACCAGAGAAGCGTAGTCAGAAACAGAACTATAGTCATAACAGGAATCACAATATCGCTCTTTTCAATAGTACTTGAGTTTTGGAAATAGCCAAGCACAGCTCACATACAAGTGAATAACAATAGTAATAACAATATAATTTATATATATAGTGTCATCATATTCAGTAGCGTTTTACAAATCATAGGGAACATATTAAAATTTAATAAGACACAACAGTACAAACAGTCATATGGAACAATAGGAGTAAGGGCCCAGCTCGCAAGAGCTTACAGTCTATGAGGATGAAGGGAGGGGGGTGGGGACACAAGATGTATAAGCTTGTATAATGGTCCAGCCATTCTATATAAGCGCGTAAAATAATTTGGTCAATAATAATAATAGTCATTGGGACTGCAGAGAAACCTAGAGCTTGGTATCTATCTGCCGGATAACAGATGGGTGGAGAATAGAGATGAGCGAACACTAAAATGCTCGGGTACTCGTTATTCGAGACGAACTTTTCCCGATGCTCGAGTGCTCGTCTCGAATAACGAACCCCATTGAAGTCAATGGGAGACTCGAGCATTTTTCAAGGGGACCAAAGAGAGGCATAGTCAGAAACAGAACTAAGGTCCCAACAGGAAATCACAATATCGCTCTTTTCAATAGTACTTGAGCTTTGGAAATAGCCAAGCACAGCTCACATACAAGTGAATAACAATAATAATTACCTTTATATATATATAGTGTCATCATATTCAGTAGCGTTTTACAAATCATAGGGAACATATTAAAATTTAATAAGACATAACAGTACAAACAGTCATATGGAACAATAGGAGTAAGGGCCCAGCTCGCAAGAGCTTACAGTCTATGAGGATGAAGGGAGGGGGGTGGGGACACAAGATGTATAAGCTTGTATAATGGTCCAGCCATTCTATATAAGCGTGTAAAATAATTTGGTCAATAATAGTCATTGGGACTGCAGAGAAACCTAGAGCTTGGTATCTATCTGCCGGATAACAGATGGGTGGAGAACACATAGGATGGGTTAGTAAAAAGAGAGCTAAAATTTCATGCAGTTAGCGAATGTGATAGACTTGCCTAAACAGATGGGTTTTAAGAGCAGGTTTGAAACTATGAAGGTTGAGTATTAGTCCTGGAGACATGAGTAAGAGGTTTTAATCAAGGTAGATCACTAGTGGATCAAAGAGCATGGGCTTTAGGATAGACTGACATGAGAGAAGAGAGGTAGGGAGGTGCAGCATTATGCAGAGCTTTGTGGATGAGGGTGATTATTTCAAACTGTATTCAAAAGGAGACGGACTACAAATGCAATGACTGGCATAGACTGGAGGCATCCATGTAGCATTTAGTCTGAAAGACAAGCCTGGCTGCTGCATTAAGTATAGATTGAAGAGTATAGAAAGTTTAGAGAGTGGAAGACCGATTAGTTAGGGACACTAGTCTAGGCAAGAGTAAATCAGTGCAACAATTAGCTTTATAGAGGTTTCAATTGTGAGAAATGGGTGGATTCTAGATATTTTTGTGAGATGCACATGGCAAGAGTGAGCAAGAGATTGAATATGCATGCAAAAGAGAGGTTCGAGTCCAACACAACCCCAAGACAGCGGGACTGCTGCCTCAGGGTTATGGTGACCCCATAGACCGAGATGGAGAGGTCAAGGTTTGGTCGGTTAGTATGTGGTGTAAAAAAAGAAGTTTAGTTTTAGAAAGATTACGTTTCAAGAAGAGAGAGGACATGATGTTAGCGACAGCAGATAGACAGTCACTGATGTTCTGGATTAAGGCAGGGGTGATGTTACGTGCAGAAGTATATAGTTGGGTATCATCAGCATAAAGATAATACTGGAAACCAAATCTGCTGATGGTTTGTCCAATGGGGGCAGTATAGAGGGAGAAGAGAAGAGGTCCTAGGACTGAGCCCTGAGGAACCCCGAGAAGAGAAAGATCCAAAAAAGGAGACACTTAAAGTGCGGTCATAGAGATAGGAAGAAAACCACGAGTGTCCTTAAGGCAATGGAGAGAAGTATCCTGAGAAGGAGCTGGTGGTCCACAGTATCAAATGCTCTATAGAGATCCTGAAGAAAGAGTACAGAATAGGGACGAGGATTAATGGAGTGGCTTGGGAAATTATTTCCTGTCGGATACAGTCAATTTTATCTTTAAAGTAGGTGGCCAAGTCTTTAGCCTCAAGCTCTGTGACAGGTAGCTGCAGCTTTGGTGTTGGCAGTAATATGGCAGGAGTATCAAAAAGCGTTTTGGGATTTTTAGAGAGAGAGAGGATATTAGATTATGGAGGGACAGGATTCATACTCTGGATCACTGGGTCCTGTTATTGTAATCAGTGGGGGGCCCAGCAGTTGGACCTTAGTAATAGAGGGGACCACCCCTATATCTTCAGGTTTGTATATGTATATATATATATATATATATATATATATATATATATATATACAGGTGGTCCCCAATTTAAGAAAACTGACTTACAGACGACCCCTAGGTACAATTTGTATCTTTATAATAATTGAGTAAAGTTTTCTATTTTTCTTCTCAAGTATACACAATGTATAATAGTATAATATAATTAGGTCACAAAGAGAAATATTTAGAACACACACAATGGAGAACACAATGGAGAACAGTACATAGCGCAACATAACATAACTTTACATAACCCGTCCCAGTTGGCTTCACCAGAATTTTAAGACATGTCTGGAGCTGTCATCTAGATGTGATTTTGGATTTGAAATATAGAAGCCTTGTAGGCAACGCCCCATCATTTCCACATGTCATATATCACTTATATGACACGGAGCAGCTATATGATATGAATCAGAACTATCTTAAAAATCCACTCAAGCCATAATCAGTATAAGAATAGAGCTACAGTAACAGCCCAAAGGTAACAACATGAGATTTTTTTTTCTCTAGGTCTAACAATAAAAGCTGACAAATAAGGAAGGACATTAATCTCCACTGGATATGTGTGATTAGAGGGGGCCGACTACTGGGTTTCCTGCAGAATATACAAGCGCTGTTGTTGCACTTAATGGGTGTAATATTTTAAGACTGGTGTTAAGTCCCTCCCACCCCCGACAGCCCTCTACCACCTAAATCTACTAAGAGGCTCCTGCTTCATAGGGTGGCACAGTGGCTGAGTGGGTAGCACTTGTGCCCTGCAGTGCTGGGTCCTGGGTTCAAATCTGCAAAGAGTTTGTATGTTCTCTCCGTGTTTGCGTGGGTTTCCTCCGGGTACTCCAGTTTCCTCCCACGCTCCAAAACATACTGTTAGGTTGTTGAGATTGTGAGCCCCATGGGGACAGGGACCAATTTGACATGCTTTGTGCAGCGCTACGTAATCTGTGTGTGCTATACAAATAAAGAATTATTTTTTTATTAGATCCGAAAACAATATCCTGTTTAGACCATGTTGGACCTGGCAGAGATTTTAGCTTTAGTCTATGCCAGTTTTCAGAGACTATAGTAAATACAGCAGGATGTGGCATTCCTACCCCTGGCCGCGCCCACCACGTCCCAAGTATAAAATCTAGATCTTTTATATGTGTTCTCCATCAGAAAACTCCCCAGTGTCTATAGAATTGCTGATGGTAGCCAGTGCTATGATATCCCTACCAGTCTTGACTACCTCTTCATTCACACAGAGAACAGGAGAGACCTTTTCATGATTAAAGCACATCTACCACCAGGATTGTAAACCAAGCAAACAGACATACAGGTGTGTTCTCCCTCTGGCAGGATCCGCTCTTCTTTTAGCTTTAGCTGGCCATGGTTTTTTAATTATGCAAATGAGCATGAGGGCTCCAGGCGCTATAGATGTTAATGGAGCCTGAAGCTCTGCTGGCTCATTTGCATAATCTGTAAAGCCTTTTTTTCTTAAAAACAAGGGCATAGAAAGCTTAAAGAAGAGAACAGATCCTGTCAGAGGGGTCACACACCTGAATGTAAGTGTGCTTGGTGTACAAGCCTTCATCCTGGCGGTAGATGTCCTTTGATGCAGGTCTTCATAGACGTACACTCACTGTTCACACTTACTACTTGTACATAAATTGCATAATCTGGAGGCAACCCTCATACTTTGCAATTCTGTCTAGGCCACCTTCTCCCTAATTGAGCCAGACATAAGAATGACCTCTCTGTGCTTGGACTGCATTTCTTTCTCTTCCCAGTACTGAGTCTTTAACCAACCTTCTTTGGTCTCACCGAGCCATAAAACTGTTTATTGGAATTTACCATGTTTTGACTACCACCCATCGCCAACATAGGCCTAGTTCACACTTGTGTACAGGCTTTCTGTTACATTCTGTCTTGTTCTCAGTAGTATAGATCCTACTGCTCTATTCAATAGTTCGGTCAACTTCTCAGCACCTTAAACTTCCTCCACCATATAAAAGCTGTCCAACATGTAGCTTGGGTAGGCTTTGGAAATTTAGTTGCTAGTTTGTGATTTCTTTACGTCCTATCCCTTTATCCCTTGCTATAGGGTACTGTCCCTTCAAATTGACTGTTACAGTTTATAATATACACTTGTATATTGAAAACTGCCCTTATATCTTCTGGTCTGTTTGTCTTCATGTGTTTATATATATATATATTGTGACAGAGTGTCTGGAGAAGTCATTGATGGATTTCAGTTGTTGTTTTCAATTGTTTTCATTTTGATTATCATTGGATAAAGTTTGCTATTTTTCATTTCTTTTTTTATAGTCAGGTCACAATATCTGCAAAGAGAAACAGTTAGAACACAATGGAAAACAGTGCATAGCATAACATAACTGTACTATTTAATATATTTATTAATGATATAGAGGTAGGAATTAATAGCACTGTGTCTATTTTTGCAGATGACACCAAACTGTGTAGTGTAATACAGTCTATGGAGGATGTTCATAGGCTGCAGGGTGACTTGGACAAACTGAATGTTTGGTCATCCACTTGGCAAATGAGGTTTAATGTGGATAAATGTAAGGTTATGCACCTGGGGGGCAATAATCCAAAGGCAAAATATGTCCTTGGGGGAGTAAATCTGGGAGAGTCCCTTGTTGAGAAGGACCTGGGGGTACTAGTAGATCATAAATTGAATAACAGCATGCAATGTCAATCAGCTGCCTCTAAAGCTAGTAGGATCTTGTCGTGTATCAAAAGTGGTATGGACTCTCGTGATAGGGATGTAATATTATCACTATACAAGGCACTGGTTCGGCCACACCTGGAATATGCTGTCCAGTTCTGGGCACCGGTCCATAAAAAGGATGCCCTGGAGCTGGAGAGGGTTCAACGTAGAGCCACAAAAATGATAAGGGGTATGGAGGGTCTTAGTTATGAGGAAAGAGTAAAACAATTAGATTTATTTAGTCTGGAAAAGAGACGACTACGAGGGGACATGATTAATTTATTTAAATATATGAATGGTCCATACAAAAAATATGGTGGTAAGTTGTTTCAGATTAGATCAAATCAAAAGACGAGGGGGCACTGTCTCCGTCTGGAGAAAACAAGGTTTAATCACCGGAGGCGACAGGGCTTTTTTACTATGAGAACTGTCACTCTGTGGAATAGCCTGCCTCAGGCGCTGGTCACAGCAGGGACAGCAGAGAGCTTTAAGAAGGGTCTAGATGCCTTTTTACACCTAAATAACATTGATGGTTATGTTATATAGAATTGTTTCCCCTAAATCCCTTCCTCATCCAATCCCTACCCTTCCTTGGTTGAACTTGATGGACAAGTGTCTTTTTTCAACCGTATAAACTATGAAACTATGAAACTATAACCCAGTTGGCTTCACAAGAACTTTTTGACATGTCAGGAGCTGTCATGTAGATGTGATTATCTTCTGTTGCTATTGGGTTTGAAATATGGAAGCCTTGTATTTAACTCCCCATCAATTCCTAGCAGGTTACTCACAGGACACCAACATTGGATTTTCCACAAGTCACATATTACTTTTAATGTAATATATCTTTTACACGACATTGACCATCTATAATGATATGAATCAGAACTATGCTAAGAATCCCCTCAAGCCATAATTAGAATAAGAATAGAGCTACAGTAAGATCAGTAAACACCGGCCGTAGGTATCTACAGATTTCTGGCATTAAAAGCTGACACGTAAGGAAGAACAGTAATCTCCACTGGATAAGTGTGATTAGAGGGGGTCCGACTGCTGGGTTTCCTGCATATTATAAGAGTGGTACTATGAGGCACCGGCCTCCCAGTAGATCCTGAAACTACATCCGCCAGGACGGCCTCGTTTAGACCAGGTCTGACTTGGGGGGGATTTTAGCTTTAGTCCGACGTTTTTCCGGTGCCCCTCCATGCCCCAACTAGAAAATCCAAAATTTATGGTGCACAATCTGGAGGCAACTCTAATACTTTGCAATGCTATCTAGACCATTGTCTCCCTAACTGGGCCAGACATCAGAATCACCTGTCTGTGCATGGCCTGAACTTCTTACAAGTACAGTGAATGGTTCTAACCAACCTTGTTGGATCCCACCAAGCCATAATATCCTCTTCACACTTGTGTATGGGCTTTCTTTTATGTTCTCTGTTTAAAGAGGTTGCTTATCATAAGGGTCCAACTGTTGAGACCACTATTGATCACTAGAACAGGGCGCCCATGTCTTCAGGGAACAGGGATCCTATTTCCAATAGTGGAGCGGAAGGACATGGACACATCCTCCTGCTCTATTCTATATTATGGGAGTGTCAGAAATAGCCGACCATAGCTCAAATACAAGTAAATGGAGATTATGGGGCTTATTTACTAGGGGTCTGCGGACGCACTTTAATCGGACTTTCCAACATTTTCGGCTTTTGCGCGACTGTGACACGTATTGTGTCGCACATGACTGGATTGTGGCGCAGCTGCGCTGGCTTTAATGCACCAGAAATCGGGGGGCAGGCCTTCGGACAAACCAACGGATTCGGACTTTCAGGATTTAACTTTCAAATTGTGTCACAGGATCAAGCACTTACATGCACCAGGAAGAAAAAGGTGAACTCCGAAGTACCTGAGCGGGGAAGTGACACATGCAGGATATCGGGCGCATGGTCTTAGTGAATCGCAACAGGATCGGGTAAGTAAAGGTGCCCCACTGTGGCTCACTATCCGGTGAAATTATTAACTTAATTTGTGCCAGTTTTGGGACACTAAGGATAATCTACTATCTCCAGCAATTGTTAGAATTTGCAGAAACACCGGCCGTAGGTATCTACAGATTTCTGGCATTAAAAGCTGACGTATAAGGAAGAACAGTAATCTCCACTGGATAAGTGTGATTAGAGGGGGTCCGACTGCTAGGTTTTCTGCAGATTACAAGAGTGGTACTATGAGGCACCGGTCTCCTAGTAGATCCAGAAACTATGTCCACCAGGACGGGCTCGTTTAGGCCAGGTCTGATTTGGGGGGGATTTTAGCTTTAGTCCGAGGGTTTTTTGATACCCCTCCATGCCCCAACTAGAAAATCCAAAAAAATGGTGCACTATCTGGAGGCAACTCTTATACTTTGCAATGCTATCTAGACCACTGTCTCCCTAACTGGGCCAGACATCAGAATCACCTGTCTGTGCATGGACTGAATTTCTGTCTCTTACAAGTACAGTGAAGGGTTCTAAACAACCTTGTTGGATCCCACCAAGCCATAATATCCTCTTCACACTTGTGTATGGGCTTTCTTTTATGTTTAAAGAGGTTGTTCCAAGTATATAAGCTATCCCCTATCCACAGGATAGGGATAGCTAGCTTATCATAAGGGTCCAACTGTTGAAGCCACCATTGATCACTAGAACAGGGCGCCCATGTCTTCAGGGAACAGGGATCCTATTTCCAATAGTGGAGCGGAAGGACATGGACACATCCTCCTGCTCTATTCTATGATATGGGAGTGTCAGAAATAGCCGACCATAGCTCAAATACAAGGAAATGGAGATTATGGGGCTTATTTACTAGGGGTCCGCGGACGCACTTTCATCTGACTCTCCAACATTTTCAGGTTTTGCGCGGCTGTGACAGGTATTGTGTCGCACACGACCGGATTGTGGCGCAGCCGCGACAGCTTTCATGCAACAGAAATGGGGGGGCAGGCCTTTGGACAAGCCAACGGATCCGGACTGAGCGCGGGATTTAACTTACAAATTGTGTCGCAAGATCAAGCACTTACATGCACCAGGAAGAAGAAGGCGAACTCCGACGGACCTGAGCGGGGAAGCAACACCTGCAGGATATCAGGCGCATGGTCTTAGTGAATCGCGGCACAGGGTAAGTAAATGTGTCTCTATATATGTTATCCATGTTCGCTTTCCTTCTAAACTCACATTTAAAAATTATGCAGTGCCATGGGGGGCAGTGCTGGAGCCCCACCCCCTCCCCAGAGCTGAAGCTTCATAGACTGTTACGCTGTAGGAGCACATCCCCCTCCCTCTGCCTGCTGTAATCTCACACAGTGGGAGACAGAGGGAGACAGTGTAACAGCCTGTGAAGTTCCAGCACAGAGAAGCTCTGGTAACATGCCCTTCTGGCTCATTATCATTGTTATTAGCAATTGTAATTGGAAAAGTTGGTTTTAGAAGGAAGAAGGCCATGGAAAACAAATATAAGAAGATTACCACAGTCACGGTGCCTGGATCTATGAATAAGTGTCCCTGGTTTAGAACAATGGATTTTGGTCAAATTGGAAATTGTAAGCCAGCTCACCTGGAGTGATAAGGATCCCAAGTAGAGAGTCGAGCACAATTTCTCCAGCCAGACAGGAGTGTAATATATAGGAATAGACGTGATCCAGCTCAAGACAGTCCACTTATCTTCGTTAAAAGAAAAATTGCAAACTTTATTATTTCTTTAGTAAAAGTCCATATAAACGGAGTACATCACATACATCGAAGAAAACCGCCTACGCGTTTCGGGTAAAACCGCTACCCTTATTCATGGCTAACCCTTAGCACCTAGGCGTATCTTTTATAAAAGGTATCCGTGTCACATGACCGGAAACAAACCGCGTTACCGATAACACAGGTGCATATAATACATTTTGAACAGTGTACAAAGAGTTAAAAAAGCACAAGCACTAAAGCATGGATAACAAGGACATCAACTTGAATAGTTATTCTAACGCTAATATATCAATATTGGCAAATAACATCCACCTCTTATTTAACCTTAGGTACACGAGTCTCAGTGAGAAAATCCATACGTTTCTCTATTAAGAGTTTTCCTCATAGTCTCCTCCCCGTATTGGTCGCGCTTACCTTTTCTATCCAATGCATGAAAAAACACTACAGTCTCCTCCATGGATCTTCTGAAAAGTCCTCGATGCCATGGAGATGTTGACAGCCGTTATTTTTGGCATCTGATAGATGGCGCGCGGATGCGGACTTTGAGTGGTCCGCTTGTGCAACCCCATACTGCAAACGCAACAACTCACGTTATAATATAAATAAGATATGTATGTCATATCAGATGTTTTAATTTAAATTGTGTACCTGTACTAATGGACCTAAAATCTTTTGATGGACTTGCATAATTCAACAGGACACCTTGAGTGGCCGCATTTGTAGAATCCTAGTGAAAGCCAGGTATTATTTTTTTTATCCTCTGACAAAAATGGCTAGTGGATAGTTAAAGAAATAATAATAAGTTTGCATTTTTCTTTTAACGAAATAAGTGGACTGTCTTGAGTCTGGATCACGTCTATTCCTATAATGGATTTTGGTGGTAGATTTCTTTTAAACAAAGGTCTAGTTCATAAAAACCTGGTGTCACCCTTACACGTCAACTTTCTACTTTCTACGCCCAACTGGAGGTGTCAAGAAAGCCCCAGAGGACCACACTGCAGACGCGGGGAGCTGGAGGATCATGGGTGATTTTTTACTTCCATCCCATAATTTCCATTATATAATGACTTAATCCTCCACAAAGTTGCAAGATTGAACATTTGCGACTAACAGCCTACAGTCACACATTTATGTCTCTTTTAATCCATTCTAAAATGTTGTGCTGGTGGATCTAGGACATTGCGATGACAATTACTTAGACGGAACTGAAATCAGCATATTTTAAAAGTGAAATAAATTGTGGTTACTGAGTGACGTTACTAAGTGACAGGTACGATGATCTTCCGCCTTTACGGCTCGGCAGATATGTACTTCTAGTACTAAAATAACAGATAAAATCCTAATTTTTATCGTAACCGTGAGAAAAAATGCAATTTAAATTTTCCAGACTTTGTGCCTTTCTATTAATTTACAGTTTTGTCCTTCTTTCATCTTTTAAGTTTTTTTATCGAACATAATTTATATCTTTCACCTCCTATCAAAGACCAGGTATAAGGAAATCAATATAATTCTATCAAGAAGTGACCAGCGAATATAATACATCTCTTTATAAGAGTGATTGAGGAAGTGCAGCCGAGGAGGGGGAGGACTGTGTGTCTCTGTCATTAAGAGCTCATCTATTCAGCAGAATGCTTCCCCAGAGTATTCTGTGATATTCATGCCAGCAGTTTCTCTGTGGTTTCTGAGGATCATGAAATATTACAGTGATCAATAATAGCCTGTAACTGGCAGCCATCTGACTCCACATATACGTTCCTATCATTGGACAGGGCGGGGGGGCAACTGCTCCCTTCCACACGCAGCTGTTGGTACAGAGATAGTCTGTGGTTGTTTTGGGAAAAAGAAGTCTGTTTTTAATTTGGCAAGAAAAAAAATGCCACTCTTGTCATCAGGTTGTGCTCGGTTTTGTAGCTTGGACTACATGTATTTCAAACTTCGTAGATTGTCAGCTCTTGTGAGCAGACCCCTCATTCCCCTGACTATGTTATTGCAATATAATCTATGTCATAGCTCATTAGACTATGTACCACATTTCTCATAAAGCCATGCAGAATAATGATGTCTCTATATGCTATATACATGTCATAAGCAATAACCAAAACAATGATCTTTTAATCACATTGTAAATGTCGCATATAAATCGTAGTGCATAGTAACAGTAAATGACTGCTATTCCGATCTCGTTGTTCAATACTACTACTCTCATCCTGTATATATGAGCACAGCGCGGTCTAACTACAAACTACCCTATACATATGACATAGCACAGTACTACTAACACCTTCCTTTATATGGACACAGCACAGTACTACTTCTCCTATCCTGTATATATGGACAACCGCACAGTACTACTCTCCTATCCTGTATATGGACCCAGACAGTAACTCTTCTCCTATCCCGTATATAGGACCCTACATACTACTACTCCTGTCCTTTATATAGGACACAGACACAGTACTACTTCTCCTACTCTGTTATATATGGACAACCGCACATACTACTTCTCCTATTCTGTATATATGGACACCGCACAGTACTAAACTTCTCCTATCCCCGTATATATGGACACGCACAGTACACAGCTCTACTCTACTACTACTCCTATCCTTTATATATGGACACAGCACAGTACCTACTTCTCATATCCTGGCTATATGGACCCATTACTACTACTCACATCCATGTGGAAACACAGTACTCTAATCTGTATATATGTATATATTACTCTTAACTAGCATATTTGGGCACGCAGTACGACTACTCTTATTCTGCAGTATGGACACATAACAGTACTACTTACTCTTATCCTGCATATATGGACACAGTAAAGACTACTCCTCCTTCTCTGTATGTAGAACACAGCAAGTACTACTACTCTAATTCTGCATATATGTGTATATACTCTTATCTGCATGTACGCGGCAAACACAGTACGAATACTCTTATCCTGCATGTAGGGACACAGAAAAGTACTACTACCTTTTTTGTATAGATGAGCACAGCACAGTCTTTCACTCCTATATTTCTACTCATATACAATGGACACAGCACAGTAATACTTCTCCTATCCTGTATAATTGACACAGTACTACTCTCATATCCTGTTATACGTGAGTATAAGCCGACACCGAAGTATAAGCCAGACCCTATTTTACCACCAAAACTGGGAAAACCTATTGACTCGAGGTTAAGCGAGGGTGTAGTATACAGCTAGCCCACCCCATGTAGTATACAGACAAGCCCATATGTATACACCAGCCCCATGTACGTATACAGCCAGCCCCTGAACAGCCAGCCCCATAATATACAGCCAGCCCCCTGTGATCTGCGGGGGTGCACACTATAGCGGCAGTGTCGTCTGCTGATGACGTCATCAGCGGCGGACACCGCCGCATCATATTGCGCAGCTCTAGGTCCCACGGCTTGAAGATCGTATTGAGTGCGAAACGGCCAGTCGCCGTCATTCTCCAATGTTTCCCCTGTATTGCAGCCACGTTCTTGATAAAAGAAGTAGTTCTACACGCATGGTGAATGCCGCCTTCTCTCTTCTTACATGTATGCTCTTTATACAGGGGGCACCATATATTGAAATGGGGTGCTGTGTCATTCATTCATTATGGGGGTTTTCTAAAATATAAAATTAGAGGGCTCTGTACATACTGTATGGTAAATCATTTGGGATATGCTATGTATATAGGAATCGGGATTTGGTCCTGGGGCAAGTGTTTCGTATGAAGCACAGTTCTAGTACTTTACTTATTTGGGGGGAGCAATTGTCTAAGCTAACATACAGGATAAGTGCGGAATATTCTATAACTCCACACTGAATGCGTGTGCCTATAATATGCGTGTAATTTTTATTTGTGGGTGTGCTTTATGCTAAAATTGTATGCTAAAAATTGTATGTTATTTTAATAACTAGGGAACGAAGAGAATTTTTGAGAACTGTCCTGTACACCAAAAATCCTAAAACTGCCCTGTTTCTCAACATCATAGATGGAAAGAATCACCAGAAAATTTTAAAGTTCCTTTCATCACCTGAACAATGTTCCCCCATCTCTACATTTAAACTTTGGAAACCCCGTAAACACATATTCCTCACTCCAGTCCGTTTGATGGAAATCTGGTTATACTTGTACATATTGTGGCATGCGACAACTATAAATAGGGGCTCAGCACTGTGGCTTGGCAAGTCTTCATCATAAATTATCTCCATAGTCAATTGTAGCCTGGAAAGCATCATGACTGTCTCCAATTTCCAAGGACAGTCCCAAGTTTTAAAGATTTGTTCCCTTGAAACATTTTCCTCTGTGAATTTTACATGATTTTTATTTTGTTCTCATTGTGAATATTCGCGAGCGGGGCCCTCACTCCTTCATATGACCATATTATTACTCATTTCTTATTTTGTCTGAATATGTTCCCCTTGCAGCACAGCAGAATATGATGGAGCCATATAAATAAAGATTTATTATTAATATGTTTGGGAACATTAATCCATTAATCTGTAACCTTTCCAATCACCCTCTGGCTGGGGACACTGATATCTCATAAGAGGACTGTAGGACAGCTTTCTATTGCTTGCCTTAGGTCTTTCTGATCTTCTTTTGGCTTCTGATCCTGCTTGTCTTCGGATTATCTTTTGTCTCTTAATTCGTTCTTGTCCTCTTGGTTTACCCATAGTCCAATTCTTCATTGTTTGTTCTGTTTTTGGTCACAGTGTTTTCCCTTGCTCATGAAGTGAATGTCGACCATTGTCACCTACCGGCTAGGGTAGATTAGGCAAGTAAGTAGGGACATCAGTTTCTAGCTGTAGAGTTTCACTGTCTGTGTCTGTCCTACCCTTTTCATCTTATAGTCATTCCCAAACAACAGCAGTACAGCTGCAGAATTTAGATTAAAATACAGGCGGTCCCCTACTTAAAACACCTGACTACAGACGACCCCTATTACAAACGACCTCGGATATTGGTAACTTCCTGTACTTTAGCCCCGACTACAAATATCAGCTGTAACAGTTTATCAATATGTGCCTTCAATGAGCTTTATTATAATCCTGGTTCTTATGACAATCCAACATTTTTTGAATCCAATTGTCCACGAGACCAAAAATTTTGTCTGGGGTTAAATAAATATCAGTTCCGACTTACATACAAATTCAACTTAAGAACAAATCTACAGAACCTATCTTGTACGTAACCCGGGGACTGCCTGTATAATAATAGTAATGCTCTTCAAAGGTTGATATTTCCTCTGTGTCGTGTAAGCATTTTACTTGATGCACGGACAATTATAAGTATAGTGTCACTCCCCACATATCACACTACACGTATTATTAATGACAGGCGTGCTAGTCCTGCTCTACTGTGGATGAGGCTTATTGTGATACTAGTAATGGAAATCCTCGCTTTTCCGTTCCTGCTGACATCCACTTGTTTACTTATTGCATAATTCTGAAGCCAATCCATATCCATATTCCCATACGTGCAAACAGCTCTTAAAGTTATTTTGCCTTCTGCTTTATAAAGTGTAGAGGAGCAAGAATATGGATTTACTAAGACAAAACAAACTTCAATAGACCATGGTAAAGGAAACCGGACAGATCCTGGCTCACATATAACCTAACATATGTATCCTCGAAATAAGGGAATAGTGGATTTGCTCTTGTCCAGTTTACCATCCAACACCTACCAGACCTTATCTAGGAACCCTTTCCTCCCCTACGGGCCATATGCTTAGCTTATGTGTGACCCAAGAGGTGACATATTCCCATTGATTATTTTTAGGCACATATAAACTGGTTTTCATCTATTTTAAGACTTACATTTAAGCATCAATTGAGACAATCACAACTTTTTCCATACTTTTAAAGGGTTGTCCACTTCCAGAAATATATAATATGTTTTGTGTAACAAAAGCTACACAGTTTTCCAATATATTTTCTGTAATCAATTCCTCACTGAGGCTGCAGAGATATACTAAGTGGCTCTGTCCTTTTAAATATCCAACACCTGTTGTAGGTTTGCGCTATAACTGCTCCAGGATTCTACGTCAGGCTTCCATGGTGTAGAATTGTGCTATAATCTGCATAAGGATTCACTCAGGTCCTCCTGTGTAGGATGTCTATAATCTGCACCAAGATTCTAGTCAGCCCTCCCTGTGTCTATTGCTCTATAATCTGCACCAGGAATGTTACTTTATTAAGGCTCTATGTCATTACAAGCCTTGATAAATGCTCCCAATCGTTTAAGTGAGGTACCCACCATAAACCAATTACAAATGGATTCTCTGTCAGTAAGCAAGGTAAATCCCCTTTGATTTCAGTCAGGTAAGCTGTGTACTATGACACCCCAAGGAATATTATAACACTATACATTCGTCATATAACATTTTAGGTCAGGAAGATGCTGTGACTTTATAAGCGGGTTCAGTTTTGTAAGCTGCGGGTGGACATTCCATATTTACCACCAGGTGGTCCCATATGTCTTACATCGACATACTTTGACCCAATAAGTACAATACCTGTTTGTACCGAAGCTTTACCATCTAAGAGCAGCTATGAAATGTGTTGGTTGGAGTAGTCGAGAGATAAGTTAGTGGTATGTAGGTACACTTGGTCCATTCTCATTATAGGTCCTGGTGCAGTCCAGAGGTTCCTCTCGAGAATAAATTCATAATTATTATATTTCTCTTTAATAATGATAAGTTCAGGTTTAGTTGTGCCAAGTTCTTCCGGACACAACCCTAAACTCAGGCGTCTTTGTTATCCACAGTTTTTGGAGTATATATATAGTGGTGAACTGCCACGGAAGGTAACCCCACAATCATGATGGCACCAATTATGACCCTTTAATTCCTACGGCACCTTGCTCACCACCATTTGCCCTGGGATTCGTCGCTCCCCTTGAGTCATCGGGGAGCAATGATTTTAAGGGAAATTTTGCCGAGCTATGAGCCACGACATTAATGCCCTACCCTCCCAGTTTAAAACAGTGGGGGTGAGCCCAATCTCGAATGCCTGCAGAAGTTTCTCGTCCACTCCTTACTCTTTATTTTTATATATTTTTATATTATTATACCCTCACCGGCCACTTTATTAGGTTACACCTGTCCAACTGCTCGCTAACACTTAATTTCTAATCACCCAGCACATGGCTCCAAACTGAGTGCATTTAGGCATGTAGACATGGTCAAGACAATCTCCTGCAGTTCAAATAGCATCAGTATGGGGAAGAAGGTGATTTGAGGCCTTTGAACGTTGGCATGGTTGTTGGTGCCAAAGGTCTGGTCTGAGTATTTCAGAACTGCTGATCTCTACTGGGATTTTCACCCACAACCATCTCTAGGTTTACAGAGAATGGTCCGAAAAAGAAAAAACATCCAGTGAGCGGCAGTTCTTGGGCGGAAAATGCCTTTGTTGATGCAGAGGTCAGCGGAGAATGGCCGACTGGTTCGAGCTGATGAAAGGCAACAGTGACTCAAATCGCCACCCGTTACAACCAAGGTAGGCAGAAGAGCATCTCTGAACACACAGTTCGTCGAACTTTGAGCAGATGGGCTACAGCAGCAGAAGCCCACCGCCCGGTGCCACTCCTTTCTAGCTAAGAACATGAAACGAGGCTACAATTTGCACAGCTCACGAAATTGGACAGTAGAAGATTGGAAAAATGTTGCCTGGTCTGATGAGTCTCGATTTCTGCTGTACCATTCGGATGGTAGGGTCAGAATTTGGCGTCAACAACATAAAGAAGCTGGATCCATCCTGCTTGTATCAATCGGTTCAGGTGGTGGTGGTGTGTCATGGTGTGGGGAATATTTCTTGGCACTCTTGTGCCCTTGGTACCAATTGAGCATCGTTGCAACGGCCACAGCCTACCTAAGTATTGTTGCTGACCATGTCCATCCTTTAGACCACAATGTACCAACATCTGATGTCTACTTTCAGCAGGATATGCGCCATGTCATAAAGCTGGAACATCTCAGACTGGTTCTGTAACATGACAATGAGGTCACTGTACTCAAATGGCCTCACAGTCACCAGATCTCAATCCAATAGAGCATCTTTGGGATGTGGTGGAACGGAGATTCGCATCATGGATGGCAGCGCCGACATCTGCGGCAACTTTGTGATGCCATCATGTCAATATGGACAAAAATCTCTGATGGTCTTCCTACACCTGTTGTATCTATGCCAGAAAATTGATGGCAGTTTCTGAAGGCAAGGGCGGTCCAACCCGTTACTAGCATGGTGTACCTATCGAGTGGCCGTGTGAGTGTATACATATTATATATATTTTTATTTTATATAATAGATTTAATACATATGTCCAAACTTTTTCTATGAGAAATATCATCATTTTGAACCTACAAGCTCCTCATCAAACTTCTCTCTAAATCTATGGAAAGTAGGATGTTCGACCTTAAGGCAATCATAATATTCATGCTAATTTCTAAATTGTTTCAGAGTTCTAAAATTTCAATATTGGGATGATCTCAGTTCTGATGTACCAGGCGCCAGCTTTACCAATGTCCCCCATTAAGGAGGCTGGTTAATAATCTTTATGGGAGCTTATATTAAAGAATAGTAAAAAAACAGGCGCAATTCTCATTGACCTAAGAAGGCCCAGCGACATTATCTTCTGTATCTGGTTTCTTGTTTGAATCTCGCTTTATGGCTGGGTTTAAGGTGGCTGGAATTGTCCATATTCTTACAAATTGAATAAATTACATTTTATATGCAGATATATAAATATTGTGATGTTCTTGAGAGGCATTAGGTGATTGTTTCCTTTTTTTGGGTTGAACTTCACTTCTCGATCACCTACATTCAGTGAAGTCGCAGTAATGTACGTATGAAGCCTAGTATGTTTCTGTAAAACAATGGGTGTTTGATGATGATGGTGGGAAAGTTATATGATGATTTATTACTGTCAATACTCCAAGAATAGGATTCGCCATCACTTCACTCCAATACGACAGTCCCGCGGGTTACGTACAGCCGATAGGGTCTGTGGAGGTTTGTTTCTTCAGTTGATTTTGTATGTAAGTCAACTGTATATTTATTCCATCGTCACCAGAATTTTTTTTTTGGTCTGTGACAATTTATTTAAAAATGTTATTGTATACTGTGGTACCCGGATTTGTATTTGGGGTGCTGGCCTTTTAGGTGTTCACACACTTGGTATCTATATCCGAGGGAATATTGCCCCCCTCCCCAGTGGCACCACACTCCTTGTGTGTCCCGATTACCCCCCCGCCTTAGGTACCTGTAGCAATAGAGACTTCAGACCGCGCCCAGGTCTCTCTCGGGGTAACCGTGCCTTTATTGGCAGGACAACGAGATCCAGATCACAGTCGTTTTGGGGTATGGTGTGCTGATTGGTAATTGTCTCTGAGCAATGAGCGGAGTCTTTCACAGGCTTGGACTAGCAATAACTATGCTTTGCCTGAGCTGAGTAGAATGCCTCTCCCAATGACTTACTTTCCTATTAGACATGGTACGTGCTTATACGAACAAACTTGGCGGCTGTCTGGCGGGATTGACCCTCAACTTTCCAGACAGCTTGCTATGGGCTCTGTAATATATCTTATGTAATGAATTGTCCCACAGACGGTTAAAGAGGATGCACTTAGTAATCCGCTAACTGGGTAAACAGGTGATGAACGGCTTGCAAAGTATATGGCCTATGGCTCTTTCTCCTCACCAACCTACTTGACCACACACGGTAAGTGTTCCTACACACATGCACACACCCCAACCCCGAAGTGTGTCGGCTCTAAACTACAGGTTACAGACCTCTATCCAGAGGGCTGCTCCTGTACTCCTCCCTTTCCAGAGCAATCAAACCTTGACCTGCCCTGGAGTCATGTATTCAGAATACCACTCCACACTTGACCATGTGCAATGCTGTATTTACGGGTATATTGCGTAATATAGAAGGGAGGGCACTAACATTAGTTGGTCAATGGCAGATGCATTATCATTTTTTACACAAGATGGGCTAGTGATATATAACAATTAGACAAACCACTGGAAATCTAAAATGGAGAATGACCGACCCCCACTAGCTTGGTCCTATACCTTCACATGTGCTTACAAAAGATCATGAAAGACTAGGTAAGGGAAGTACAATCTCTTATAAAACAGGGTTTAAGCTATGCAGGTGACCAACATATAGTGACGAGACGTGCCAATGTATACTGGGCATGTCCGGTCACTGCAACACCCACTGAAAATAAGCCTCCTCGGCGTCGATATTAGGAGGAATGCCACATGTTAGGTGGGGTAGCACCTTAAATAGCAAATACAATGTCAGTTAAATGATCTGGAAAATATCTCATAGAGAAATCAATACACATGAAATCAACAAGGAATGCGCAAACATATGAACAGTGATATATTGCCTTTAGGTAAGTCTCTTTTATCAATTATGCAGTGTTCCTGGGGAAGGCCTCTGGTAAAGGCACTTTTGAGAACAGACACAGGCCTTATAGTCTCATGTGAGACTGTATTATATGCACGTGTAACCAGAACCATATGCATGGTAGTTACGCAGGTACTCGAGGCTTAAACCGTTGCAACTAGCTAACTATCGAGTTAAATAACAGTAATATATTGATACAAGCAAAAACATTATATATAGCAGTCAGGAGTATAGTTTCTTTAGTCTCCTGTACGGACAGGGAGGTTCCTTTAGTCTGTCCTCTGGAACGCCTCAAGGCACTTGACTTCCTCAGAATCTTGAGTTTTTGGTGATTGAGGTAGTTTTCTTCTATGCTGGTACAGGAACAGGAAAGCCAATTGAAGCAGGAACTGTAACCTGGAACTGTAAGGAGCTTGAACAGGAACTGGTAACCCATGATACCAGCCTGAATTATAATGGAGAGTATTGATTGATTCTTCCACAAGTGGCTGTCTTGTGGTTTCTCATTACAGGAGTTGGTGTGTATACCGGGGCATGACTGTTTGTGGAGGAACGACATAACCATAGTTCCTTCTTTAGTGCAGAGTCCTCATGCGATCCTGTGAACGGTTTTGAGGAGCCATTCCCTGCTTCTTGACCTCGTAGACATCTGAATCAGGGTATGGATCTTTTGTGACTGTGTAGGGTTCTTTTGTTTCCCAGAGTGAGTCAAGTTTGTCGAGCGATGGTTTTCCGCACCATACTTTATCTCCCATTGTATGGTGGGCATTGGCTTCTTATCTTCGTTTATAACCACTCTTTCTGCCTACCGATGAGCCCTTCATTCATCCTGTGATCAACTATTTCTTTTTGCTTCATAGGATGCTAACGTTGATGTTTCAGAGCCCAGTTGTCCCTAGGTAAGGGATTATCACATCATTGTACTGATTCCCTAAAGCTCGATCCTTAGGGAGTTGACCTTGGCGACCAACATAAGTAATATGCGAGTATCCTGTTTGACACTGATGGTGTTATGTATCTCCACTAGTTTCATCATCTAGGAGTGGGCCATTCTGCTTGTTTTGGGTTACTCTGATCAGTTCTCGCATTGGAGACACTTGGTTTATTTTTCACACAGTCCATTCCCTTGTGATGATAAGCTGTTGTACGTACTTCTTACACTCCTGAAATTGGCAAGCTTCGTGAAAGAGTTTGATTCGAAGCAGGTCAACGATCTGTTTAGGACTGCTTTCAGGGCAACCAATATGTCCCCGTACTCACGATAAAGACTTGCAGCGTCGTGCGAGCTAAGGATCCTTCACTGGAACAACTGCGACCCACTTAAGTAGTGGTCCCCCATAGTGAAAGCATAATATATCCTGAACGTGTAGGGGCCAGTTTTCACATGATCGCAGAGTACAACTAGCGCATTTGTCGTGAGAGTTTGATGGATGCAATGGCGCTCTAGCCTCCGCTTTCTTTCCGCTTTTAGTCAGTTGCAAGCTGGCATTCGCTGCACCATTTCATCTCTCTCGCATTCCCAATCCGTAGAAGCGCGTGGCGTAGGTGGTAGCTTGCTCGTTTTGTTACTCCAAAGTCCCCGATTGGTCATGATAGCGTCAATCCACAGATTTTTCATCTCTTCCTGGAATGAGAATTGGGTGTATCTCTTCTCCTGGACAGTATCCCAGTATTAGCGTATGATGAGGCCCTTTTGAAATGAAGGCCTTTTTCGCTGTCCTCCGATAGACGCTTGAGTTCAGTATCCTGATATGTCTTCTGATCCTCTGGACATGACAGTTTTCTTTCTTCTTGTGGCTCTTTCCGGTAGTTAAGAAATCATAGATCCACCTAAAACTCGAAGATTCATTCTGGAGAAGTTTTGCCATCTAGATGGATTTGAAGTGAATCATGTTTCTGTTGATGACGTTATCATCTGGGTGTCAGCAATAACATTCTGCATAGCCAAACCTTTGATAGAGGGGGCATCTCAACGTCTTCCACATGTCTTCTTCATCAGGAGGGTTCTTCTCCTATGGCAAACGGTAATACATCTGTCATGATGTTGTTTTTAACCACTGCGTATTTGATATCAAGCAATAATTTGTCTAATCTGGAAGCCCATCTTTTGTTCAGTGCACCTAGCCGTGCAGTTATTAGGTGAGCTAGATGGTTTTTGTCCGTGTAAACGGTGACTGGTGTGGCTTGGCTTGCGAGGTAATCTTTGGAACTTCCTCGGTAACGGCCCACACAAGAGCTAGTAGCTTAACTTGAACACTTTAAATTGTTATCGTTCTTCTCGGCACCCTCTACAGCTTCGGCTGGCAGAAGCCGTGACTCTCCTCTTTGGTCTTCTGGGACTTGTGCAATACAGCGCCTAAGCCTTGGATAGCTGGCATCCGTGTAGAACGGAAATGGATGGCTGTAGGTCCAGGGTCGCTAGAATTGTGAGAGAGGTCAGCAGGGGTCTTTCAAAGTCTGGAATGCAGCTTCTTGTCTCTCAGACCAAGTCATAGGAAATTTCGGTTATAATTTTCTCTGACAACCACGTAGAGAATTTCGGTGAAGTGGTTCTGCTACTTTGGCAAAGTTAGGTAGAAAGCTGCGGTAGTACCAGCAATCCCGAGAACTTCTGACTTCCTTCACAGTTCTTGGGGTGTCCCAATTTTTCATCACAGAAGCTTTTCTTGGATCAGGCTGTATTCCTTCAGCATGACACATGACCCAAGTACTGACCTTTGGTTTTAGAAGGTGACATTTAGATGGCTTGGATCTTCAGACCATGTTCAATGACACTTGGAAACACTTTCGTTTAGATGATTTAAGTGATCTTCATAATGTGGCGAGAAAACAATGACTCGTCCAAGATACAGCAGGACGCTCTGGAAATTAATTGTGGACTAGAACAATCTTTTCCATAAGCCTCTGAATGTTCTGGGGCGTTGCACAATCCAATGGGCCGCCTTGAATTCATGAGTCCCATTGGAGTGTGAAAGCTGTCTTCCTCTATCCTCATGACCATGGGTACTTTGCCATAACCTAACCGCTGTTAGGTCCACGTGGAGAAGTAGGCAGCTGAGCCAAGAGCATGATGGATTCTTCATCCTGGGAAGAGATAGGCATCTTTGTGGGTGACATTATGCAGTTTTCTTGTAGTCAACACATAATCTGATGTTGCCATCCTTCTTCTTCTTCACTAAGACTATGTGTGCAGCCCAAGTAGCTTTGAACTTTCTTGACTGACTCTTTGGTGTTTTTCACGCCTTAATCATTTCTTTACTGCTGGTATTGGCAGGAGGTATGGGACGTTCCTTTCCTTGATAGGAGGATGTCACCTGTATTGATCTTGTGTTTGAATCAATTGTCTTTCCCCCCCAAAGTCCATGATGCTTGCTGAAGCGTCACTTGTCGCTTAGCGACTTTGATGAACACCATTATATCTTCAATAGGAGTGTTCGCAATCCCAACTTGAGTTCGTTTCACCAAAAGGGAGTTGGTTTGTGGTACCTTTTGGGGTGGTTTTAATTGACTTTTGGTGCGCAAGATTTTCTTCATCCAGGATTCCTTCTCTGGATTCCAGGTTTGATATAGTTTGAGCAACGGAATTGAATTTGTACAGTCTACAGGGGCATCGCTGAGGTTCACTAGCCGTACCGGTACTCTACCGTTTGAGACCGTGACAATACTTCTTTCTGGCAGCTTTTTCACAGTGGCTGTCCTTCATTTGGATGGATCAAGAAGAGCTTCCTAAATCTGCATTATCTCATCCCTGGTACGGCTCGACCAGACTAGTGTTTCACTGTTGGATTAGGGTACTGGTCTCACATCCTGGATACGGACGCTGCAAATTTCACCTTTGCTGATTGGCGAACTTCTGCTGGTCACATAGCACTTTCATGGTCCGCTGAACTGCTTTTGTCTGTAATGGGAAACTGCAGAAGGGAGGGGAACTGCAAGCACTGCAATCAGTAAAACATGGCGATCACATTCATGCCTAACACTACTGCTGTTGTATCTCCCTGAGCCTCAGTAACAATTACACCTTGACTGGTAACTGAACGACACAAATACGAATGGTGTGTTCCAGTAGCCTAGCGGGAAATAGGTTGACCATTACTGCTATTAAACGGAACTTGGCTTTACCCACAGGATTGTAGAATGTCAGAGTCCCAATACTTTTCAAATGTCGTCGCTCAATGTAGTGACTTGTTGACCAGTGTCCACTAAGGCTTCTAAAGGGTACAACAACCTCTATACAAACATTATGTCCGGGCATTTCGAGATGAAACTTTGAAATCCATTGCGATGTCCCTCTGGGCCCTTGGGATTCCTACCCGAGGGGCGGGGCCCTTGGCCTCGGGAGTGGGCCCGTTTAACGGTACTGGTATTTGTCTGCCAGGACGTTCACAGTAAGTCAATAATGAGGTTCAATGTCGTGGAGACCTTTCAGAGGGA
This sequence comes from Engystomops pustulosus, assembly GCA_019512145.1. Taxonomy (NCBI): domain Eukaryota; kingdom Metazoa; phylum Chordata; class Amphibia; order Anura; family Leptodactylidae; genus Engystomops; species Engystomops pustulosus. The sequence goes on along the minus strand of CM033646.1, from coordinate 28,024,126 downwards.
CCTATCAGTCTCGGGTGATTGGAGTGGTTCTGGAGACAATGTCCTGGCTAAGATGACTCAACGGGATTAGGCTGAACCTTTATCTCCTTTAATGTCTTTGACACAGAGAGTCCAACAACTTGGGCAATTACATCAGTGGTATTAGGTGTAGTAACAGGGGTTTACTGGACAGTCTTGTGGCCTGCATGGTAAAACAGGAGGTAGTAGGGATTGGCTTAGAATTCCAATCCACCATCCAGGTTCTGAGAATTATGGCAGAAGTAGAACTAGCACAGGGGAGTCATTTCCTACACCGTAAGGCTAAATCTTAAAGTTCAGAAAGGACATGGTTGGGTTCTGGGCTGCCAGCATGCGAGTTTGGCTCTGTATTAGTCCTGAAGCACGCCTTCTATAAATCGTACAGTGATCATATGCGTTGAGCAGCAACAGGGTCAATGGTAATCTACTTGGCAGGCAAAGATCTGTATGCAGCCTTGGAGGGCGAGGGCATATCTCTTAGCGTTTCTTTTCTTCTCCAGGTTTCTGACGTCGGTCATAAATTTCAGACGAACCTCATTTTGTGATTGGACCCTCAAAATTCCTTCTTGAGAAGATTGAGAATCTGTCAACACTGGTCTTTTTCTGTAGATTGCCAGGACGGACTTCCTCTGCAGCAGGACATCAAGTTGTCCTATTAAATGCTGTAAACCTAGCCTCTGCTGTTTGGGAGAAGTGACAGCAAGTTATGTACGCATAATCTTTTCTTTAAATGCGTCATGGTATATGATCCCTCTGTAACTTGGGAGATTAGAGTTGTCCTATGAAGAAAGGCATTCCTGTTGCTATAACAGGGCTGGAACAGGTGCAGCAGCTGTGACCTGTGGTGTAGGAGCATAGCAGATGAAAGATGCAGGGCTGCTAGGGCACAGCCTATCATTTGAGAAATGTAGACATTTTGTTGCAAAAATTAATGACTGTCTCTTTAAGGAAAATATGGGGCCCCCTGGGCTGTCGCTGTAAGAAAAAAATGTTGTACTTATCTGTATATCTGTAAATGACCGTGCCGCGCTCACAGCACAATCACTAAAAAATGCAGCACAAAAACATGCTGAAGAAAACCACTGGACTGCAGACTTGGAAAGGGGGGGGGGGGGGGGGTGGGGGGTGATAGGAGAACAGTAGAATGGAGTCAATGCGAGTGTTACAAGCTGAGGGTCTGGTACTCTGTGCAAGATGGTCAGTGCCTGTCTACTGTATTTGGTGCAGCTACGAAATCCTTCCCCTTTAGTACAGAACAACACAGAAGAGTTCCACTTTGCAGGAATGAAAGATGATGACCTGAACACACGATACCAGGGGCGAGGCTACAGTGCAATCTGCATTTGTGAGACCTAACCTCTTGTATGCTCTTCCTGGCAGCACAGCACAATGAAATGGCAGTAGATAGTCACACAGTAACACAGCAGCACAATCCTTGCTTCACACAAATATAGGTAACTTTTGCAGCCACAAAAAGTGCACATCGGCAGCCAATAACTGTAATCCACAACAATGGCAACTGGAATCCACAATAGGGATGCTTGCAATTCAGAAGATAAGCAATTGTATTCCCAATGTCAATTGTAATCCACGTGGAGCAATTGTAATCCGCAATAGGAGATGCTTGCAATTCACACCACACAGATTTAAGTGTGCAGTCCAATCTCAAGGACGGCACCCTCCCTTTTTCACAAGCACAGTAATGATTTTTAGATGACTTGTATGTCTCCTTTTAACAATTTTTCCGTGACGGATCCAACCGATTATCGAAAGGAATTCCTTCATTGTGGCTCTTAGGCGCACTGGGCTGATCCTGTTTCCGGGACGCCAAAAAGAAATGTGGTGACCCGGGATGTATTTGGGGTGCTGGCCTTTTAGGTGTCACACGGGTAGTCTATATCCGAGGAATATAATTGGGCCCCAAGCCCAGGTGGCACTCACACTCCTTGTGTGTCCCATTACCCGCCCCCACGTAGGTACCTGTATCAATAGACTCAGACCCCAGTCCTCGGGGTTAACCGTTGCTCTTTTTGGCAGGACACGTAGAAATCCAGAGCACAAGAGTCGTTTTGGATGGTGTAGCTGATGGTAAGTGGTTCTTCTGAAGCAGATGACGGATCTGTCACAGAGGCTGGACAGCAATACTATGCTTGCCTGAGCTGAGTAGAATACCTGCTCCCCAATGACTTTACTTCCCTATTAGACAGGGTGAAACGTTGCTTAAATCGAACAAACCTTTGGCGCTGTCTGGCGGGATGGACCCTCAAACTCCAAGAACAGCTTGCTATGGGTCTCTGTATATATATTATGTATTGTCCCACAGACGACGGTTAAAGAGGATGCACGTGTAATCCCTGCTTACTTTGGTAAACAATGTATGAAACAGGCCTTGCAAAGGATATGGCCTATGGCTCTTTCTTCTCCTCACAGACCTCCTTGAACCACACACTTGTATGTGGCCTACACACTGCACAACACACCGCGTTGTCCTTCTAGAACTACAGGGGTACAGACCCTCGATCCGAGGGCCGCTCCTGGGACGCCCCTCCTTCAGCAGCAATCAAAGCCTTGACTGCCTGGAAGTCAGGTGATTCAGAAATATCCACTCCCCATCTGACCATTGCTATGCTGTAATATTACCGTATATTGCGTAATAGAAGGGCGGGCCTAACATTAGTGTCATGGCAGATGCAATTAGCAAGTTTTTACCACAGATGGGGCTAAAGTGATATAATACAATTATACAAACCACATGACGATCTAAAATGGTAATGAACTACTCCCACACTAGCTTGGGCCTATACCTTCACATGGTGCTTACAAAAGATGCATGAAAGACTAGGTAAGGGGGAAGTAGCAAAAACCACATATAGAGAAAAAGGGGTTTAAGCTATGCAGGTGACCAAACTATGTGACAACTGCCAGATGTATACTGGGCATGTCCAGGTTCACCTGCCATAGAACCAGGATTAATAATAAAGCTTAATTGCAGACACCTCTGATATCTATGTAGCTCTTTATTGTGCCTAAGTAATACCAACATCAAGATTCCATTTGTAATTGTGTCGTCTTAGTCTGGGTGTTTTTCCTAGTAGGGACACCACTGTATATCCTATGGTTGACCCCACAGATCCTCACCTTCCTATTCGAATATAATACTATTACTACATCTAGAATCCTTATGTGTTATTATACTGTAGAATAGTCCATACCACTAAGGAAATACAACAGCAGTAAGGTTTCAATCCCCACGTTTCAATCATCCAGCAGACTTTGCCGTTCTGGAACAAGAATAAGCAAATATTTTCCTAGTGTGAAAAGGAAAACTCTGCCTCCAGTTGCGCTTATAATCAGTAGCTCCCTCTACATCAATACTCTGACTTTCAGAAGCCAGTGATAAGACATAGGGAAAACGTCCCACCAAACCAGTAGACTTTCCAAAGGGAATAGCCCGTGGGAACTGCTTTACCTAATTCATGGAAGAAATTAATTCTCCTCACAGCGATTGCCTTTGCAAGGTCCTTTTTGGAGGGGTTTTTACCATAATCACTATCGGTGAAGGGCCTAGTTGCTTGTGTGAAAACCCCTTTAAAGGTTCTTGATAGCAACCTGCCTCTACATTCAGCACAGCTATTTTGCATATCCTATCATCCACAGCGAAAAATGCTTGGCCTCCAAGCCTGAAAAGGCAGCCTTCCTAGCACACACATTGCCACCCCCACTCCTCTCCATGGATGTCATGGCACCAGTGCCGTAATACTGGGAAATATATAGCAAGCCCCCTATAGCACCTACTAGGAGGCTTACTCTGCAATGCAATATGTTTCACGCTGGTATAGTTTGAGCCACTCCTACTTTTTTGAAAAGTTAGACCATTGGTGACAAAAAATATTGCTAGTCCAATAACAGGCAACACTCCGTACTCTTAAATCATATTGGGCGAAGATACAAATTCCCCACAAACATCAATGGGCAAGCCATTACACTGAAAGTCTTCAGTTGCATTGATTACTTTTAATTACACATATATTGTATGAGGATATCAGGTATTTTTAAAATAATAAAAAAATTCCGTAGAACACATAAAACAAGAATTCATCAACATATCAGGTTTCCACCCTTTTGAAAAGTCTGGTCATTTAAAATATAAAACAGTGCCTTTACGGTTACTGTCTGCAATAGAAAAAATAATATCCACATTACACTTTTACATAATCATAAAAATTTCTCCAAATGTATCATCAATGACAACTACACATATCTCGTTAAAACAAAGACTCCTTCATGGCTCCATACTGGAAGTATAAACTTAGGTATGTACGATATTGTGATAATGAAGAAACAAACTTTATAAAAAATTTTTAACGTATTAAACATGAATGGATGGGATCTTTTTGTAATTTCAAAGAATTTGTAATCTTTTAAAGCTTTCACAGTGTTTACATGGAATAATAAATGAATCACAAAAAAGTACATTTCACCCCGACAGTACAGAAGCCCTTATATCGTGCTTGCAAAGGTCCCTCCCTTCCTGCTCAATGCACATGGAAGGAAGAGGAGACTAGCGAGAGAACCCTCGATCAGTGTGGATGAGAGGATAATGCATATGGGACACAGGCACACAGGCTACCACAGCATCCATTTCCCTCTTTCCCAGAATAAACGACATGCTTCTGGCAGGAGCCAGGTATTGAAATAACGTTTTTATAAAGTAGTGCGTATTCAGATGCTGCCAAGTCATTTTTAAAATCAGCACAGGCATAGCTAAAAAGTACTTCCCGGTGACAGGTTCCTTTATTTTGTTGTTAGAATATTAGTTGAATAATGAGGTCGCGGGGTAATTCCAATGCGTGAGAATGGCATCTGTGTCTCTTCTTTCTTGTATAAATCGTATGTGTCACTAAGTTATTAATAAGTCTCAGCGTACAACATTATATTTGTATTTAGATCTCGTAGACAGGAAGGACGTAAATTCTGTATGAGGCCAAAAACACTTCCGCCCCTAAAATGAGACACAATTAGTTCTGTTTTATTCAGTAGATACTGTTGTGAATTGGGGGGGGGCTAACCTATATGCAGAATTCGAATAACTGCTGCTTTTCATCCGAAGTACAATCTGGTATTGTCGCTCATTTCCACCCGTAGCTAAGAGGTTACGTGGATCTCCTTCCTAAAGAAGGACTGTTGCCCCTTACAATAAATTGTTAAGAGTAACCTATCACCACCCCAAATATCGCAGACTCCCACGTGTAGGGGTTTGTGGATGATCAGGGGACTGGAATTTGCTCCTACCCCCACGGTTCCATAATATGACGCCCATCTCTGCCTACTCAATGTCCAGATCCTCGAGAGGAGGAGCTGGCAGCGGACGGTGTCAGAGAAGAGCTTCCTTATGTCCTGTGATGTGGCATAGTGGTCTTGCGATGGTACGCTAGTGGACCACTTGCTGCCTTTGCTCATACATAGTAAACAGCGTGATCTCGTTTTTAGCATACTCATATACCCCCCACAACGCCATTGGCTGTCGATCCTTCTCTCTGCCGATCTGACATTGAATAGTCCAGACCTGTGGCTCATACTTCAGGAATGGTGGGTCTATAGCAAAGTTCAAAGTGCTTTCCTGAATCTTACAGACAACCCCCTACACGGGGATGTGCTCTGATATATTTGGGGTGGTGAAAGGTCCTCCTTAACAATTTATTGATGAACAACAATTGTTCCTGAGAAGTAGATCCACGTACCTCTTTAAATACAAATGGTCACCTGTTCCGCTTTGTAAATTTGACAATGACAGTTGAATAAGTTCATCTGCTCTCATATATCCCATTGTCTGGATTTACGAACCATTGATACTTACATAATACTTACATTGTTGAGTTCTTTTTATGTCTTTAGTAACCAAAAGTGTAAACACAAGCAAGCTCTGGAAAGTTGGTAAACTCTCAAAAACTTCTCATAGCAACGATTATCCAAAGCTATGTCCCAATATTATTTTTAGATGTTTTTAGCCTCCAAAGTATCAACAATGTGCAGTTGCAACTCTAGTGTGGCTAAGGGTAGGCACATTTTATTTATTGGTGCATTGTCTAGTAAAGGCCCAATTGGACAGAGGTGGACCTGTCGCAAATGTAACTTTTTTCAGAATCAATACAAGTCGTGTTTGCTGGTACAGTTGGACGTTTGAGCTGTTGCCGATAGGCAATTTTGTTCAGGGGGGGGGGGGTGTAAACTTACTTCATGGGCAAGTGGATTTACCGGACCGAACCCAAGTGCTGAACTGACTCAGCATGTCCAGTCGAGTTCAGCGTTGGTCACAGGCGACAAATCCATTGTTGTTGTTGGTAGGGAATCCTACTTAGTCCGCTTTTCACACTACACTTGTGGGGACATATACAAACTGAGAGCTGGACATAACGTCCCCATAGACGGCTATGGCGACTGGCAGCACAACGTGGAACCGCACCATGCTTCTATCTTTTCCATACATACGGCTGGCCCGTACATCACATGGAGAGGGAAGGGGTGAGCAATGCTGCGTTATGCTCGCTTGGGTCGAACACACGGCTGTGAAAGTAGCCTTACGCGCTGTTAGTCCAATGGCTCTGCCAAGGTCAATGGAATCAACATTTGAACCCAAACCAGAAATCTTAAAAAACTTGTAGTTCGCTATAGCTTTTGTACTTTTCATAATGAATTCCTGTTGAAATTCTGCTCTTTAGTTTTCATTTGAAATTTTTTTGTTAAAACCTGTTGTCTATGTGGTTATTCAATTTCTAAAAAAAGTTCAATTGGAAAGACGAAAAAATCACTCTTGCTTGTCTGATAACTAAAAAAATAAGTATAATTGTGTTACGAAGATTATACGGTACGGTAAATAGGGATAACTAACGGATTAGTCTTTAACGAGAAGATTAACGTCTAATCCGTCTTCCTCATCTGAAAATATACTTTTTACCACTTCGACTTTGTTTCTAATCAGGGGACCTTTAATATCTACATTTGACAAAATTTATCACTTCCAGACGGAAGAGGCGGCCATTTTTATGGCTAAACCAATAAGAGTGAATTACCACATCAGAAAAAGAGGTTTAAAAACCTGATATTCACATTATCAGTGAATTGCGGCAAAGACTCTTTGGTTTTTGCCAATTGTAATGGTCTTTTGCATGAACCTAATTTTAATATTGATTTTTCAAGGTTTTTTTTTTTGGAGCAGTTTCGCTGCCTTTACCTTCCATTTCTTTCTTTTTTTTTTTCTTCTAGAACAGGGGGAGTGGCTTATGCCCTATAATTGTTCTCTCTTGCACAAACCTTGAAAATTTTCCTAAATTTTTCTGTGCAACAACAGCTCCCACTCGTAGAAGCCCTTAAAAGAAGCAAACAAACATGTGAAGGCACTAAGTCTCAGAACTAAGGAATCAATGAAAAAAACCAAGTGGAGGAAGAAAAAAAATAATATTGAGGATAAAAACAAAACAAAAAAATCTAATAATAAAGGTACGCAAATGCACATTATTAAATAATGTGAACATATATTTTAAAATCTAATGTTATTTTTTTCCAGTAATGGTAATGTATGCATAAGTGCAAGTCTACAGTATAAGCATAGATTTTGACTTTTTGGATCAAACCAAACTTTTATGTATTTAATTTTTTTTAAGTGAACTTTCACCAACACCTCTCTGTCTGCATCCATTAGTAGGTGTTGCTCCACTAATTTCCAGCACAGATTAAATTGTTTTTTTAGGCCATCCACCTTTAAACGTGACTTCCCAATTTACTGTCCATTAGCTTCTACTGTCTTTCGTCAGATGGGCAAGTGCCAGGCCCAGGCCTCAGCCAGGCCCACTACCTGGCAGTGGAGGCAAATTAGCATCTTTGTTGACAAAAATAAAACTACTAAGACAATGGGATGCACTATACAAAGAATGAATAGTTGAAGTTGGTGGGTGATGCTAGAACTGTAGCTTCATTATTGCAATTACCAAAAAAAAAAAAAAAAAACATAACTGCTGAACCGACTCACAGTCACTGGACCAGACATTGAGTATTAAAAATATGTAGTTCATTAGTTTTTCACTTTTGCACATTTACTATGATTTTCCTTTCCCGAATTTGGCATGTACTCTATGATTAGTTGACAATTTAATGCAATGTAAGTGCTCCGATTACCCCCTGCACTATGTCACCAGTGCCCACAGTTCTTCCTGGTTTTGTCTTTTGTCTAATAATAAAATAACATATATAATTCTTTACTTTATAGGGACACATATTACGTATGTTTTTGGAGTGTGGGAGGAAAAAAAAGGACGCCGGATGGAAACCCCTCGCAACACGAGAGAGCATACAAACTCTTTGCAGATGTTGACCTGGATGGACTTGGAAACCCGGACCCCAGCACTACAAGGCTGTAGTGCAACCACGGAGCCTCGTTTTAGCTACTTTCCATGCAATGTATGTAAATGCTTTTCAAATTCACAGCACCCAGGAATTAATGGTATCGTTATATTAATTTCTCTAAACACCGCTCCTTTACATCAACCTACAAAAATGCCTGCTCACCTTACATCTCTATAGCGCGCTTCATAGAAGAGTCATGATAAATGTGGAAATCCAACTTCCTGCCTTTTCCTTCATGATATTAGGCCATCAGAGGAGCTAGTTCACTCCCTTTCCACAAATACACCACAATACATTTAGTCCCTTAAAAGTTTGGCACTCTTTTACAAAGTTGTCCGGGTGCTTAACAATAATCCCTGAATTTTCATCAACTGTATTCAGCTTCCTGCTACTTACTTTTAGTGCTGTCTGCACACTCTCCGTAGATCTGTGTTTAGATGTCTGTGCTCGTCTGAATAGGATACGCTGCAGCCGTAGATTAGGACTCCTTCTCCTCCACATCACTCCCCTGTCCCTGTGTCGGTCAATGTGACGGACTGTGAGAGAGACAGTGGGAGACACCATTAGGACTGAATATAACAGATTTATTTAAAAAGTTTCCAACCCCTTTAAGAGTGCCCCTTCCACTCCTATGGTTGTCACCAAGAACATTATTTGCGGCCTGCCTGGAATGATCGGCTTCATCAGTTTTGTAGAGGATGAAGGTTCCCGAGGGGGGAGAGCTTGGACTTTCAACGGTTCCCTTTCTATTACATCTACTAATTTAACATATCAGTACAAAATGATTTTTTGAATGACGCACCAGTTTACACCCCGAAGAGGAACTTCACCTGAAGAAAGTTATTGTGCTTGATAGGTACTGTATAAACGGATTGGTACAAGAGAGTTTGTTTTATTGCCCCTAGTTCTCCTTACAGTTCTCTTATAAAAACATTAGCCCCAACATTTCCGAAAACTCATCCCCCTTTTCCTTGACTTTAAATGGGAGCTGCAAGTTGAAAAAGAAAGAGCAGCTTCTTTCTTCGAATAAATAGCGTTCACATCTGTCCATTGGTGGTGAGTGTGGTATTTGCAGTTCATCAAAATTCTTTCCTCTTTAAACAAAAATCTACAGCAACTTTGAACCTTACCGTTTAGGTATTGGCACTGGTGAGGCTGTCTATTCACACTGTCATGTGTGTTTGTAGCAGCAAGAGGCTGAGACAAATAAACGAAATACTCACCAATTCCCAACAGCCGGGCAGCTCCGCTTCCATCTTCAATGTCCTCGGCAGCTCCGTCTGCAGCGCCTCTTCTCCTTCAGGTCCGTCGCTAGGACCGCGACCTCCCCTACGCACGCCCGGCCTCACACAACTGTTACATCAGCAACTGTGATGTCACAGTTAGTACGCACGGCCTGTCGGCACATGAGACATCGCGATCCTAGCGCTGGCCTAAAGGAAAGAGGCGCTGCAGACGAGATTCCGCGGACCGCCCGCGACATGAAATTGAAAGCGGAGCTGCCCGTGCTTTTGGAATGGCGAGTACTGATTTTATATTTTTGGGGCTGGCAGGCTGGGGTATACAACGGTGGGCTGACCAGTCTGGCGTAACAACGGGGGGGCTGACAGGCTGGCTGTATACAACTGGGGGCTGACAGGAAGGCTGGCTGTAGACAACAGGGTGCTGTATATTTGGGAGGCTGTGAACCAATGCATTTCCCACCTCGTTTATACTCTATTCAATAGGTGTTTTTTTCCAGTTTTTTTGTTAATTAGGGGTCTTGCTTGATCTCGAGGCTATGCTGGTATAATACGCTTTTAGGCAAGCTAGATTCTGCTGCTATCAATTCATTTAAATTTAAATGTCTTGTCTCAATTATTCAGGGTAAATTTCCTTCATTAGTTTTTCCTCAGGGAGATAAAAAACGGCTAGAACCCGCCAGATTCTGCCGAGTTTTGTAGCCATTTTACACAAAGGTGCCCATTTTTGGGCATTTTTTTCTAGGGCACCAACATTTGTTTTAGGAGGAAACTTGCTAACCAATGGAAGTGTGAATAATTAGACTAAAGAAAGTTAGACTTTGACAAATTCCACACATCATATACACATAACCTACATTTCACAAATTGCCAGAAAACACTCTGATTTACCAGATTTGGCAGTGCATAAAATGTACAAAACTGGTGTAAATGTATAAATAAGCCTGAAGCGCAATACCTATAGTACGATTTGGTTGTCTTAGAAACAACTTTTTAATAGACTGATCTAATCCCCCTTTAGGACGTTTTTTGATTTTTTTTTTCTAAATCCCTACAATGGACTTTATGTTCAAACTAAAATTTCAGGTTAAGATACATTGGGGTACATGAATAAAGCATTTTACAGGCAATCTTACGATCCAGGCCACACAGGACACAAACCGTACCTGACCTCCCATGATCCCCACGGCGGCTCCATTTTGGGTTTGAACCGATTTCTGGTGTAAAAACGAGGTCGTTGGAGCAACTTGTGGACTAATTTACAGCCTCCAGCCGCGTTCGGATGGTGCACCCATCTTCGTTGTAAGGGAGGCCTGTGGGATGTTCCAGCTAAGTGGTTTTTATTACAGCTCGTTACCTGCGTTACCCCTATAACACCACAACATTCCCTAGTCCTGCAGTAAGAAAATCTGCAAAAGGGTTTTTATTTTATAGTTTGTCAATGTTTTGCATGCCTGGACAGGAAAGTACTTTATTCATAACCCTTTCCTTGTAAGATACAGTCAAGTTGGTGGAGGATCTGTAACTAGCATTCAGCACCCCTCCTCCTGCTAGCCAAGCCATTTGACCCCCACCCTCCCCTATTGTCGAACATCACTCTCTGCTCACCCTGCTGCGCATGTGCACTGCTCCTCTGATCTCGACTATCGACCTCCATATACCCAGCCTGGTTAATCTCCCCCACTCCTTTAGGAGGCAGAGAGGAGAAGACCAGTACTATTAACGAGACCGAGTCGCTCCAATGTCTCATTAGGCCTCTAGGCGACAGAGCCGCAGTTGCCCCTTCGCAGTAACTCCCATGGCAGCATTAAAAATTCCGAAAGCTAAAACAGTTTCCTGTTTCCTAAAATATTCCGAGTTTATCTCCCAAACACTCCCTCATGGTTATTTTACATAAAGACCACATTACACCTTATGGATTCTTTATGTACATCCCTTATGTGGGCCACCTAGCAGCTCTGGGCCCTGTCACTTGCCCAGTTCTGGATCAACACTGTTTTAGGCATGCTACAATGTTGAGAAAATATAAAACCCTTTTGCAGACTTGAAAACTGCAGGACCAGGGTTATTTTGTTGGTTTTGTAGGGGAAGTGAGCAACAGGTTTCCCGTTAAGTAAATGGGTGCTGTGTTTCATTACATTTCCCCCTACCCACGCAAATGGTGGGACGTCTAAGAAAGGAAATTTTTTTTTGTTTTCTAGACAATCATTTAAGTAACCAATTACTTTCTGTTGTAAATAACTATGAAGATGCAATGCTATTTTTTAAATACTGAAAACATTGAAATAATAAAGGACAGGATTTCTTCAAACTCTTTAATTTCCAAAAGGCAGAAAACAGAAGCATTGTAGATTCCAACGATTCTGCCTGTTTTTTGCGGTCTTTGCTGAAAATCCACTCAACAAACTCCTTTTTCCCAAAGACAAAAACAAAAAATACAAAATAAAATGCCCCTTACAAAAAAAAAAAAAATTAAAACGACTTGAGAAAGGATTTTTGTCTCACTTAATGCTTTATGCGGAGAACATGCATTTCCTGAATCATCATGAATAAGCTTAGCCTTAAAGAGAAATCTAAAACCGTTGCCTCAAACACCCACCGCAAGGAGTGTATCTTGAAAGGCCATGTTACAACGCCCAAATATAAACCGGGTTTAATAACTAACGCGGTATCTTCACACCTACCCGCTAGAGTCCATGTTTGCTTAAACAACCAGGTTCTGGCAATAAAACCTAAAACAAACAAAAAAAAGCATCTACATTCATATGATTCCTAACAAATTTATCCATATCTCAAGATTACAACGGCCCGCCACTCTGTAATTGTAGCTGCCGTTATATTTTTGGGAAAGGGAACCGTCCCACGTCTTGAAAGGTACATGCGCTTCATCCAGGTGTGACAAGGGTACAGTATCTTCTCGCTGATCTGTCGTTCAAACTCTGATTTTACGGCAGGAACGCTGATTGGTCTGAAAGCCAAAGACAAAGAGAGCTTCAGTTCACACACAAACTTGTAGACTTAGCGTTCGCCGGCCACCTAGAAGACAAACGACATACAAGTATTAGAATGGGGTCTCTTTAAGAAAGAAAAGATACAATACTACAGAAGTACATATTAACAAAACAAAAAAAAAAAAATGTATCTAATCACAGTAGATAGATCATTCAGACCAACGGAAATTACCATCAAAATCCGCACTAAACCAGGGCACTTACTTCATAGACCCCTGCAACTGTGACTGTGGTCATCTTCTTCTTATGCATGTTATCCATGGCTCCTTCCTTCTAAAATCAACTTTTAAAATTATTCTAATGTTTCTGAAAATCTACTGGAGTGGTTCTCAGCGCCCCCATCGCCCTGCAATTCACAGGGGCTGTTACAGTTGTCTCCCCTCTCCTCTCTGCTCCCTCACAGTCCCCTATGTTCCTTGTAGCAATGTAGCTGCAGTGCAGGGCTCAGTAACGTCCACCAAAACCTTTGGACTCATTAGCATAATTTTGAATTTGATTTTAGAAGGAAGGAGTACCGTGGACAACAAATATTGGCCCGTACTTTCTATTGATTGGATTATAAGCCTGTTCCCTGGTTTATCATTCTTCATTTGATGGCAAGATTTCCTTGAAAAAGATCACCATCACATATTTTACCGCCATGAAACTACTAAACCCCCTAATGTAGAGTATAAAGTGTTGTTTCTAGAATTTCCCTCTGATGTTAAATCTCACCTATCTTATGTAAAAAAACAACAAAAAACATTCCAAATTCATGTGAAATTAGCAGATTCACTTCTGACTGAGAGGAGTCAAGTGTCGTTTGTGTTCTAAGTGAGGGTGCGGTCACAACACGTGCGTTTTAAAAAACACATGGCAAGAGCTGTTGAGGATTTGCAATTAAAACATCTGTTACAAAACGCAGCCATTACGCAATGTTACGCTGTGCTGACCATAAGCGTTAACATTTGCGTTTTTGTAAACACAAGTGTTAACATCTGTTTATTCGCAAACACTCAACAGCTATTGCAATGTGTTGTTAAACGCATGCCTTAACGCAACATGTGACCGCACCTCAGTCTTTCTACTTTTGTTATATTAATAGTCAATATTTTTAGTCTCAGAAAACCACTTTCATGGAACATCTAGTGTTCATAAGAATATCATAAAGAGGGATGGATAGATGGAGGGAGAAGAGGGGATGGATACACATATATACTTACACACGTATAAACATACCACACACACGCTCTTATAGATAATATATGTCCTACATCACCTCTTTTTATGGCAGTTGTCAATCAAGTTTTAGGAGTCAATTTGTTGTGTGCCAAGAAGTTATTACACATGTTTTTCCCTGATATCTTTAACTTTTTGCATGATCCCCTTCCGTAGTAATAGCGGCAGCGACCGGCTGAACTTGGCATAGTTCATTGCTGTCCGGTTTTTTCCTGCATGCCCAGAGTACTGCAAACTTGCAAAAATAGTCATGAGCGTCAAAACAAACTGTAAACAAGCCCAAATAGCAAGAAAGATGTTAACTTGACAACAATCCTTTCCTTCCCTTCTTGAAAAGGTCTAATATGCCTATAGGCAATACATACAGCTCGCCTATGCTACATAAACTGCCCAGGATCACCCCGCGGTGACATTCGAGAACAGAAGAGAACTAATCCACTGTATGCATGAGATAAATGTTGGGGGAGAAGATACAGGGCCATTTATTTTTACATACCATTGTTCGCTTGGCTTAGTTTGTGAAATGCTTGGCAATGTAAACTGTAACTTCTCCAAAAATATCATTTTTACTTAGAGGGGTCTGCCCAAAGCAAAAGTCTATCTCTATGTCCACGTCTCTATTCGTCTCATTTACACTTCTGTAACCTCTAGGACAGTGATGTCGACCATTTAGAGACGAGTGCCGACATGAGACCCTAAAACACACAACTTTCCCAAAGTGCCACACGGCCAATTTAGGCAGTAACAAACTATTGCTACTCAGAATCCTTTGAGCTCCAATCCGCCCTGTCCACACCTTCTCATCTTCATACAGGACTAAGCCTAGGATTGGTCACTACTTGGACTGCCTGAACTGCAAAGGTTCCATGTCAGCAACTCTGTGCCTGGGAGACAGCCCGAGTGCCCACAGAGAGGTCGCTGAGTGCCATCCTCTGGCACCATTGCATAGGTTCGCCACCACTGCCCTAGGAGTTGTTATAACGTGGCAAATCTGTATTGGACTGTAGGAGTCTTATAAAAGGGACCCATCAATGGTTTGAGTCCCCTAAATCGCCAGCACGCAGCTTTTTCCTACATGAGAAACAGTTGTTGTTTTGTGTTTTGTGTTTTTCCCCAAGAATGGTGGATTTCCTTTTTAAAGAACAAAATTTAGAATGTAGTAATCTGTTATTTGTTTTTATGCTTTGTGAACCAAACATAACCTTTGAGAATATGTATTTACACTGATGCAGAACTATTTTTTGTTTAACCCTAAACCAGTGGTTTGGATCAAAAACAATTATAAATAAAGGAAATT
Organism: Engystomops pustulosus; assembly: GCA_019512145.1. Classification (NCBI taxonomy): domain Eukaryota; kingdom Metazoa; phylum Chordata; class Amphibia; order Anura; family Leptodactylidae; genus Engystomops; species Engystomops pustulosus. Next base: position 28,008,941 of record CM033646.1, on the reverse strand, counting down.
GGGAAAGCTGGGTTGGTTCTGGCTGCTCATACATAAAAAAACACTTACTTCCACATACACAAGACTGCCTGAACTGTCCAGACTGGCCTAATCACCCGAGCTTGATTACTCATACACAGCATCTGGGGGTGGTGCAGCACCAATTGATTAACTTCTGCCTGTCATGGACAACACAGTGATTACATATACTACTCTGCTTATGCTGGCAGGAACAAGGCTGGAGCAGTGCACAATTAGGGTGAAGAGAACCCGGGCAGCTACAGAGCTTCATTACAAATTTTATATTGTTTTTTTTTTTAGCAAAACCACTCAGTTCAGGATTAAACAAATATGTTTTCTGCATCAGTGTCGCCACAGCATTTCCAAGGCTCTTTGGGTCTAACGCATCAAATCAATTAGATTCTCTTTAAATATTTATACAGCTGTACACAATGAAGGTTTTTACTTTACTCGAGGAGAGATTTGGTGCTAGCCCCCCCCCCCCCCCCAGAACTGTAGCTTCATTGACTGTTACGCTGTAGGAGCACATCCCCCTTCCTCTGACTGCTGTAATCTCACACAGTGGGAGGTGGAAAATGCTGAGGGAGTGGAACGGGAGAGGGAGACAGTGAAGATACAGCACAGAGAGGCTCTCGTAACATGCAACAGAACCCTTCTTAATCATTATCATTGTTATTATCAATTGTAATTGGAAAAGTTGATTTTAGAAGGAAGGAGGCCATGAATTACAAATATAAGATTACCACAGTCACACTGCCTGGATCTATGAGTAATAGCTGGATCATGCTGGATCATGATGGATTTTGATGGTAGATGTCCTTTAAACAAAGGTCCAGTTTATAAAAAAACTGGTGTCACCCTTACACGTCAACTTTCTACTGCCCAACTGGAGGTGTCAAGAAAGCACGAGAGGACCACACTGCAGACGCGGGGAGCTGGAGAATAGTGAGCGACTTTTTTACTTCCATCGCCCAGTTTCTGCCAGAATTTTCCATTATAAAATTACTTTAATCCTCACAAAGTTGCAAGATTGAACATTTGCTGACTACAGCCTGCAGTCACAGTTATGTCTCTTTTAATCCACTTAAAAATTTTGAAATCTGGTGGATCTAGGACATTGTGATGACAAATACTTAGACGGAAACATGAAATCAGCATATTTTAAAAGTGAAATAAATTGTGGTTATCTGAGTGACGTTACTAAGTGACAGGATACGATGATCTTCCGCCTTTTACGGCTCGGCAGATAATGTACTTCTAGTACTAAAAAATAACAGATAAAAATCCTAATTTTTATCGTAACCTTGAGAAATAATGCAATTTAAATTTTCCAGACTTTTGTGCCTTTCTATTAATTTTACAGTTTTGTCCCTTCTTTCATCTTTTAAGTTTTTTTTATCGAACATAATTTATATCTTTCACCTCCTATCAAAGACCAGGTATAAGGAAATCAATATTAATTCTATCAAGAAGTGACCAGCGATATAATACATCTCTTTATAAGAGTGATTGAGAAGTGCAGTCGAGGAGGGGGAGGACTGTGTGTCTCTGTCATTAGAGCTCATCTATTCAGCAGAATGCTTCCCCAGAGTATTCCTGTGATATTCATGCCAGCAGTTTTCTCTGTGGTTTCTGAGGATCATGAAATATTACAGTGATCAATAATAGCCTGTAACTGGCAGCCATCTGACTCCACATATAACGTTCCTATCATTGGACAGGGCGGGGGGGCACTGCTCCCTTCCACCAGCAATGTTGGTACAGAGATAGTCTGTGGTTGTTTGGGGAAAAAGAAGCCTGTTTTTAATTTGGCAAGAAAAAAAATGCCACTCTTGTCATCAGGTTGTGCTCGGTTTTGTAGCTGGACTACATGTATTTCAAACTTCATAGATTGTAAGCTCTTGTGAGCAGACCCCTCATTCCCCTGACTATGTTATTGCAATATAATCTAATGTCATAGCTCATTAGACTATGTACCACATTATCTATAAAGCCATGCAGAATATGATGTCTCTATATGCTATATACATGTCATAAGCAATAACCAAAACAATGATCTTTTAATCACATTGTAAATGTCCAGATAAATCTGAGTGCATTAGTAACAGTAAAATGACTGTCTATTCCGATCCTGTTTGTTCAATACTGCTACTCTCATCCTGTATATATGAGCACAGCGCGGTCTTACTACAACTACCCTATACATATGGACATAGCACAGTACTACTACACCTATCCTGTATATATGGACACAGCACAGTACTACTTCTCCTATCCCGTATATATGGACACAGCACAGTACTACTTCTCCTATCCTGTATATATGGACACAGCACAGTACTACTTCTCATATCCTGCATATATGGACACAGCACAGTACTACTACTCCTATCCCGTATATATGGACACAGCACAGTACTACTACTCATATCCTGTATATATGGACACCGCACAGTACTACTTCTCCTATCCCGTATATATGGACACAGCACAGTACTACTACTCCTATCCTGTATATATGGACACAGCACAGTACTACTTCTCATATCCTGCATATATGGACACAGCACAGTACTACTACTCCTATCCCGTATATATGGACACAGCACAGTACTACTACTCATATCCTGTATATATGGACACAGCACAGTACTACTTCTCCTATCCCGTATATATGGACACAGCACAGTACTACTACTCATATCCTGTATATATGGACACAGCACAGTACTACTTCTCATATCCTGCATATATGGACCCAGTACTACTACTCACATCCTGTATATATGAGCACAGCGCGGTCTTACTACAACTACCCTATACATATGGACACAGCACAGTACTACTACACCTATCCTGTATATATGGACACAGCACAGTACTACTTCTCCTATCCCGTATATATGGACACAGCACAGTACTACTACTCCTATCCTGTATATATGGACACAGCACAGTGCTACTTCTCATATCCTGCATATATGGACCCAGTACTACTACTCACATCCTGCATATGGAAACACATACTCTAATTCTGTATATATGTATATATTACTCTTAACTAGCATATTTGGGCACAGCACAGTACGACTACTCTTATTCTGCATGTATGGACACATAACAGTACTACTACTCTTATCCTGCATATATGGACACAGCAAAGTACTACTACTCTTATCCTGTATGTAGAAGCACAACAAAGTACTACTACTCTAATTCTGCATATATGTGTATATTACTCTTATCTTGCATGTACGGGCACAACACAGTACGAATACTCTTATCCTGCATGTAGGGACACAGAAAAGTACTACTACTCTTATTTTGTATAGATGAGCACAGCACAGTCTTTCTACTCCTATATTTCTACTCATATACATATGGACACAGCACAGTAATACTTCTCCTATCCTGTATATATGGACATAGTACTACTACTCATATCCTGTATATACGTGAGTATAAGCCGACCCGAGTATAAGCCGAGACCCCTAATTTTACCACCAAAACTGGGAAAACCTATTGACTCGAGGTTAAGCCGAGGGTGTAGTATACAGCTAGCCAGACCCCATGTAGTATACAGACAGCCCATATAGTATACACCAGCCCCATGTAGTATACAGCCAGCCCCATGTAGTATACAGCCAGCCCCCATATAATATACAGCCAGCCCCCATGTGATCTGCCAGCGGGTGCACACTATGAGGCGGCAGTGTCGCTGCTGATGACGTCATCAGCGGCGACACCGCCGCATCATAGTGCGCGGCTCATAGGTCAACGGCTTGAAGATGCGCTAGTGAGTGCGAAACGGCCCGTCGCCGTCATTCTCCAATGTTTCCCCTGTATTGCACCGGTTCTTGAATAAAAGAAGTAGTTCTACACGCATGGTGAATGCCGCCTTCTCTTCTTACATGTATGCTCATTTATTACAGGGGGCACCATATGATTGAAATGGGGGTGCTGTGTGCATTCATTCATTATGGGGGTTTTCTAAACATATAAATTAGAGGGCTCTGTACATACTGTATGTAAAATCATTTGGGATATGCATATGTATATAGGAATCGGGATTTGGTCCTGGGGCAGTGTTTCTGTATGAAGCACAGTTCTAGTACTTTACTTATTTGGGGGGAGCAATGTCTAAGCTAACATAACAGGATAGTGCGGAATATTCTATAATCCATACGTGAATGCGTGCCTATAATATGCGTGTAATATTTTTTATTTGTGGGTGGCTGTTTATGCTAAAAATTGTATGCTAAAAAATTGTATGTATTTTAATAACTACGGAAGGAAGAGGGAATTTTTTGAGATCTGCCCTGTACAACAAAATACCTAGAAACTGCCCTGTTTCTAATATCAGCTGGAAAGAATCACCAGCAAATTTTTAAGTTCCTTTCATCAACCTGAACAATGTTCTCCCATCTCTACATTTAAAACTTTGGAAACCTCCGTAAACACATATTCCTCACTCCAGTCCGTTTTGATGGAAATCTGGTTATACTTGTACATATTGTGGCATGCGACAACTATAAATAGGCTCAGCACTGTGGCTTGGCAAGTCTTCATCATAAATTATCTCCATAGTCAATTGTAGCCTGGAAAGCATCATGCCTGTTTCCAATTTCCAAGGACAGTACCAAGTTTTAAAGATTTGTTCCCTTGAAACATTTTCCTCTGTGAATTTTACATGATTTTTATTTTGTTCTCATTGTGAATATTCACGTTATTGTGAATATTCATCATCGGGGGGACGGTGGGGTGGGGGCTAGCGGGGCCCTCATTCCTTCATATGACCATATTAATACTCATTTCTTATTTTGTCTGAATATGTTCCCCTTGCAGCAAATCAGAATATGATGGAGCTATATAAATAAAGATTTTTTATAAATATGTTTGGGAACATTAATCCATTAATCTGTAACCTTTCCAATCACCCATCTCATAAAAGGACTGTCGGACAGCTTTCTATTGCTTGCCTTAAGTCCTTCCGATCTTCTTTTGGATCTTCTGATCCTTGCTTGTCTTCGGATTATCTATTTGTCTCTTAATTCTGTACTTGTCCTCTTGGTTTTCACCCATATGCCAATTCTTCATTGTTTGTTCTGTTTTTGGTCACAGTGTTTTCCCCTTGGCTCATGAAGTGAATGTCGACCAGTTGTCACCTACCGGCTAGGGTAGATTAGGCAAGTAAGTAGGGACATCTAGTTTCTAGCTGTAGATTTCACTGTCTGTGTCTGTCCTACCCTTTTCTATCTTATAGGTCATTCCCAAACAACAGCAGTACAGCTGCAGAATTTAGATTTAAAATACAGGCGGTCCCCTACTTAAGAACACCTGACTTACAGACGACCCCTAGTTACAAACGGACCTCTGGATATTGGTAACTTACTGTACTTTAGCCCTCGACTACAAATATCAGCTGTAACAGTTATCAAATGTGCCTTCAATGAAGCTTTATTATTAATCCTGGTTCTTATGACAACCCAACATTTTTTAAATCCAATTGTCACAGAGACCAAAAAAATTTTGTCTGGGGTTACAATTATAAAATATACAGTTCTGACTTACATACAAATTCAACTTAAGAACAAATCTACAGAACCTATCTTGTACGTAACCCGGGGACTGCCTGTATAATAATAGTAATGGCCTTCAAAGGTTGATATTTCCTCTGTGTCGTGTAAGCATTTTACGTGATGCACTTACATTATAAGTATAGTGTCACATCCCCACATATCACACTACACGTATTAGTAATGACAGGCGTGCTGAGTCCTGCTCTACCTGTGGATGAGGCCTTATTGTGATACTAGTAATGGAATCCTCGCTTTTCCGTTTCCTGCTGACATCCACTTGTTTACTTATTGCATTAATTTCTGAAGCCAAATCCATATCCATATTCCCATACGTGCAAACAGCTCTTAAATGTTATTTTGCCTTCTGCTTTATAAAGTGTAGAGGAGCAAGAAATATGGATTTACTAAGACAAAACAAACTTCAATAGACCATGGTAAAGGGAAACCGGACAGATCCTGGCTCACATATAACCTAAACATATGTAATGCACTCGAAATAAGGGGAATAGTGGATTTGCTCTTGTCCAGTTTTACCACCCAACACCTACCAGACCTTATCTAGGAAAGCCTTTCCCCTACAAGGCCATATGCTTAGCTTATGTGTGACCCAAGAGGTGACATATTCCCTCATTGTATATTTTTAAGCAACATAATAACTGGTTTTCATCTATTTTAAGACTTTACATTTAAGCATCAAATTGAGACATCACAACTTTTTCCATACGTTTAAAGGGGTTGTCCACTTCCAGATAATAATTAATATTGTTTGTGTAACAAAAAGCTACACAGTTTTCCAATATATTTTCTGTATCAATTCCTCACTGAGGCTGCAGAGATATACTAAGTGGCTCTGTCCTTTTAGAATATCCAACACCTGGTGTAGGTTTGCGCTATAATCTGCTCCAGGATTCTACGTCAGGCCTTCCATGGTGTAGGAATGTGCTATAATCTGCACCAAGATTCTAGTCAGGCCCTCCCTGGTGTAGGATTGCTCTATAATCTGCACCAGGAATTGCTACTTTATTAAGGCTTCTATGTCATTACAAGCCTTGATAAATGCTCCCAATCGTTTAAAGTGAGGTAAACCACTATAAACCAATTACAAATGCGATTCCTTGCAGTAAGCAGAGGTAACATCCCCTTTGGATTTCAGTCAGGTAAGCTGTGGTACTGTGACACCCCAAGGAAATATTATAACATATACATTCGTCATATAACATTTTTAGGTCAGGAAGATGCTGTGACTTTATAAGCGGGTTCAGTTTTGTAAGCTTAGGGGTGGACATTCCATATTTACCACCAGGTGGTCCCATAAATGTGCAGTCAAATGTCTTAACAATGACCTGTTATGTACCGAAGCTTTACCATGCTAGAGCGTCTATGAAATGTGTTGGTTGGAGTAGTCGAGAGATACGTTAGTGGTATGTAGGTACACTTGGTACATTCTCATTTATAGGTCCTGGTGCAGTCCAGAGGTTCCTCTCGAGAATAAATTATCATAATATTATTATATCTCTTTAATAATGATAAGTTCAAGTTTAGTTTGCCAAGTTCATCCGGACACAAACCCTAAACTCAGGCATCACAGTTTTGGAGTATATATATATGTGGTGAACTGGCCACTGGTAGGTAAGCCCCCACAATCAGTGATGGCACCAATTATTAACCCTTTAAATTCCTACGGCACCTGCTCACCACCATTTGCCCTGGGATCGTCGCTCCCATTGACGGAGCAATGATTTTAAGGAAAATTATGCCGAGCATAAGCCACCGACATTAAATGCCCTACCCTCCCAGTTTAACAGTGGGGGTGAGCCCAATCCCGAATGCCTGGCAGAAGTTCTCGTCCACTCCTTACTCTTTAATTTTTATATATTTTTATATTATATATACACTCACCGGCCACTTTATTAGGTACACCTGTCCAACTGCTCGTTAACACTTAATTTCTAATCAGCCAATCACATGGCGAAAACTCAGTGCATTTAGGCATGTAGACATGGTAAAGACAATCTCCTGCAGTTCAAACCGAGCATCAGTATGGGGAAGAAAGGTGATTTGAGGCCTTTGAACGTGGCATGGTTGTTGGTGCCAGAAGGGCTGGTCTGCGTATTTCAGAAACTGCTGATCTACTGGGATTTTCACGCACAACCATCTCTAGGGTTTACAGAGAATGGTCCGAAAAAGAAAAAACATCCAGTGAGCGGCAGTTCTGTGGGCGGAAATGCCTTGTTGATGCCAGAGGTCAGAGGAGAATGGGCAGACTGGTTCGAGCTGATAGAAAGGCAACAGTGACTCAAATCGCCACCCGTTACAACCAAGGTAGGCAGAAGAGCATCTCTGAACGCACAGAACGTCGAACTTTGAGGCAGATGGGCTACAGCAGCAGAAGACCACACCGGGTGCCACTCCTTTCAGCTAAGAACAGGAAACTGAGGCTACAATTTGCACAAGCTCATCGAAATTGGACAGTAGAAGATTGGAAAAACGTTGCCTGGTCTGATGAGTCTCGATTTCTGCTGCGACATTCGGATGGTAGGGTCAGAATTTGGCGTCAACAACATGAAAGCATGGATCCATCCTGCCTTGTATCAACGGTTCAGGCTGGTGGTGGTGGTGTCATGGTGTGGGGAATATTTTCTTGGCACTCTTTGGGCCCCTTGGTACCAATTGAGCATCGTTGCAACGCCACAGCCTACCTGAGTATTGTTGCTGACCATGTCCATCCCTTTATGACCACAATGTACCCAACATCTGATGGCTACTTTCAGCAGGATAATGCGCCATGTCATAAAGCTGGGATCATCTCAGACTGGTTTCTTGAACATGACATTGAGGTCACTGTACTCAAATGGCCTCCACAGTCACCAGATCTCAATCCAATAGAGCATCTTTGGGATGTGGTGGAACGGGAGATTCGCATCATGGATGTGCAGCCGACAAATCTGCTGCAACTATGTGATGCCATCATGTCAATATGGACCAAAATCTCTGAGGAATGCTTCCAGCACCTTGTTGAATCTATGGCACGAAGAATTGAGGCAGTTCTGAAGGCAAAAGGGGGTCCAACCCGTTACTAGCATGGTGTACCTAATAAAGTGGCCGGTGAGTGTATACATATTATATATATTTTATATTTTAATATAATAGATTTATATACATATGTCAAACTTTTTCTATGAGAAATATCATATTTGAACCTACAACAGCAAACTTTCTCTCTAAATCTATGGAAAGTAGGATGTTTCGACAATTAAGGCAATCATATAATTCATGCTAATTTCTAAATTGTTTCAGAGTTCTGAAAATTTCCAATATTGGGATGATCTCAGTTCTGATGTACCAGGCGCCAGCTTTACAATGTCCCCCATTAAGGAGCTGGTTAATAATCTTTATGGGAGCTTATATTAAAGAATAGTAAAAAAAAAAGGCCAATTCTCATTGACCTAAGAAAGGCCCAGCGACATTATCTTCTATTCTTTTCTTGATTGAATCGCTTTCAGGCTGGGTTTAGGTGGCTGGAAATTGTCCAGTTCTTATCAAATTGAAGCAAATTAATTTTATTGCAGGATATTAAATATTGTGATGTTCTTGAGAGGCATTAGGTGATTGTTCACTTTTTGTGGTTGAACTTCACTTTCCGATCACCTACATTCAGGATGAAGTCTGCGTAATGTAACGTATGAAGCCTAGTATGTTCTGTAAAACAATGGGGTTGGTGATGATGATGGGGGGAATAGTTATTATGATGATTTTTACTTGCAATACTCAAAGAATAGGATTCAGCCAGCAACTTCACTCCAATACAGACAGTCCCCGGGTTACATACAAGATAGGGTCTGTAGGTTTGTTCTTAAGTTGAATTTGTATGTAAGTCAGAACTGTATATTTTATCATCGTAACCTCAGACAGAATTTTTTTGGTCTGTGTGACAATTGGATTTTAAAAATGTTGAATTGTCATAAGAACCAGGATTAATAATAAAGCTTAATTGCAGACACCTCTGATATCTATTGTAGCTCTTTATTGTAGCCTAAGTAAATTACCAACATCAAGATTTCCATTTGTAATTAGGTGTCGTCTGTAAGTCGGGTGTTCTTAAGTAGGGGACCACCTGTATCAGCGGGTTCCAGTTTTGTAAGCTTAGGGTTGGACATTCCAATTTACCACCAGTGGTCCCATAATGTGCAGTCAAATGTCTTAACATGACCTGTTATGTACCCAAGCTTTACCATGCTAGAGCGTCTATGAATGTGTTGGTTGGAGTAGTCGAGAGATACGTAGTGGTATGTAGGTACACTTGGTACATTCTCATTTATAGGTCCTGGTGCATGTCCAGAGGTTCCTCTCGAAATTAAATTATCATAATATTATATATCTCTTAATAATGATAGTCAAGTTTTTATTTGCCAAGTTCATCCGGACACAAACCCTAAACTCAGGCATCACGTTTTGGAGTATATATATATGTGGTGAACTGGCCACTGGTAGGTAACCCCCACAATACAGTGATGGCACCAATTATTAACCCTTTAAATCCTACGGCACCTGCTCAACACCATTTGCCCTGGGATCGTCGCTCCCATTGACGGGAATGATTTTAGGAAAATTATGCCGAGCATAAGCCACCGACATTAAATGCCCACCCTCCCAGTTTAACATGTGGGGTGAGCCCAATCCCGAATGCCTTGCAGAAGTTCTCGTCCACTCCTTACTCTTTAATTTTTATATATTTTTATATTATATATCACTCACCGCGTCCACTTTATTAGGTACACCTGTCCCTGCTCGTTAACCCTTAATTTCTAATCAGCCAATCACATGGCGAAAACTCAGTGCATTTAGGCATGTAACATGGTAAAGACATCTCCTGCAGTTCAAACCGAGCATCAGTATGGGGAAGAAAGGTGATTTGAGGCCTTTGAACGTGGCCATGGTTGTTGGTGCCAGAAGGGCTGGTCTGCGTATTTCAGAAACTGCTGATCTACTGGGATTTTTCACGCACACCATCTCTAGGGTTTACAGAGAAGGTCCGAAAAAGAAAACACATCCAGTGAGCGGCAGTTCTGTGGGCGGAAATGCCTTGTTATGCCAAGGTCAGAGGAGAATGGGCAGACTGGTTCGACTGATAGAAAGGCAACAGTGACTCAAATCGCCACCCTTACAACCAAGGTGGCAGATAGCATCTCTGAACGCCCGAGAACGTCGAACTTTGAGCATGGGCTACAGCAGCAAGACCACACCGGGTGCCACCCTTTCACGCTAAGAACAGGAACCGAGCTACAATTTGCACAAGCTCACTGAAATTGGACAGTAAGAAGATTGGAAAAACGTTGCCTGGTCTGATGAGTATCGATTTCTGCTGCGACATTCGGATGGTAGGGTCAGGAATTTGGGCGTCAACAACATGAAAGCATGGATCCATCCTGCCTTGTGGTGGTGTTGTCATGGTGTGGGGAATATTTTCTTGGTACTCTTTGGGCCCCTTGGTACCAATTGAGCTCGTTGCAACGCCACAGCCTACCTGAGTATTGTTGCTGACCATGTCCATCCCTTTATTCCACAATGTACCCCACATCTGTGATGGCTACTTTCAGCAGATAATGCGCCATGTCATAAAGCTGGGATCTCTCAGACTGTTTCTTGAACATGACATTGAGGTCACTGTACTCAATGCCCTCCACAGTCACCAGATCTCAATCCAATAGAGCATCTTTGGGATGTGGTGGAACGGGAGATTCGCATCATGGATGTGCAGCCGACAAATCTGCTGCAACTATGTGATGCCATCATGTCAATATGGACCAAAATCTCTGAGGAATGCTTCCAGCACCTTGTGTGAATCTATGGCACGAAGAATTGAGGCAGTTCTGAAGGCAAAAGGGGGTCCAACCCGTTACTAGCATGGTGTACTCAATAAAGTGCCCGGTGAGTTTATATATATTATAATTATTTTATATTTTAATATAATAGATTTATATACATATGTCAAACTTTTTCCTATGAGAAATTTCATTTTGAACCTACAACAGCAACTTTCCTCTCTAAATCTATGAAAGTAGAATGTTTCGACAATTAGGGCAACATATAATTCATGCTAATTCTAAATTGTTTCAGAGTTCTGAAATTCCAATATTGGGATGATCTCAGTTCTGATGTACCAGGCGCCAGCTTTCCAATGTCCCCCATTAAGACTGGTTAATACTTTATGGGAGCTTATCTAAAGATATTAAAAAAAAGGCCATTCTCATTGACCTAAGAAGGCCAGCGACATTATCTTCTATTCTTTTCTTGATTGAATCGCTTTCAGGCTGGGTTTAGGTGGCTGGAAATTGTCCAGTTCTTATCAAATTGAAGCAATTTAATTTTATTGCAGATATTAAATATTGTGATGTTCTTGAGAGGCATTAGGTGATTGTTCACTTTTTGTGGTTGAACCTTCACTTTCCGATCACCTACATTCAGGATGAAGTCTGCGTATGTACGTATGAAGCCTAGTATGTTCTGTAAAACAATGGGGTTGGTGATGATGATGTGGGGGAATAGTTATTATGATGATTTTTACTTGCAATACTCAAAGAATAGGATTCAGCCAGCAACTTCACTCCCAATACACAGTCCCCCGGGTTACATACAAATAGGGTCTGTAGGTTTGTTCTTAAGTTGAATTTGTATGAAGTCAGAACTGTATATTTTTTCATCGTAACCTCAGACAGAATTTTTTTGGTCTGTGTGACAATTGGATTTTAAAAAATGTTGAATTGGTCAAAGAACCAGGTTAATAATAAGCTATGTGCATAATTGCCGACACTCTGATATCTATTGTAGCTGTTTATTGTAGCCTAAGGATAAGGTACAGTACATTACCAACATCAAGATTCCTTTGTAACTAGGTGTCGTCTGTAAGTTGGGTGTTCTTAAGTAGGGACCACCTTATATCACATGTGTTTACCCGCAGATCCCAACCTTCCTATTAGAATAAAATACTATTCTACATCTAGATCTTATGTGGTATTATACTGTAAAATAGGTCCACTACCACTAGAATACAACAGGCAGGTAAGGTAGTGTGTCAATCCCCAAAGTTTCCACAGCAGACTTGCCAAGGTTCTGACAAGGAATAAGCAAATATGTTTCCTAGTGTGAAAAGAAAACTATCCCTCTAGTTCGCTTATAAATAGGGAGCTCCCTCTACATCATGCCTGACTTTCAAGAGCCTAGTGGATAAGACATGGGAAAAAAGCCAAACCAGTAAGACTTTTCCAAAGGGAATGCTTAGCTAATTCAGGAAGGAATTAATTCTCCTCACAGGATTGCCTTTGCAGGTCCTTTTTGGAGGGTTTTACCACTAATCAATCCTGTGGATAGGGCCTAACTTGCTGATCAGTGGGTTCAGTGATGAGACTCCCACAGATCACAAGAACAAGGGGTTCCGATGGGTCCCCAGGTACCTCGCATTGGACCCCCGCGTTCTTCCAAGATTAATGGAGCAGACGGCCTCGCATGATCCTCATCTCTAGGAGCTGATGGAGATCACCAAGCACTGCCCTATCCTTGAGACTTCCCACTGATCAGCAAGTTAGACCCTATGCATGAAAAGGGCCTAATTTGCTTGGTGGGAAAACCCCTTTAAGGGTTCTTCTACATTCCAGCAAAGCTTATTTCAGATTCCTAGAATCCACAGCGAAAATGCTGGGCCTCCATGCCTGAAAAGGCAGCCTTCTAGTCACACCAGTTGCTCACCCCACCCCTCTCCTGATGTAACAGGCACACAGTGCGTATAGCGGGGAAATATATAGCACCCACTCATAGCAACCTACTAGGAGTCTTACTCTGCAGCAATATGTTCACGCTGGTATTTTTGAGCCACTCCTCTACTTTTTGGGCACAGTTAGACCATTGGTGGACAAAGTAAAATATTGCTAAATCCCAATAAACACACCTCCGTACCTTAAATCAATTGGCGAAGATCAATGTCCCCCAGAACATCAATGGGGCAGCCATTACAGCTGAAAGTCCTCAGTTTGCATTGAGTTTACTTTATTACACCATTTGGTATGACAGATCGGTATTTTTAAAAATAAGACAAGAATTCCTAGACACAGTAACAACAGAAGTCATAAACATATCAGGTTTCCACACCATTTGAAAGGTCTGGTCATTAAATATAAAACATTGACCTTTACGGTTAATCTGGCAATAGAAAAATAATATCCACATCACACTTTTACAATACCATAAAATTGTCAAAATGGTATCGAATGACAAACTACACCCTTATCCGGTAAAAACAAGTCCTTACATGGCTCCATACATGGAGTATGAAATGTTATGTATGTAAAAATATTGTGTATGAAGAACACAACTTTATAAAAAATTTAACGTATAAACACTGGAATGGATGGATCTTTTTGTAAATTTCAAGAATTTGGAATCTTTTAAACTTTACAGTGTGTTGCATGGAATAATAATGAACACAAAAAGTACATTTCACCCTACAGTAAAGACGCCCTTATATTGTCTGCAAGGTCCTCTCCCCTTCCTGCTCAATGCATGAGGAAGAGGAGTCGAGCAGCAGAGAACCTCGATCATTGGAGGAGAGGAAGAATGCATGATGAGACTGACACAGGCACACGGCTACCACCGCATCACCTTTCCCTCTTTCCCCCAGGAATAACGACATGCTTCTGCAGGACCGGTAATGTGAAATAAAGTTTTTAAAGTAGTGGCAGTATTCAGAAGCTGCCAAAGCATGTTTACATCGCACACGCATAAGCTACACATTACATTCCCGTGCACAGTGTCGCTTTACTTTTGTTGTTTAGATGATAAATGAGGTCCGTGTATTCCAAGGCGTGAGAAGTGTCATCTGTTCTCTTCTGTCTTGATAAAATCTTATGTGTCATCTAAGTTATTAATAAGTCTCACAGTACAACTTCAGATTTGTATTTAGATTTCGTAGAACGAAGGAGTAAACGTTCTGTATGAAGGCCAAAAACACTCCGCCACTAGAAATAGACACCAATAGTTCTGGTTTTATTCAGTCATACTGTTGGTGACGACTAACATATATGCAGAATTCGAAATACATGCTCTTTCATCAAAGTAACATCTGGTATTGTAGGCTCATTTTCACAGGTAGCAAGAGGTTACGTGGATCTACTTCTAAGAAGGATTGTTTGCCTGATTACAATAAAATTGTTAAAGAGACCTATCCCCAGCCCCAATATCGCAGACTCCCCGTGTAGGGGTTTGTTTACTGATCAAAGGGCAACTTTGAATTTGCTCCTAGCCCCCCCACGGTTCCAGAAATATGAGCCCACGTCTCTGACTACTCTGTCCATCCTCAGAGAGGAGGAGCTGCAGCAGAGTGTGGGGGGCGTGTGTGAGTATGCTAACTTCTGACAACCATCCAATCGGCAGCGGACGTGTCAGAGAAGAGCTTCCTTATGTACTGTGAATGTGCATAGTGGTCTTGCTATGGTCCTGCTAATGGACCACTTTGCTGCTTTGCTCAGAACATAGTAAACAGCGTGATCTCGTTTAGCAAACTACTCAATCTGCCCCACACCATTGCTTCAGCTCCTCTCTCTCTGCCGATCCTGGACATTGAATAGTCAAAAACTGGTGCTCATACTTCAGGAACGGTTGGGCTAGGAGAAAAAGTCAAAGTGCTCCTGAATCAGTACACAACCCCTACCAGCATGGTATGTGGAGTCTGAATTTATTTCGGTTGTGAAAGGTCCCTCTTTAACATTTTATTGTATGACAACAATTGTTCTGAGAGAATCCACGAACCTTTTTAAAATATCAAACTGTCACCTGTTCCGCTTGTAAATTGACAATGACTGAGATATTTCATTGCTCTCATATAGCTCCATTGTCCTGTTGACCGAACCATTGATGTTTTGTTGTCCTCCAAAGTATCACACCAATGTGCATTAGCAACTCCTAGTGTAGGCTAAGGGTAGGCACATTTATTGTGCCATTTGTTCTATGTAGGCCACCTGACAGAGGTGGACCTTCGCAAATGTAACTTTTTCAGGACCACTACAAGTCTGTGTTCTGTACAGTTTGGACTTAGCCTGGTGTCTATAAGGCATTTGTTCTGATAAACTTACTTCATGGGCAATTGGATTACCGGACCGAACCCAAAGTGCTGAACTGAACTCAGCTGTCAGTCGAGTTCAGCAGTTGTTCACAGCGCGACACAATCCATTGTTGTGTTGGTAGGGTATTCACTTAGTCCGCTTCACACTACACTTGTGGGGACATATACAAACTGATAGCTGGACATACGTCCCCATAGACGGCTCATGGCGACTGGCAAGCACACAAGTGGAACCGCACCATGCTCTATCTTTCTCCTACATACGGCCTGCGCCGTACATCACAATGGAGAGGGAAGGGGTGAGCAATGCTGCTGTCTGCTCCTTGGGCGAACACACGGCAGTGTGAAAGTAAGCCGTAACGGCGCTGTTAGTCCATGGCTCTGCCAATGGTCAATGGAATCAACTTTTGAACCCAAAACCAAATCTTAAAACTGTAGTTCGCTATAGCTTTTGTACTTTCAATAATGAATTTCCTGTGAAATTCTGCTCTTTTAGTTTTCATTGAATTTTTTTGTTAAAACCGTTGTCTTAGGTGTTATTCATATTTTTCTAAACAAAGTCATGTGGAAGACGAAAAATCACTCTTGCTTGTCTGATAACATAAAAAAAAATTATAATTGTGTAAGAAGATTATACTGTAGGTAAATAGGGATTAACTAACTGATTAGTCTTTAACGAGAAGATTCCCGTAATCCGTCTTCTCAGCTAAAATATACTTTACCACTTCGACTTTGGTTTCTAATCAGGTGCCTTTAATATCTACTTGCACATTTATCACTTACAGACGGATAGGCGGCCATTTTTATGGGCTAAACCAATAAGTGAAATACAACAATCAGAAAAGAGGTTAAACCTGATGATCCCAAACAAAATTTATCATTGATTGCGAAAAGACTATTGGTTTTGCACAATGTAATGGTTTCTTTGGATGAACCTAATTATATTGATTTTCAAAGGTTGTTTTTTTTGGAAGCAGTTTCGCTGCCTCACCATTTTCTTTCTTTTTTTTTTTCTAGAAAGGGGGAGTGGCTTATTCCCCTATTGTTCCTCTTGCCCCTTTACAATTTTCCTAAATTTTTCTGTGCAAAGCTCCCACTCGTAGAAGCCCTTAGGCTACATTCACACTGCCCGTTGCCCGCCCTACCGTACCTAGCGGGCAACGGCAGTGTACGGGAGAGGAGGAGGAGGTGAGCGCAGCTCACCCCCGCCCCTCTCCATACAACCTATAGCGCACGGCCCCTATTACGGGAAAGATAGGACATGTCCTATCTTTTCCCGGTACGAACGGTACGGTGCCGCCTGTGCTGCACCGTACCGCCCCGTAGGGTGCCGTCGCTCATAGGAGTGTATGGGGGACGTATATCGGCCGATATACGTGGCCGTATATACGTCCCCCATCGTTCGTGTAATGTAGCCTTAAGAACAAACAACATGTGAAGCTACTAAGTATCAGAACTATGGATCAATGAAATAAAAAAAAATGAGAAGAAAAAAAATAATAATTGAGGATAAAATAACCAAAAAATCTAATAATAATGTACGCAGATGCACATGAGTAAAAACACGGAACATATATTTCAAATCTAATGTATTTTTTTCCAGTATGGAATGTTCATAGTGCAAGTCTACATTACAAGTAAACAGTATACAGCATATTTTGACTTTTGGATAACCATAATTTTTATGTATTTATTATTTTAAGTGAACCTTCACCACCTCTCTCTCCATCCTTAGTAGGTGTTGCTCCACTATTTCCAGCACAGATGAAATTGTTTTTTAGCAGCCACTTTAAACGGTGACTTCCCAATTTACTGCCATTAGATTCTACTGTCTTTCGTCAGATGGGCAGTGCCAGGCCCAGGCCTTCAGCCCAGGCCCACCTACCTGGCAGTGGAGGCAAATTAGCATATTTGTGACAAAAATAAACTATTAAGGACAATGATGAACTCCTACAAAGGTGAGGAGTTGAAGTTGGTGGTGATGCTCGAACTGTAGCTTCATTATTGTCAGATTTACCAAAAAAAAAACAGAACAGCTGAACCGAACTCAACAGTCACTGACTCAACATTTGAGGTATTAAAAATCGTAGTTCATAAGTTTTTCACTTTTGCACATTTACTATGATTTCCCGAATTTGCATGTAATTACATATGGATAGTTGACCAATTTAATGCATGTAAGTGCTCCGATTACCCCCTGCACTATGTCACCAGTTGCCCACTAGTTTCTCCTGGTTTTTTTTTGTACTAATAATAATAACAATAATAATAATTCTTTACTTATATGCGTACACGTTACGTATGTTTTGAGTGTGGGAGGAAAAAAAGGACCCGGAGGAAACCCTCGCAAACACGGAGAGCACATACAACCACTTTTGCAGATGTGACCTGGATGGGACTTGAAACCCAGGCCCCAGCCACTACAAGGCTGTAGTGCCAACCACTGAGCCTCTTTGAGCTACCTTTTCATGCAGATGTAGTAAATGTTTCAATTCACAGCAACCAGGAATTAATGGTATTCGCTAATAATAATTTCTCTAACACCAACTTACTATCAACCATACCAAATGCCTGCTCACCTTACATCTCTAGCGTCGCTTCATATAAGAGACAATGATATGTGGAAATCCAACTTCCTGACCTTTATCTTCAGGATATTAGCCATCAGAGGAGAGCTAGGTCACCCCTTCCATATACACTACAAGTCAGTTGCCTTAAAAGTTGGCCACCTTTTACATATTTGTCCGTGTGCCTTACAATAATCCCTGATTTTCATCAACTTTTCAGCATTCCTGCTACTTACTTTAAGAGTGCCGTCTGCACACTTCCGTAGATCGTGTGTTTAGATGTCTGTGGTTCTTTCTGAATGGAGAAGCTGCAGCAGGAGAATTAGGACTCATTCTCCTCCACTCCCCTCGCCAGGTTGTCTGTCAAGTGACGGACGGTGAGTAGAGACATGGAACACCATTAGGACTGAATAGAACAGATTTATTTAAAAAGGGGCCAACCCTTTAAGAGTGCCCTTCCACTCCTATGTTGTCAACAAGAACATTATTGCGGCCCTTCCTGGAAGGATGCGGCTCTCAGTTGTAGAGGATGAGGTTCCTGAGGTGGGGAGAGCTTGACTTCACGGTTCTCCATTTTCATTACACAACTATTTCTATCATTACAAAAGTGGATTTTCTGAATGAGCCCACCAAGTTCCCCCCTAAAGGAACTTCATCTGAATGAAGTTATGTGTCTTGATAGGTACTGGTATAAACGGATTGGTACAAAGAGATTTGTTTTTATTGCCCATATGTCTACTACAGTTCTCTTATAAAAACATTAGCAAAAATTTCCAGAAAACTCATCCCCCACTTTTCCTTGGAATTTAAATGGGAACCGCAGGATTGAAAAAAGAAAGCGCTTTCTTCGAATAATAGCGTCACATCTGTCCATTGTGGAGTGTGGTATGCAGTTCACAAAATTCTCTTTAACAGAAATCTCCCGCAACTTTGACCATACAAGTTGCCGACCGTTTTTAGGTATGGCACGGTGAGCTGTCTATTCACGCCTGTATGTGGTGTTTGTAGCAGCAAGGCTGAGAAAATAGTTTGTTATTCCAGGATTGTGGCTGTACTTGGAGGCATTGGGAGAGCATCATGATTGGTGTGCTTTGCCTTGCTGTATTGAAGTTCTAGGTACAAAGCCTGCTACGCTTTACTTATACAAAAGGAGGGGAGCATAATGCAGAATTCCGACCACAGAAGTGTGACGCAAAAACCCACTGTCTGCGCATGTATCAGTACCATCATGTATGAGAAGCAAAGTGCCATTGACAGGTGAGGACGCTGCAGGATTGTACCAGGGAGCATTTTAATTTTGGGTTAACTGACAAGGCGATTTGGTGTGCTGTTCTACATATGCTGCCGCAATGTTATATATCTTGATGATGGGGGAAACTACAAGTATACAAATAATAAATCAGGTAAATATTGGGCCACATTATCACTTGTTTTTTCTGTTGTTTTTGCCGCCTTTTCGTTTAGGCGCAAACTTTTTGCGATTAAACTTCAAATTAGCCGCGCAGCTAAAATAACCACCTTTCCCTCTCTATCGTTCAATCCAGAATGTTTTGCTGGCGCCTAATGATATTCATCACGTGCGACTTTTGCATTAGGCGCAAAAACGGCCGCAAAACACTCCAGCCAAGGTGGCGTTATCTGAGAAAAAGCACTGAGCCCCCTTTGCAACAGCTCATTTCTACAGCAAGCTCAGCCAGACACTGGAACTCTAATAGATACGAATTAGATACATTACAGACAATCGCAGACTCTATTTACAGTCTCAACCTTCTGATTTACAAAACTTTCTGCAAACGCTGACTCACAGCAAGAGCAAGAGAACTTTGCACAGCTTGCAGAAGTTTGCAGATACTACAAACAGTGTCCCTCCCCCCATGTAATTCTGCACAGTGTCTGAGGGGGAATATGTCGAATTACAGGGGTGCAGCAGGAGACCAGCACGGGGGATCCCCTCCAGGAGCCCTGCTGAGGAGGTCACCTGGGTGCTGGGTGTCACACACCCGGGCTGCTGTGAGTGTTATCTCCTTCTGGGCTGTGGGAGAAGCAAGAGGAGCTTGTAGCACGGATGACATGTAAGTGCCCGAATCACATTGCGCCTAACTGCGCCTAAACTGTGTTAAAGTAAAGTGATTAATAAGATGCAGAAAATATACTTATCACAGATGGTTGGAGCTTGTTAATTCTGGCAAAACAGTGCCCCGATTTAGGCGCAACTACTACACTTAGGCGCACAAAGTGATAAATGGCCCATTGTGTATAACATACTTCTACCAGTCACATTATTTGTAAGTGACTGATTTTTGAATGTAGTGTGGGATTGCTCAAAGGTCAAAGTCACCAAAGGGCAAACTCTGCAGTGAATGTCACTGGCTATAGAGTAGTCCACAGCTACACAAAGGGAGAAGAAACAGATGCAACTAATTTAATAAGGAGAATTATTCTCACCGTTAATTCGGTTTCCATTAGTCCACCATGACGGCCCCAACTGGAGGATGACCCTGACCTCTGTAGGGACAGGAGCAGAGAGGTTAAATACCCCACCCCGGCATCCACACCAGTGGCTCTAAATAACAAAAACCGGCCTTGGAAGCAACCCATTTATTGTATGTTATCGATGCACACAGAACAAATAGGCAATTTAACTTTTCCAAATTACAGGGTGGGAAATATATTGGGCCGTCATGGTGGACTAATGGAAACCGAATTAACGGTGAGAATAATTCTCCTTTTCCATAGCGTCCCCCATGACGGCCCCAACTGGAGGTACCAGATAATAATTATGGTGGGACACAGCTTGTAAGACCTCCTTCCGAAGGACTGGTCTCTGCACTTTGAACATCGAGCCTAAGTGTTTTGGCAAAAGTTAGATGAGAACCAGGTAGCTGCTCTACATATGTCCTCTAACGAGGGCCCCGTTTTTCCGCCCAGGAGGCTGCCACTCCTCGGTTCGAGTGGGCCCTAATGTCCCTGAATGTCCAGTTGTTTTGCATCAAAGCTTCTTGATGACTGTTCTTATCCACCTGGCATGGATGCCTTTGAAGCTTTTCTGCCCTTGCACTTTCCTCTAAATTGTAGGAGATGTTGTTGTCTTTTCTCCAAGGTTGGTGACTTTCCATAATATGTAGCAGGTATCTTCTGACATCTAGCGATGCCACATCCTGTTCCTGGGATGTTTTTGGATTCTGACAGAAGGAAGGCAGAATATCTCTTGGTTACTATGAAGATGAAGCTACTTGGGAGTAAAGGCCTTTTATCTAACATTAGTACAATCTTATCTTCATACATATTTTAAGATAAGGTTCTTTAATGACAAACTCTGGATCTCACCAAACGCTAGCTGTTTTATGGCTAATGAGAAAGGTGATTTTTTAGCGTTACCCTCTAACTTGACCGACTCCAGAGGTTCAACAAAGGTATTTTTGTTTGTGAGATAATCCACTAACTATGAAAGCCCCAATTGGGGATTATTCTGTTTATTTGAGGTCTTAGTCTAGCCGTAGCTTTGACAAACCTTTGGATCCATCTTATTTTGGCTAATGGGTTGTCGAAAAGCACTGAGGGCTGAAATCTGGACTTTTAAGGAATTCCGTCTTAGGCCCTTGTCAAACCCTGCTTGCAGGAAGTCGAGCACCTGTAGACATTAGGGGACATTTGGTTAGGAGGAGTCCTGCCACAAAAGACACAAATCTTCCCCATACCTGGCATATATTTGTGGGGTACCTGGTTTGCGCTCGCTTTGAGTGTGGAAATTACCTTTTTTGATAGTCCCCCTGGATATCACAATTGCCTTTCAGGATCCAAGCCGAGAGCCGGAGAGGCCTCGGGATCTGGATGGTACACTGACCTGGAACAGAAGTTGTTTAGAGGTTCCAGCATGACAGGTCCTTCCAATGCCATCTTTCCTAGCCTGGAAAACCCAGTTCCTCTTGGCCACCAGGGAACGATAGTATAACCTTTGCTTGGTCCTCTCTGATCTTCTGAATCACTCTCGCTATGAGAGGTATAGGAGGAAATCGTACATTAGAGGTCCGCTCCAGGACTGGCTGAAGGCATCCCTTTCGCAAACCGGAGTATTTGTATCCAGAGAGAAGAAATGAGGAACTTTGTATTTTTGCCTGGTGGCAAAAAGATCTGTCACTGTGTTGTCCCCATTTTTGTATGAGACTTGAAAAGATGTTCTCGTTTAGACACCACTCGTTGGGGTCTATCGTCTACGACTGAGATAGTCCGCTACTTGATTCAATTCTCCTTTAGATGGGTGGCTGAAAGAGAGCGATGTTGGTTTCTGCCCAGATGATATCTCGTCCTGAAAGACTGAGGAGATCGGGTCCTGGTACCCCCTTGATGACGAGATAACCACCCCGTGGTGGTGTTGTCTGAATAAATTTTTAACTTTTCCCCTCAGGCTTTGACACTTGTCTTAAGGTCTCTAAAACAGCTCCTCAGTTCTCGGAAGTTCGAGGAACGGATCTGGGTCGAGACGCCAAAGACCTTGACGGGAAGCCTGCTAGGTCCCTCCCATCCTGACTGACTTGTCGTCCTCCGGATATTTTACCTGGCCAGGGATGCCATGATATCCCTCTTCCAGGTTGAAGTATCTATCCACCACTCCAGGGATTGCTGACAAGCTCCGGAATCTGGACCTTTTGATTTAGATTTGGGTATCTTGTCCCAGGAGCCAATATCCACTTTGAAGGACTCTGGTTGGACTCTGGCTCCACTGTACACTCTGTATGGAAGATGTCATAAGCCCAGTATCCTCATGGCTTCCCTTTCGTGCAATGACTTCTTTTTTGAAACAATATGACATGTTGCATTAGTCTCATTGCTTTCTCTGGCGGTAAGAAGGACATCTGCTGTATCGAATCAATAACGTTCCTAGAAAACCCAACCTCTGTACTTGGGTTTAGTTTGGACTTTTCCAGGTTTTATTATCCATCCTAACTGATGAAGGATCCTCATTGTGAAATCTCGGTGGTGTATAAGCTCTTTTTTCGAACTGGCCACCAGTAACGAGATCGTCCAGTAGGGGATCACTAGAATCCCTTTCCCCGCCTCAAGAAAGCTACACCTCGATCATGTCTTTGTGAATGTCCTGGGGTCCGAAGAAATCCAAGGCAGCGCCTTGTACTGAGAGTGGACCTCTTCTCCAAGGTGATCGTCTGCTGAACTGCGAATCTGAGGAATTTTTGAGATTTTTGATGTATTGGCACATGGTAATATGCGTCCCCAGATCTACGTACACATAGACGCTCCTGGTTGGATCAGAACTGCTGCCGGTCCACTGTTTCCATCTTGAACTTTCGATATCGTATGTACTTGTTCATTCTTCATGTTGCATATCATCCTAAAGAGCCATTTGGTTTTTTTTATCAAGAAGAGGGGAGAGTAGTGTCCTTCTTTTACCTGTGTCTGAGGTACTGGATTATGACATCCAATTGAAGCTTTTGTATCTCGACCACAGCGAGTTTGAGAGGTTTCCTGAGGGCTGCTTCGGTCAAAAACAATTTTCTGGGGGGAAGTAGAGGTTAGTTCAGATGATAACCTTCCCAAGAATACTTTAGTATCCAGGATTTGATGTATCTGAGTCCACTGGAATTGGAACTTCAATAGTCCCCCCACCCTGCGTCATTGTTTTCTAAACGCTGGGGCCGAGTTGCTGGCACTGAGAAGGAAGCCCCTTCCTCTCCCTCCTTTAGGGTAGCTCCACTGCCGTGTTTGCCTTTCCCTCTAAAGGGCTGTTTTCTGTCCTTAGAGTCTCGAAAGGGCTGCTTTCTTTGGTTACTTCTGGATTCCGGAAACCCTTTCTGTCTGCCGCTTTTCCAACAGCGTGTCAAGTCGGAACCGAATAAGGTATCCCCTTCAAAAGGAATTCCACATAATTTTGTGACTTCGATCTGAAATCGCCCGTCCACTGGCGAAGCCAAAGTGATCTTCTAACTGAATTTGATAGTGCCCCTTCCTTGGCACTTATTCTAACTCCTTCCGCTGAGGCATCTGCGTGAAGGCGGTGCTGCTCTCAATGTTGAAAATGTACTCAATAGCATCTCCCTAGGAGTACCGTCTCTGACCTGACCCTCCAGTTCGGTAATCCAATGAAAGAGAGTCCGTGCCATGGATGTTGTGGCAATATTTGATTTTAGGTTTAACAGGCACACTCCCATGTCTTCTTTAGAAGGCTGTCCGCCTTCTATCCAGGGGATCTCTTAACTGGATTGCATCCTCACAACGGGAGGTCCGTCTTCGTGGTCATTTTGTGACCTGGATGTCTACCTTAGGGGTATGTTCCAAATTTTGGCTTCTGTTTCATCAAGGACAGACGATCTTTAAATTCTCTAGATATGGTATTTTGTTTCTCCGGTTCTCTCTCTCCATTCTTCCAGTATTAGTTCCTTAAGAGTGTCATTTATGGGAAACACTCGCCTCTTCTTAACTTTAAGAAGTCCGAATAATTTCATCCTGAATAGATTTGGTCTCTTCTATTTCCTCATTTTGAGGGTATCCCTCATAGCTTTAGTAGTAGGGTTCCAGATCTCGGATGCTAACAAATATCTCGACTCCATCTTACTGGCTGAATTTGAGAGGGACGGGCTCCATATCCGTAGACTCCTGTCCCTTCTGATTCGATGTATCTCTGACATGGATTCTATAACTCTTTGTTTTTTAATGTGGAGGCTCCTGAGGTATGAAAGCTGTTATGGATGATGCTATAGATGTTTTAACTTCTTCTCTGATAAAGCTACCATTTCATCCCCAAATGAGGTTCTCTCTTCTCTGAGTAGATTATCTCGCAGGTTTTAACGACCGGCTTTGTTTATAGTCCGTAGGGAGTTTCTCTAAGCACATATTACACTTTCTGAATGTGTTTTCTTTTGTGCCTGACTTGGGTTGTTCTTAAGTAGGGACCAACCTGATATCACTATGGTGACCCGCAGATCTCAAACCTCTATTAGAATAAAAATACTATTCTACATCTAGATCTTATGTGGTATTATACTGTAGAAATAGGTCCACTACCAAAAGGAATACAACAGGCAGTAATGGTATGTCAATCCCCAAAGTTTCACAGCAGACATTGCCAAGGTTCTGGACAAGGAATAAGCAAATATGTTCCATAGTGTGAAAAGGAAAACTATGCCTCTAGTTCGCTTATAAATAGGGAGCTCCCTCTACATCAATGCCTGACTTTCAAGAAGCCTAGTGATAAGACATGGGAAAAAGCCAAACCAGTAAGACTTTTCCAAAGGGAACTGCTTTAGCTAATTCAGGAAGGAATTAATTCTCCTCACAGAGATTGCCTTTGCAGGTCCTTTTTGGAGGGGTTTTACCACTAAGCAAGTCCTGTGGATAGGGCCTAACTTGCTGATCAGTGGGGTCTCAGTGATGAGACTCCCACAGATCACAAGAACAAGGGGTCCGATGGGTCCCAGGTACCTCCATTGGACCCCCGTTGCTTCCAAGATTAATGAGCAGACGGCCTCGCATGAATCCATTCATCTCTATGGAGCTGATGGAGATCACCACGCACTGCCCTATCATTGAGACTCCCACTGATCAGCAAGTTAGACCCTATGCTATGAAAAGGGCCTAAGTTGCTTGGTGGGAAAACCCCTTTAAGGGTTCTTCTACATTCAGACAAAGCTTATTGTCATATTCCTAGAATCCACAGCGAAAAATGCTTGGCCCATGCCTGAAAAAGGCAGCCTTCTAGCACACCAGTTGCTCACCCCCACCCCTCTCATTGATGTACATGGCACACAGTGCCGTAAGGAATTTGTTAATTTTGTTTGTTTTTTATTTTTGGAAATAATAGCACCACATCATAGCACCCTATAGGAGGGCTACTCTGCATGCAATATGTTCACGCTGGTATTTTGAGCCATCCTACTTTTGCAAAGTTAGACATGGTGACAAAGTAAAATAATTGCTAAATCCCAATAACAGCACACTCCGTACTTTAAATCAATGGGCGAAGATCAATGTCCCCCAGAACATCAATGGGGCAGCCATTACAGCTGAAAGTCTCTCAGTTTGCAATGAGTTACTTTATTACCATATATTGTATGACAGATGGTATTTTTAAAATATAAAAAAATTCGTAGACACAAAAAACAAGAAGTCATAAACATATCAGGTTTCCACCCATTTGAAAAGGTCGGTCATTAAATATAAAACATTGACTTTACGGTAATGCTGCAATAGAAAAAATAATATCCACATCTACACTTTTAAATAATCCATAAAAATTGTCAAAATGGTATCAATGAAAACTACACCTTATCCGGTAAAAACAAAGATCCTTACATGGCTCCATACATGGAAGTATGAAATGTTATGTATGTAAAAATATGTGATATGAAGAAACAAACTTTATAAAAAAATTTTAACGTATAAAACATGGAATGGATGGATCTTTTTTGTAAATTTCAAAGAATTTGGAATTTTTAAAGCTTTACAGTGTGTTGCATGGAAAATAATGAAACCACAAAAAGTACATTTCACCCCTACAGTAAAGAAAGCCCTTATATTGTGCTGCAAAGGTCCCTCCCTTCCTGCTCAATGCACATGGAAGAAGAGGAGTCGAGCAGAGAGACCTCGATCAGTGGGAGGAGAGGAAGAATGCATGATGGAATGAGACACAGGAACAGGCTACCACAGCATCACCTTTCCCTCTTCCAGGAATAACGACATGCTTCTGGCAGGGAGCCAGGTAATGTGAAATAAAGTTTTATAAAGTAGTGGCAGTATTCAGATGCTGCCAAAGGCATTTTTAACATCAGCACAGCCTAAGCTAAAAATTACATCCCGGTGACAGGTTCGCTTTACTTTTGTTGTTAGAGATAAATGAGGTCCGTGTAATTCCAAGGCGTGAGAAGTCATCTGTTCTCTTCTGTCTTGTATAAATACTTATGTGTCATCTAAGTTATTAATAAGTCTCAGCAGTACAACATTCAGATTTGTATTTAGATTTCGTAGAACAGAAGGAACAGTAAATTCTGTATGAAGGCCAAAAACACTTCCGCCACTAGAAGATGAGACACCAATTAGTTCTGGTTTTATTCAGTAGATCTGTTGGTGAAGGCTAACATATATGCAGAATTGAATAACAGGCTGCTTTCATCAGAAGTAACATCTGGTATTGTAGCTCATTTTCACACAGGGTAGCAAGAGGTTACGTGGATCTATTCTAAGAAGGATTGTTGCCTATTACAATAAAATTGTTAAAGGGACCTATCACCACCCCAAATATCGCAGACTCCACGTGTAGGGGTTTGTTACTGATCAAGGGGCATTTGAATTTTGCTCCTAGCCCCCACGGTTCCAGAAATATGAGCCCCAGTCTCTGACTACTCAAGTCCAGGATCCTCAGAGAGGGAGATGCGCAGAGGTGTGGGGGCGTGTGTGAGTATGCTAAACTTCTGACACCATCCAATCGCAGCGGACGTGTCAGAGAAGAGCTTCCTTATGTACTGTGAATGTGCATAGTGGTCTTGCTATGGTACTGCTAATGGACCCACTTGCTGCTTTGCTCAGCACATAGTAAACAGCGTGATCTCGTTTAGCAACTAATAACATGCCCACACCAGTGCTTCAGCTCCCTCTCTGCCGATCCTGGACATTGAATAGTCAAAAACTGGGGCTCATACTCAGGAACGGTTGGGCTAGGAGAAAAGTTCAAAGTGCTCCTGAATCAGTACACAAACCCCTACACATGGTATGTGGAGTCTGATATATTTCGGGTGGTGAAAGGTCCCTCTTAACAATTTTATTGTAATGAACAACAATTGTTTGAGAAGTAGATCCACGAACCTTTTTAAAATATCAAATGTCACCTGTTCCGCTTGTAAATTTGACAATGACAGTGAGATAATTTCATCTGCTCTCATATGAGCTCCATATGTCCGTGGATTGACAGAACCATTGATGTTTTTAGGCCTCCAAAGTATCAACAATGTGCAGTTAGCAACTCCTAGTGTAGGCTAAGGGTAGGCACAATTTTATTGGTGCATTATGTCTATGTAGGCCAATTGGAAAGCGGTGGACCTGTCGCAAATGTAACTTTTTCAGGAATCCATACAAGTCTGTGTGTACAGTTTGGACTTAGGCCTGGTGTCTATAAGGCAATTTGTTCTGATAAACTTACTTCATGGGCAAGTTGGATTTACCGGACCGAACCAAGTGCTGAACTGAACTCAGCATGTCAGTCGAGTTCAGCAGTGGTTCACAGGCGACAAATCATTGTTGTGTTGGTAGGGTAATTCCTAACAGTCCGCTTCACACTACACTTGTGGGGACATATACAAACTGAGAGCTGGACATACGTCCCCATAGACGGCTATGGCGACTGGCAAGCACACAAGTGGAACCGCACCATGCTCTATTTTTCCATACATACGGCCTGGCGCCGTAAATCACAATGGAGAGGGAAGGGGTGAGCAATGCTGCTGTCTGCTCGCTTGGGCGAACACACGGCAGTGTGAAAAGCCGTAGACGGCGCTGTTAGTCCAATGGCTCTGCCAATGGTCAATGGAATCAGACATTTTGAACCCAAAACCAGAAATCTTAAAAACGTAGTTCGTATAGCTTTTGTACTTTCATAATGAATTTCCTGTGAAATTCTGCCTCTTTTAGTTTTCATTGAAATTTTTTTTTAAAACCTGTTGTCTTAGGTGTTATTCATATTTTCTAAACAAAGTTCAATGTGGAAGACGAAAAATCACTCTTGCTTGTCTGATAACATAAAAAAAAAAATTATAATTGTGTTAAGAAGATTATACTGTACGGTAATAGGGATTAACTAACTGATTAGTCTTAACGAGAAGATTAACGTCTAATCCGTCTCCTCAGCTTAAAATATACTTTACCACTTCGACTTTGGTTTCTAATCAGGTGCCCTTTAATATCTACATTGACACAATTTATCACTTACAGACGGATAGAGGGCCATTTTTATGGGTAAACAATAGAGTGAAATACAACATCAGAAAAAGAGGTTAAACCTGATGATTCAATTTATCAAGTGAATTGCGCAAAAAGACTATTTGGTTTTGCACATGTAATGGTTTCTTTTGATGAACCTAATTTAATATTGATTTTCAAAGGTTTTTTTTTGGAAGCAGTTTCGCTGCCTCACATTTTCTTTTTTTTTTTTTTCTAGAAAAGGGGGAGTGGCTTATTCCCCTATTGTTCTCTCTTGCCCTTTAAAATTTTCCTAATTTTTCTGTGCAAAAGCTCCCACTCGTAGAAGCCCTTAGGCTACATTCACACTGCCGTTGCCCGCCCGTACCGTAGTAGCGGGCAACGGCAGTGTACGGGGAGAGGAGGAGGAGGTGAAGAGCTCACCCCCGCCCCTCTCCATAGCAACCTATAGCGCACGGCCCCGTATTACGGAAAAGATAGGACATGTCCTATCTTTTTCCGGGTACGAAGGTACGGTGCCGCACTGTGCTGCACCGTACCGCTCCCGTAGGGTGCCGTCGCTCATAGGAGTGTATGGGGGACGTATACGGCCGATATACTGGCCGTATATACGTTCCCCATACGTTCGTGTGAATGTAGCCTTAAAAGAAGCAAACAAAATGTGAAGCTACTAAGTATCAGAACTATGGAACAATGAAATAAAAAAAAAATGAGGAAGAAAAAAAATAATAATTGAGATAAAATAACAAACAAAAAATCTAATAATAAATGTACGCAGAATGCACATGAGTAAAAACGGAACTATATTTTAAGTCTAATGTATTTTTCCAGTATGGTAATGTATGCATAGTGCAAGTCTACATTACAAGTAAATATACGCATATTTTGACTTTTGGATCAAACCATAATTTTATGTATTTATTATTTAAGTGAACCTTCACCCCCTCTCTGCATCCTTAGTAGGTGTTGCTCCACTAATTTCCAGCACAGATGAAATTGTTTTTAGCAGCCACTTTAAACGGTGACTTCCCAATTTACTGCCCATTAGATTCTACTGTCTTTCGTCAGAGGGCAGTGCCAGGCCCAGGCCTTCAGCCCAGGCCCACTACCTGGCGTGGAGGCAATTAGCATATTTGTTGACAAAAATAAAACTATTAGGAACAATGGATGAAATCTACAAAGAGATGAGGAGTTGAAGTTGGTGGGTGATGCTCGAACTGTAGCTTCATTATTGTCAGATTTACCAAAAAAAAAACAGAACAGCTGAACCGAACTCAACAGTCACGGACTCAGACATTTGAGGTATTAAAAATCGTAGTTCATAAGTTTTTCACTTTTGCAATTACTATGATTTTCCCGAATTTGCATGTAATACATATGGATTAGTTGACAATTTAATGCATGTAAGTGCTCCGATTACCCCCTGCACTATGTCACCAGTGCCCACTAGTTCTTCCTGGTTTTTTCTTTTGTACTAATAATAATAACAATAATAATAATTCTTTACTTATATAGCGTACACAGATTACGTATGTTTTTGGAGTGTGGGAGGAAAAAAGAGGACCCGGGGAAACCCTCGCAAACACGGAGAGAACATACAAACTCTTTGCAGATGTTGACCTGGATGGGACTTGAAACCCAGGCCCCAGCACTACAAGGAGGTAGTGCCAACCACTGAGCCTCATTTAGCTACTTTTCATGCAATGTATGAAAGTGCTTTTCAAATTCACAGAACCAGGAATTAATGGTATTCGATTAATAAAATTTCTCTAACCACCATACTTATCTATCAACCATACAAAATGCTGCCACCTTACATCTCTAGCGTCGCTTCATATAAGAGACAATGATAAGTGGAAATCCAACTTCCTGACCTTTATCTTCATGGATATTAGCCATCAGAGGAGAGCTAGGTCACTCCCTTCCACATAATACACTACAGTACAGTTAGCCTTAAAAAGTTTGGCCACTCTTTTACATAATTTGTCCGTGTGCCTTAACAATAATCCCTGAATTTTCATCAACTTATTCAGCATTCCTGCTACTTACTTTAGTGCCGTCTGCACACTCTCCGTAGATCTGTGTTTAGTGTCTGTGTTCTCTGAATAGGAGAAGCTGCAGCAGGAGATTAGGACTCATTCTCCTCCACTCCCCTGTCCAGGTGTCTGTCAATGTGACGGACTGTGAGAGAGACAGTGGAGACACCATTAGGACTGAATAGAACAGATTATTTAAAAAGGGGCCAACCCCTTTAAGAGTGCCCCTTCCACTCCTATGGTTGTCAACAAGAAAATTATTGCGGCCTGCCCTGGAAGGATGCGGCTTCATCAGTTGTAGAGGATGAGGTTCCTGAGGTGGGGAGAGTTGACTTCACGGTTCTCCATTTCTATTACACAACTAATTTACATATCATTACAAAAGTGGATTTTCTGAATGATGCCACCAAGTTACACCCTAAAGGAACTTCATTGAATGAAGTTATTGTGCTTGAAAGGTACTGGTATAAAACGGATTGGTACAAAGAGAGTTGTTTTTTATTGCCCATAGTTTACTACAGTTCTCTATAAAACATTAGCAAAAATTTCCAGAAAACTCATCCCCCACTTTCCTTGGAATTTAAATGGGAACCGCAGGATTGAAAAAGAAAGCCCGCTTTCTTCGAATAAATAGCGTCACATCTGTCCATTGGTGGAGTGTGGTATTGCAGTTCATCAAAATTCTCTTTAACAGAAATCTACCAGCAACTTTGACCATACAAGGTTGCCGACCGTGTTAGGTATTGGCACTGGTGAGCTGTCTATTCACGCGTATTTTGTGTGTAGCAGCAAGGCTGAGAAAAATAGTTTGTATTCCAGGATTGTGGCTGTACTTGGAGCATTGGGAGAGCATCATGATTGGTGTGCCTTTGCCTTGCTGTATTGAAGTTCTAGGTACAAGCCTGCTACAGCTTTTACTTATAGCAAAAAGGAGGGGCAGCATAATGCAGAATTCCAAGAACACAGAAGTGTGACGACAAAAACCACTGTCTGCGCATGTATCAGTACCATCATGTATGAGAAGCAAAGTGCCATGGACAGGTGAGGACGCTGCAGGATTGTAGGCAGGGGAGCATTTTAATTTTTGTGTTAACTGGACAAAGGCGATGTGGATGTGCTGTTCTACATATGCTGCCGCAAGTGTTAAATATATCTTGATGAGGGGGGAACTACTAAAGTATACAAAATAATAAATTCAGGTAAATATTGGGCCACATTTATCACTTGTTTTTTCTGTTGTTTTTGCGCCTTTTCGTTTAGGCGCACCGTTTTTGCGATTAAACGTCAAATTAGCCGCGCAGCTAAAATAACCACCTTTCCCTCATCTATCGTTCAATTCCAGATGTTTTGCTGCGCCTAAGATATTCATCACGTGCGACTTTTGCATTTAGGCGCAAAAACGGGCGCAAAAACACTCCAGCCCGAAGTGGCGTTATCTGAGAGAAAGCACTGAGCCCCTTTGCAGAACAGCTCATTTCTACAGCAGAGCTCAGCCAGACACTGGAACATATAATAGATACAATTAGATACATTACAGACAAAGCTGCAGACTCTATTTACAGTTCATCACCTTCTATTTACAAAACATTCTGCAAAACGCTGAGCTCACAGCAAGAGCAAGAGAACTTTGCACAAGCTTGCAGAAGTTTGCAGATACTACAAACAGGTGTCCCCCATGTAATTCTGCACAGTGTCTGAGGGGGATATTGTGCAGAATTACAGGGGTGCAGCAGGAGACCAGCACTGGGGGATCCCCTCCAGGAGAAGCCCCTGCTGAGGAGGTCACTGGGTGCTGGGTGTCACACACCTGGGTGCTGCTGTGAGTGTTATCTTCATTCTGGGCTGTGGAGAAGCAGAGAGGAGCTTGTAGCAGGATGACATGTAGTGCCCGAATCAACATTGCGCCTAACTGCGCCTAAACTGTGTTAAAGTAAAGTGATTAATAAGAGGCAGAAAATATACTTATCACAGATGGTTGTAGGCTTGATAATTCTGGCAAAACAGTGCGCCCGAATTTAGGCGCAACTACTACACTTAGGCGCACAAAAGTGATAAATGTGGCCCATTGTGTATAACATACTTCTACCAGTCAACATTATATTGTAAGTGACTGTATTTTTATGAATGTAGTGTGGAGATGTGCTCAAAAGGTCAAAGTCACCAAAGAGGCAAACTCTGCAGTGATAAGTCATGGCTATAGAGTAGTCCAAGCTAGCACAAAGGGAGAAGGAAACAGATGCAATCTAATTTGAATAAGGAGAATTATTCTCACCGTTAATTCGGTTTCCATTAGTCCACCATGACGGCCCCAACTGAGGATGACCCTTGCCTCTGTAGGGACAGGAAGCAGAGGGTTAAATACCCCACCCCGGCATCGACACCAGTGGTTCTAAATAACTACACGGCCTTGGAAGCAACCCATTTATTGTATGTTATCGATGCACACAGAACAAATAGCAATTTAACTTTTTTCCAAATACAGGGTGGGAAATATATATGGGCCGTCATGGTGGACTAATGGAAACCGAATTAACGGTGAGAATAATTCTCCTTTTCCATAGCGTCCCCCATGACGGCCCCAACTGGAGAGGTACCAGATAATAATTAGGTGGGACAACAGCTTGTAAGACTTCCTTCCGAAGGACTGGTCTCTAGCACTTTGAACATCTAGGCCATAGTGTTTTGGCAAAAGTTAGATGGTAGACAGGTAGCTGCTCTACATATGTCCTCTAACGAGGGCCCCGTTTTTCCGCCCAGGAGGCTGCCACTCCTCGGTCGAGTGGGCCCTAATGTCCCTGAATGTCCAGGTTGTTGGCATCTAGCTTCTTTGAGCTGATTCGTCTATCCACCTGTGGAGCAGATGCCTTTGAAGCTCTTTTGCTTCCCTTGCACTTTCCTCTAAATTGTAGGAGATTGTTGTTGTCTTTTCTTTTACCAGGAGGTGTCTTCCATGATAATGTGCAGGTATCTTCTGACATACTAGGATGCCACTCCTGTCTCTGGGATGTTTTGGATTCTGACAGAAAGGAAGGCAGAATATCTCTGGTTACGATTGAAAGATGAAGCTACTTGGGAGTAAAGGCTTTATCTAAAACATTAGTAAATCTTATCTTCACATATTTTAAGATAAGGTTCTTTAATAGACAAAACTCTGGCTCTCACCCAAACGCCTAGCTGTGTTATTATGGCTATGAGAAGGTGAGTTTTAGCGTTAACTCTCAAGCTTGACCGACTCCAGATGGTCAAACAAAGTTTATTTTTGTGAGATAATCCATACTCAATGAAAGATCCCAATTGGGGATATTCTGTTTTATTTGAGGTCTTAGTCTAGCCGTAGCTTTGACAAACCTTTGGATCCATATATTTTCGGCTAATGGGTGTCGAAAAAGGCACTGAGGGCTGAAATCTGGACTTTTAAGGAATTCGTCTAGGCCCTTGTCAAACCCTGCTTGCAGGAGTCGAGCACCTGTAGACATTAGGGGACATTTGGTTAGGAGGAGTCCTGCAACACAAAAGACACAAATCTTCCCCATATCCTGGCATAGATTTGTGGGGTACCTGGTTTGCGGCTCGCTTTGAGTGTGGAAATTCCTGTTTGATAGTCCCCTGGATATCAGCAATTGCCTTTCAGGATCCAAGCGAGAGCCGGAGAGCCTCGGGATCTGGATGGTACACTGGACCCTGGAACAGAAGGTTGTTAGAGGTTCCAGCATGACAGGTCTTCCAATGCCATCTTTCCTAGCCATGGAAACCCAGTTCCCCCTTGGCCACCAGGAACGATGAGTATAACCTTTGCTTGGTCCTCTCTGATCTTCTGAATACACTCTCGCTATGAGAGGTATAGGAGGAAATGCGTACATTAGAGGTCCGCTCCAGGACTGGCTGAAGGCATCCCTTTGGCCAAACCGGAGTATTTGGCCGAGAGAAGAAATGAGGAACTTTGTATTTTTTGCTGGTGGCAAAAAGATCTGTCACTGTGTTGTCCCCATTTTTGTATGAGACTTGAAAAGATGTTCTCGTTTAGAAACCACTCGTTGTGGTCTCATCGTCTGACGACTGAGATAGTCCGCTACTTGATTCAATTCTCCTTTTAGATGGGTGGCTGAAAGAGAGCGGATGTTGGTTTCTGCCCAGATGAATATCTCGTCTGAAAGACTGAGGAGATCGGGTTCCTGGTAACCCCCCTGATGACGGAGATAGCCACCGTGGTGGTGTTGTCTGAATAAATTTTTACATGTTTTCCCCTCAGGCTTTGAGCACTTGCTCTTAAGGTCTCTAAACAGCTCTCCAGTTCTCGGAAGTTCGAGGAAGGGATCTGGGTAGGACGCCAAAGACCTTGAAACGGGAAGGCCTGCTATGTCCGCTCCCCATCCTGACTGACTTGCGTCCGTCCGGATATTTTCACTGGCCAGGGATGCCATGATATCCTCTTCCAGGTTTGAAGTATCTATCCACCACTCAGGGATTGCTTGACAGACTCCGGAATCTGGACCTTTTGATTTAGATTTGGGATACTTTGTCCCAGGAGGCCAATATCCAACTTTGAAGGACTCTGGTGTGACTCTGGCTCCACTGTACACTCTGTATGAAATGTCATAAGGCCCAGTATCATCATGGCTTCCTTATCGTGCAATGACTTCTTTTTTGAAACAATATGACATTGTTGCATTAGTCTCATTGCTTTCTCTGGCGGTAAGAAGGACATCTGCTGTATCGAATCTAATAACGTTCCTAGAAAACAACCTCTGTACTGGGTTTAGTTTGGACTTTTCCAGGTTTATTATCCATCCTAACTGATGAAGGATCCTCATTGTGAAATCTCGGTGGTGTATAAGCTCTGTTTCGAACTGGCCCAGTAACAGATCGTCCAGGTAGGGATCACTAGAATCCCTTTCCGCCTCAAGAAAGCTATGGACCTCGATCATATCTTTGTGAATGTCCTGGGGCCGAAGAAAGAAATCCAAAGGCAGCGCCTTGTACTGATGTGGACCTCTTCCCCCAAGGTGATTCGTACTGCGAATCTGAGGAATTTTGAGATTTTTGATGTATTGGCACATGTAATATGCGTCCCCAGATCTACGTACAACATAGCGCTCCTGGTTGGATCAGAACTGCTGCCGAGCTCACTGTTTCCATCTTGAACTTTCGATATCGTATTACTTGTTCAGATTCTTCAGTGTTGCATATCATCCTGAAAGAGCCATTTGGTTTTTTTATCAAGAAGAGGGGAGAGTAGTGTCCTTCTTTTAACTGTGTCTGAGGTACTGGGATATGACATCCAATGAATGAGCTTTTGTATCTCTGACCACAGCGAGTTTGAGAGGTTTCCTGCGGGCTGCTCTGTCAAAACAAATTTTCTGGGGGGAAGAGAGGTAGTCTAGATGATAACCTTCCGAAGAATACTTAGTATCCAGGGATTTGATGTTATCTGAGTCCACTGGAATTGGAACTTCAATAGTCTTCCCCCACCCTGGCGTCATTGTTTTTCTAAACGCTGGGGCCGAGTTGCTGGCACTGAGAAGGAAGCCCCTTCTCTCCCTCCTTTAGGGTAGCTCCACTGCCCTGTTTTGCCTTTCCCTCTAAAGGGCTGTTTTCTGTCCTTGAGTCTCGAAAGGGCTGCTTTCTTGGTTACTTCTGGATTCCGGAAACCCTTTCTGTCTGCGCTTTTCCAACAGCGTGTCAAGTCGGAACCGAATAAGGTTTCCCCTTCAAAAGGAATACCACATAATTTTGACTGATCGATCTAAAACGCCCGTCACCTGCGAAGCCAAAGTGATCTTCTAACTGAATTTGATAGTGCCCCTTCCTTGGCACTTATTCTAACTCCTTCCGCTGAGGCATCTGCGTATGAAGGCGGTGGCTGCTCTCAATGTTGAAAATGTACTCAATAGCATCTCCCTAGGAGTACCCGTCTCTGACATGACCCTCCAGTTCGGTAATCCAATGAAAGAGAGTCCGTGCCATGGATGTTGTGGCAATATTTGATTTTAGGTTTAAACGGCACACTCCCATGTCGTCTTTAGAAGGCTGTCCGCCTTTCTATCCAGGGGATCTCTTAACTGGATTGCATCCTCAAACGGGAGGTCCGTCTTTTGTGGTCATTTTTGTGACCGGATGTGTCTACCTAGGGGTAGTGTTCCAAATTTTGGCTTCTGTTTCATCAAAGGACAGACGACTTTTAAATTCTCTAGATATGGGTTTTGTGTTCTCCGGTTCTCTCCATTCTTCCAGATTAGTTCCTTAAGAGTGTCATTTATGGGAAACACTCGCCTCTTCTAACTTTAAGAAGTCCGAATATTCATCCTGAATAGATTTGGTCTCTTCTATTTCCTCAATTTTGAGGGTATCCCTCATAGCTTTAGTAAGGGTTCCAGATCTCGGATGCTAACAAATATCTCGACTCCATCTTACTGGCTGAATTTGAGGGGACCGGGCTCCATATCCGTAGACTCCTCCTGTCCCTTCTGATCTGATGTATCATCTGACATGGATTCTATAACTCTTTGTTTTTTATGTGGAGGCTCCTGAGGTATGAAAGCTGTTATGGATGATGCTATAGATGTTTTAACTTCTTCTCTGATAAGCTACGCATTTCATCCACAATGAGGTTCTCTCTTCTCTGAGTAGATTATCTCGCAGGTTTTAACAGACCGGCTTTTTTATAGTCCGTAGGGAGTTTTCTCTAAGCACATATTACACTTTCTGGAATGGTTTTCTTTGTGCGGACTGATCTTAGCTCTCCCCTTTATCTTCCCTCCTTTTCTGGGCTCCTGCCAAGGAGAAGGAGAGGTAATAGTCCATACCCGACACCTCATGTGAAAATATAGGGAACATGTGGGTGGCCACCCCCTAATCCCCGGGTTGACCCTCTACTACAGGGGGTTCAAGGATATGATCCAGAACTTGAAGCCTCCATGCCCATGTGCCCTCTCCATATTCCCAATTGTGGGACCACTGATCTCAGCCAGCCTAACATTTATAGAAAGTGAGATAGACTGTGAAATTTAATCAATGTGGAATATAACAAAGAGATACCTGAGGTATCTTGAGGGTTACCACAGCACAAGCCCCTAAGAAAGATATACACATGTTATGATTAGACCTGAATTGTATATACAAAGACCATATGGGCAACCTACAGCATGTTAACCGACCTGTTGGCTGGGAAAATGCTCAAAATAGGTCCGATTCTACGGACTCTTCGTCAGGACCAGAGTGCCGACGATTAGACCTCAGATACAAGTGATACCTGCTTTTTCAGCTTAACCCCAACCTCCATCACGCCTTCCGCTTCCGGTTCGCGCACATCGTGACGTCAAACGGTCCCGCTCCTTTCCGGGGGAAGTCGCCCAGAGCGGACGCGGCCGGCCCACTGACCGCACGTATGGACCACGCTCTACGGTGTACTTAGCTGCGCAGAGCCGAGGGCAGAGCCGAGAACGAAAGGCATCTCCTGCTTGTGGCATAGGAAAGGACCCGAAGTCCGATCGAGGCCGAGAAACTGCCTTAGGGTAAGGGACGATCCCGCGCCAACTGGTCCCCCCCTCACCGTCCCAAAACTACTGGGGAGAGAGAGACTTCTCTCTACTCCCTGCCGTGTGTAGGACATGAAGCCAACTGGTGTAGGATGCCGGGTTGGGGTGATTAAACCTCTCTGTTCCTGTGCCCTACAGAGGTCAAGGGTCAACCGCATTGGGGCCTCCATGGGACCTATGGAAAATAAGAGTATCGCTCCCCATCTGATGGCAGCTCCCTGATGTGCGATTATATTTATTGCTGTTAGATATTATGTGCTCTGTGTACATTGAGTGAAGTTACATATTTATAAGTGGGACATATCATTTAAAAGTATATATTCATAATGCCGTAGTATTTGCCTGCACGTATATACATTTTAGGCAAAGCTAGTAGAATTACTGGGCGCTAGCAATTCATTTAATTTTAAATGTTGTCGGTCAGTTTATTCAGGGTGAAATTTCACTGGTTATTTTCCTAAATGTTTGGGGGGGGGGGGGGAGGGGGGGAATGGCCACATTTAGTTTATGTTGTAAATGTATAATAAGCCTTGAAGCAGTAATACCTATAGTAAATGTGTGTGTTAAGAAAATAGACTTTTAATATACAGGCGTCACCGGTTACATTACAAGATAGGGTCGTGGGTTTGTTCTGAAGTGAGTGTGTATGTAGTCGGAACTGTATATTTTATCATTGTATCCCAGCAAACTTTTTGGCTCCTGGACAATTGGATTTTCTAAAAATGGGGTGTCATAAGAATCATATTAACACTACAAAGCTTCATTACAGACACATTTATTAACAGTTGACATTTGTTTATTGTAGACTAGGATTATAAGAGTACAATAATACCAATCCAGAGGTCCGTTTGTAACTAGGGTCGTATGTAAGCGATGCTGTTCTAAGTTGGGACCGCCTGCCCTGATCATCCCCTTATGACGTTTTTTTTTTTATTTTTTTTTCTAAATCCTCACAAGTGGTTTAAATGTCAACTTGTGGCGAATTACAGCCGCGTTCGGATGGTGCACCATCTCGTTGTAGTTGGGAGTGCCAGGTAAGTGTTTTTATTAAAGCTCTGTACCTGCGTTACCCCTATAAAAAACCACACAGTCCCTAGTCCTGCAGTAAGAAATCTGCAAAAGGGTTTTATAGTTTGTCAATGTTGTTGCAGCCTGGAGAAAGTACTTTATTCATCCCCTTCTTTGTAAGATACAGTCAAGGGGTGGAGGATCTCGAACTAGCATTAAAGCAACCCCTCCCTCGCTAGCCATTTGCACTCCCCACCCTCCCCTATTGTCGACATCCTTGCTCATCCTGCATGCGCTGTGCACTGCTCTTGATCTCGAGATCGACCTGCATATTACCCAGCCATGGTCGAGCTCCCCCCCAACTCCTTTGTGAGCAGAGGGATGAATACAAGTACTATTACAGACCGGGTCGCTCCAGGTCTCATTAGGGCCTCTAGGCGACAGACCTCAGTGACCCCTTCGCAGATAAACTCCCATGGCAGCATTAAAAATTCAGGAACTAATACAGTTTCCTGTTCCTAAAATATTCCCGAGGGTATCATCCAAACAGCCCCTCATGGTATTTTACATAAAGCCACCATTACACCCTATGGATTTTTATGTACAGCCTTATGTGGGCCCCCTAGCAGCTCTGGGCCCTGGCACTTGCCCAGTGCTGGATAAAACACTGTTTAGGCAGCTACAATGTTGAGAAAACTAAACCCTTTGCAGACTTGAAAAACTGCAGGACCAGGGGTTATTTTGTGGTTTGTAGGGAAGGGAGGCAACAGGTTCCCTTTAAGAAAATGGGGCTGTGTTTCAGTACCATTCACCCCCTACCCGCAAATGTGGGACTGTCTAGAAAAGGAATTTTTTTTGTTTTCTAGACAATCCATTTAAGTAACCAGATTACTTTTATGTTGTAAACTATGAAGATGAATGATATTTTAAGAATGAAAACAATTGAAAATAATAAAGGACAGGATTTCTTCAAACTCTTTAATTTCAAAAGGCAGAAAAAACAGAAGCATTGGTAGATATCCCGATTATTGCACTGGTTTTATGCGGTTTTGCTGAAATCCACTCAACAAAATCCTTTCCAAGGACAAACAAAAAAAATTAAAAATAAAATGGCACTTAAAAAAAAAAAAAAAAATTAAAACGACTTGAGGAAAGGATTGTCTTCAATGCTTGAGCTGGGAGAACATGCATTTCCTGAAATAATCATTAATAAGCTAGCGTATTAAGAGAAATCAAAACCGGTGTGCTCAAATACACCACAGCCAAGGAGTGTATCTTGAAAAGGCCATGTTACAAACGCCCCAAATATAACCTGGGTTTTAATAACTACAGCGGTATCTTCAGCACCTACCCGCTAGCGTCCATGTTGCTTAAACACCAGGTTCTGGCAATAAAAACAAACAAAACAAAAAAAAAGCATCTACATTCATATGATTCCTAAAAAAATGTATCCATATAACAAGATTACACGGCCGCCACGTCGTTAGTAATTGTAGCAGCTCTCTTATATAGTTTTGGGAAGGGACCGTTCCCACGTCTTGAAGGTACATGCCGCCTTCTCCATGTGTGACAAGGGACGTATCTTCTTCGCTGATCTGTCGGTCAACTCGATTTAAGGCAGGACGCTGATTGGCGGGAAAGCCAAGAAGAAAGAGAGCTTCAGGTTCACACACAAAATTGTAGACGTAGCGTTCGCGGCCACCTAGAAGACAACGACATATAGTAGTTAGATGGGGCTCATGTAGAAAAGAAAAAGATCACAATTACAGAATTACATATAAGCAAAAAAAAAAAAAAAAAAAAAAATATGTATCTAAAAATCACAGTAGATGAGATCATTCAGACAACGGAAATTACCCATCAAAATCCATCACGCTAAAACCAGGGGCACTTTACTATAGACCCCGGCACTGATGACTGTGGTATCTTCTATGCATGTTTTCCATGGGTCCTTCCTCCATGCTGACAACACAGGCTGTTACGTTCTCCCCCTCTCTCCTGCTCCTCAGCACTTCCCTAGTGTTCCTTGTACACTGTAAGCTGCAGTGCAGGGGGTAGGTAACAGCTCCCAGAAAACCTTTTGGACTCATTAGCATTTTTAGAAGTTGATTTTAGAAGGAAGGAGACCGGGGACAACAAAGTATTGCACTTACTTCAAGTGTGATTCAAGGTAGTTGGTGTTCTAAGTGAGGTGCGGTACACGTTGCGTTTCAAAACAACACATTGCAAGAGCTGTTGAGTGATTTGCCTAATTAAACAGCTGTTAACACGTGTGTTTACAAAAAGCAAATGTTACACGTATGTTAAAACGCGTTATGACATGGCGTTAATGCTGCGTTTGGTAAAACACACGTGTTAACAGCGTTAATTAGGCTAAATCCTATAAAAACACATGGCAATAGCTGTTGAGTGATTTGCCTAATTAAACAGTGTTTAAACAGTGTGTTTACAAAACGCAAATGTTAACACGTATGTTACATAACCGTAACATGCGTTAATGCTGCGTTTTGTAAAACAACGTGTTAACAGCTGTTTAATAGGAAATCACTCAACAGCTATTGCAATGTGTTTTTAAAACGCATGCCTTAACGCAACATGTGACCGCACCCTCAGTCTTCTAATTGTATTTTGAATATTCAATATTTTAGTCCAAAAACCACTTTCAGAGGAAACATCTAGTGTTGCCAAGTAAATCATAAGAGGGATGGATAGATGGAGGGAGGAGGATGGATACACATTATACATATACACACGTATAAAACACACACAGCACAAGTTTAGGAGAGTAAGGTAATTTGGTGCAAGAAAGTTATTACACACGATTTTCCTGGTATCTTACTTTTGCATGATCCCCTTCTCGTAGTATAGCGCAGCGCAGGACACGGCTGAGATTGTCATAGTTCATGGCTGGCCGGTTTTTCTGCATGCCCCAGAGTCTGGCAAACCTGCAAAATAGGGGGTAACGACGCATCAAAACAAACGTAAACAAGCCCAAATAGCAAGAAAGAGGTTAAACTTGACAACAATCCTTTCCTTCCCGTTCTGAAAGGTCTATATGCCTATAGGCAATACATACAGCTCGGCCATGCTACTATACTGCCTGGATCACCCAGCGGTGCAATTCGAAACAGAAGAGAACTTAATCCACTGTATGGAAAGGATAAATGGGTGGGGAAAAGAGTAAAGGGCCATTATTTATTCATGTTCGCCTGCATTAGTTGTGAAATGCTTAGAGGCAATGTAGAACTGTAAGTCTCCAAAAATATCATTTTTACTTTAGATTTTTGGGGGCTCTGCCCAAAGCAAAGGTCTCCTCTATGCCCGTCTATTCGTCTCATTTACACTTCTGTAATCCTTAGAGTGTATATAAGTGGCAAATCTGTATTGGACTGTAGAGTCTTATAAAGGGGGACCCATCAATAGGTTTGAGTCCCCTAAAATCGCCAGCACGCAGCTCTTTACTGAAGACGAAAACAGTTTTTCAAGACTGGTTGATTGCCTTTTATTTTAAGACAAAAATTAGAAATAGTACTGTTATTGTTTTTATGCTTTGTGTTGAACCTAATTGCAGACACCTCTGATATCTATTGTAGCTGTTTATTGTAGCCTAAGGATAAGGTACAGTAAATTACCAACATCAAGAGTTCCATTTGTAACTAGGTGTCGTCTGTAAGTTGGGTGTTCTTAAGTAGGGGACCACCTGTATATCACTATGGTTGACCCCGCAGATCCTCAACCTTCCTATTAGAATAAAAATACTATTACTACATCTAGAATCTTATGTGGTATTATACTGTAGAAATAGGTCCACTACCACTAAGGAATACAACAGGCAGTAAGGTATGTCAATCCCCAAAGTTTCACAGCAGACATTGCCAAGGTTCTGGACAAGGAATAAGCAAATATGTTTTCCATAGTGTGAAAAGGAAAACTATGCCTCTAGTTCGCTTATAAATAAGGGAGCTCCCTCTACATCAATACCTGACTTTCAAGAAGCCTAGTGATAAGACATGGGAAAAAAGCCAAACCAGTAAGACTTTTCCAAAGGGAATAGACACCGTTGGGAACTGCTTTAGCTAATTCAGGAAGGAATTAATTCTCCTCACAGAGATTGCCTTTGCAGGTCCTTTTTGGAGGGGTTTTACCACTAAGCAAGTCCTGTGGATAGGGCCTAACTTGCTGATCAGTGGGGGTCTCAGTGATGAGACTCCCACAGATCACAAGAACAAGGGGTCCGATGGGGTCCCAGGTACCTCCATTGGACCCCCCGTTGCTTCCAAAGATTAATGGAGCAGACGGCCTCGCATGAATCCATTCATCTCTATGGAGCTGATGGAGATCACCAAGCACTGCCCTATCATTGAGACTCCCACTGATCAGCAAGTTAGACCCTATGCTATGAAAAGGGCCTAAGTTGCTTGGTGGGAAAACCCCTTTAAGGGTTCTTCTACATTCAGCAAAGCTTA
This sequence comes from Engystomops pustulosus, assembly GCA_019512145.1. Lineage (NCBI taxonomy): Eukaryota > Metazoa > Chordata > Amphibia > Anura > Leptodactylidae > Engystomops > Engystomops pustulosus. The sequence continues at coordinate 27,964,719 of CM033646.1, read as the reverse complement.
TTTGCATATTCCTAGAATCCACAGCGAAAAATGCTTGGCCTCCATGCCTGAAAAGGCAGCCTTCTAGCACACACAGTTGCTCACCCCCACCCCTCTCCATTGATGTACATGGCACACAGTGCCGTAATACGGGGAAATATATAGCACCCCATCATAGCACCTACTAGGAGGCTTACTCTGCATGCAATATGTTCACGCTGGTATATTTTGAGCCACTCCTACTTTTTTGCAAAGTTAGACCATTGGTGGACAAAGTAAAATAATTGCTAAATCCCAATAACAGCACACTCCGTACTCTTAAATCATATTGGGCGAAGATCAATGTCCCACAGAACATCAATGGGGCAGCCATTACAGCTGAAAGTCTCTCAGTTTGCCATTGAGTTACTTTTATTACACCATATATTGTATGACAGATCGGGTATTTTTAAAAATAATAAAAAATTCCGTAGAACACATAAAAACAAGAAGTCATAAACATATCAGGTTTCCACCCATTTGAAAAGGTCTGGTCATTTAAAATATAAAAACATTGACCTTTACGGTTAATGCTGCAATAGAAAAAATAATATCCACATCTACACTTTTACATAATCCATAAAAATTTCTCAAAATGGTATCAATGAAAACTACACATTATCCGGTAAAAACAAAGACTCCTTACATGGCTCCATACATGGAAGTATAAAACTTTATGTATGTAAGAATATTGTGATATGAAGAAACAAACTTTATAAAAAATTTTAACGTATTAAAACATGGAATGGATGGATCTTTTTTGTAAATTTCAAAGAATTTGGAATCTTTTAAAGCTTTACAGTGTGTTGCATGGAATAATAAATGAAACCACAAAAAAGTACATTTCACCCCTACAGTAAAGAAGCCCTTATATTGTGCTGCAAAGGTCCCTCCCCTTCCTGCTCAATGCACATGGAAGGAAGAGGAGTCGAGCAGAGAGACCTCGATCAGTGTGGATGAGAGGAAGAATGCATGATGAGACTGAGACACAGGCACACAGGCTACCACAGCATCACCTTTCCCTCTTTCCCAGGAATAACGACATGCTTCTGGCAGGGAGCCAGGTAATGTGAAATAACGTTTTATAAAGTAGTGGCAGTATTCAGAATGCTGCCAAAGGCATTTTTAACATCAGCACAGCATAAGCTAAAAATTACATTCCCGGTGACAGGTTCGCTTTAGTTTTGTTGTTAGATGATAAATGAGGTCCGTGTAATTCCAAGGCGTGAGAATGTCATCTGTTCTCTTCTGTCTTGTATAAATCTTATGTGTCATCTAAGTTATTAATAAGTCTCAGCAGTACAACATTCAGATTTGTATTTAGATTTCGTAGAACAGAAGGAACAGTAAATTCTGTATGAAGGCCAAAAACACTTCCGCCACTAGAAGATGAGACACAATTAGTTCTGGTTTTATTCAGTAGATACTGTTGGTGAAGGCTAAACATATATGCAGAATTCGAATAACATGGCTGCTTTCATCAGAAGTAACATCTGGTATTGTAGCTCATTTTCAACAGGGTAGCAAGAGGTTACGTGGATCTACTTCTAAGAAGGATTGTTGCCTATTACAATAAAATTGTTAAAGAGGACCTATCACCACCCCAAATATCGCAGACTCCACGTGTAGGGGTTTGTGTACTGATCAAGGGGCACTTGGAATTTTGCTCCTAGCCCCCACGGTTCCAGAAATATGAGCCCCAGTCTCTGACTACTCAATGTCCAGGATCCTCAGAGAGGAGGAGCTGCAGCAGAGGTGTGGGGGCGTGTGTGAGTATGCTAAACTTCTGACACCATCCAATCGGCAGCGGACTGTGTCAGAGAAGAGCTTCCTTATGTACTGTGAATGTGCATAGTGGTCTTGCTATGGTACTGCTAGTGGACCACTTTGCTGCTTTGCTCAGTACATAGTAAACAGCGTGATCTCGTTTAGCATACTCATACATGCCCCACACCAGTGCTTCAGCTCCTCCTCTCTGCCGATCCTGGACATTGAATAGTCAAAAACTGGGGCTCATACTTCAGGAACGGTTGGGGCTAGGAGAAAAGTTCAAAGTGCTCCTGAATCAGTACACAAACCCCTACAGCATGGTATGTGGAGTCTGATATATTTCGGGTGGTGAAAGGTCCTCTTTAACAATTTTATTGTAATGAACAACAATTGTTCTGAGAAGTAGATCCACGTAACCTTTTTAAATATCAAAATGTCACCTGTTCCGCTTGTAAATTTGACAATGACAGTGGAGATAATTTCATCTGCTCTCATATAGAGCTCCATATGTCCTGGATTGACAGAACCATTGATGTTTTTAGCCTCCAAAGTATCAACAATGTGCAGTTAGCAACTCCTAGTGTAGGCTAAGGGTAGGCACAATTTTATTGGTGCATTATGTCTATGTAGGCCAATTGGACAGAGGTGGACCTGTCGCAAATGTAACTTTTTCAGGAATCAATACAAGTCTGTGTTGCTGGTACAGTTTGGACTTTGAGCTGTTGCCTATAAGGCAATTTGTTCTGATAAACTTACTTCATGGGCAAGTTGGATTTACCGGACCGAACCCAAAGTGCTGAACTGAACTCAGCATGTCAGTCGAGTTCAGCAGTTGGTTCACAGGCGACAAATCCATTGTTGTGTTGGTAGGGTAATTCCTAACTTAGTCCGCTTTCACACTACACTTGTGGGGACATATACAAACTGAGAGCTGGACATACGTCCCCATAGACGGCTATGGCGACTGGCAGCACACAAGTGGAACCGCACCATGCTCTATCTTTCTCCATACATACGGCCTGGTCCGTACATCACAATGGAGAGGGAAGGGGTGAGCAATGCTGCTGTATGCTCGCTTGGGCGAACACACGGCAGTGTGAAAGTAGCCGTACGGCGCTGTTAGTCCAATGGCTCTGCCAATGGTCAATGGAATCAGACATTTTGAACCCAAAACCAGAAATCTTAAAAACTTGTAGTTCGCTATAGCTTTTGTACTTTCATAATGAATTTCCTGTGAAATTCTGCCTCTTTTAGTTTTCATTGAAAATTTTTTGTTAAAACCTGTTGTCTTAGGTGTTATTCATATTTTCTAAACAAAAGTTCAATGTGGAAAGACGAAAAATCACTCTTGCTTGTCTGATAACATAAAAAAATAATTATAATTGTGTTAAGAAGATTATACTGTACGGTAAATAGGGATTAACTAACTGATTAGTCTTTAACGAGAAGATTAACGTCTAATCCGTCTTCCTCAGCTTAAAATATACTTTTACCACTTCGACTTTGGTTTCTAATCAGGTGCCCTTTAATATCTACATTTGACACAATTTATCACTTACAGACGGATAGAGGCGGCCATTTTTATGGGCTAAACCAATAAGAGTGAAATTACCACATCAGAAAAAGAGGTTAAACCTGATGATTCACATTTATCAAGTGAATTGCGCAAAAAGACTCTTTGGTTTTGCGCAATTGTAATGGTTTCTTTTGCATGAACCTAATTTAATATTGATTTTCAAAGGTTTTTTTTTTTGGAAGCAGTTTCGCTGCCTTTACCATTTTCTTTCTTTTTTTTTTTTTTCTAGAAAAGGGGGAGTGGCTTATTCCCCTAATTGTTCTCTCTTGCACCTTTAAAATTTTCCTAAATTTTTCTGTGCAACAGCTCCCACTCGTAGAAGCCCTTAGGCTACATTCACACTGCCGTTGCCCGCCCGTACCGTACCGTAGCGGGCAACGGCAGTGTACGGGGAGAGGAGGAGGAGGTGAGCGCAGCTCACCCCCGCCCCTCTCCATAGCAACCTATAGCGCACGGCCCCGTATTACGGGAAAAGATAGGACATGTCCTATCTTTTTCCCGGGTACGGAACGGTACGGTGCCGCACGTGTGCTGCACCGTACCGCTCCCGTAGGGTGCCGTGCGCTCATAGGAGTGTATGGGGGACGTATATCGGCCGTATATACGTCGGCCGTATATACGTCCCCCATACGTTCGTGTGAATGTAGCCTTAAAAGAAGCAAACAAACATGTGAAGCTACTAAGTATCAGAACTATGGAATCAATGAAATAAAAAAAAATGAGGAAGAAAAAAAATAATAATTGAGGATAAAAAACAAAACAAAAAATCTAATAATAAATGTACGCAGAATGCACATGAGTAAAATAACGTGAACATATATTTTAAAGTCTAATGTATTTTTTTCCAGTATGGTAATGTATGCATAGTGCAAGTCTACATTACAAGTAAAAGTATACAGCATAATTTTGACTTTTGGATCAAACCATAATTTTTATGTATTTATTATTTTAAGTGAACCTTTCACCACCTCTCTGCATCCATTAGTAGGTGTTGCTCCACTAATTTCCAGCACAGATGAAATTGTTTTTTAGCAGCCACTTTAAACGGTGACTTCCCAATTTACTGCCATTAGATTCTACTGTCTTTCGTCAGATGGGCAGTGCCAGGCCCAGGCCTTCAGCCCAGGCCCACCTACCTGGCAGTGGAGGCAAATTAGCATATTTGTTGACAAAAATAAAACTATTAAGGAACAATGGATGAACATCTACAAAGAGATGAGGAGTTGAAGTTGGTGGGTGATGCTCGAACTGTAGCTTCATTATTGTCAGATTTACCAAAAAAAAAAACAGAACTGCTGAACCGAACTCAACAGTCACTGGACTCAGACATTTGAGGTATTAAAAATATGTAGTTCATTAGTTTTTCACTTTTGCACATTTACTATGATTTTCCCGAATTTGCATGTAATACATATGGATTAGTTGACAATTTAAATGCATGTAAGTGCTCCGATTACCCCCTGCACTATGTCACCAGTGCCCACTAGTTCTTCCTGGTTTTGTCTTTTGTACTAATAATAATAACAATAATAATAATTCTTTACTTATATAGCGTACACAGATTACGTATGTTTTTGGAGTGTGGGAGGAAAAAAGAGGACCCGGAGGAAACCCCTCGCAAACACGGAGAGAACATACAAACTCTTTGCAGATGTTGACCTGGATGGGACTTGAAACCCAGGACCCCAGCACTACAAGGCTGTAGTGCCAACCACGGAGCCTCGTTTTAGCTACTTTTCATGCAATGTATGTAAAGTGCTTTTCAAATTCACAGCAACCAGGAATTAATGGTACTCGATTAATAATAATTTCTCTAACCACCATCCTTTACTATCAACCATACAAAAATGCATGCTCACCTTACATCTCTAGCGTCGCTTCATATAAGAGACAATGATAATGTGGAAATCCAACTTCCTGACCTTTATCTTCATGGATATTAGCCATCAGAGGAGAGCTAGGTCACTCCCTTTCCACATAATACACTACAAGTACAGTTAGCCTTAAAAAGTTTGGCCACTCTTTTACATAATTTGTCCGTGTGCCTTAACAATAATCCCTGAATTTTCATCAACTTATTCAGCATTCCTGCTACTTACTTTAGTGCCGTCTGCACACTCTCCGTAGATCTGTGTTTAGATGTCTGTGTTCTTCTGAATAGGAGAAGCTGCAGCAGGAGATTAGGACTCATTCTCCTCCACTCCCCTGTCCATGTGTCTGTCAATGTGACGGACTGTGAGAGAGACAGTGGGAGACACCATTAGGACTGAATAGAACAGATTTATTTAAAAAGGGGCCAACCCCTTTAAGAGTGCCCCTTCCACTCCTATGGTTGTCAACAAGAACATTATTTGCGGCCTGCCTGGAAGGATGCGGCTTCATCAGTTGTAGAGGATGAGGTTCCCGAGGTGGGGAGAGCTTGACTTCACGGTTCTCCATTTCTATTACACAACTAATTTACATATCATTACAAAAGTGGATTTTCTGAATGATGCCACCAAGTTACACCCCTAAAGGAACTTCATCTGAATGAAAGTTATTGTGCTTGATAAGGTACTGGTATAAAACGGATTGGTACAAAGAGAGTTTGTTTTTATTGCCCATATGTTCTACTACAGTTCTCTTATAAAAACATTAGCAAAAATTTCCAGAAAACTCATCCCCCACTTTTCCTTGGAATTTAAATGGGAACCGCAGGATTGAAAAAGAAAGCCGCTTTCTTCGAATAAATAGCGTCACATCTGTCCATTGGTGGAGTGTGGTATTGCAGTTCATCAAAATTCTCTTTAACAAAAATCTACCAGCAACTTTGACCTTACCGTGTTAGGTATTGGCACTGGTGAGCTGTCTATTCACACCTGTATGTGTGTTTGTAGCAGCAAGGCTGAGAAAAATAAACTAAATACTCACCATTCCAACAGCCCGGGCAGCTCCGCTTCCATCTTCATGTCCGCGGCAGCTCCGTCTGCAGCGCCTCTTCTCCTTCAGGCCGGCGCTAGGACCGCGACATCCCCGTACGCACGGCCCGGCCGGCACACAACTGTGACATCAGCAACTGTGATGTCACAGTTAGTACGCACGGCCTGGTCGGCACATGAGACATCGCGATCCTAGCGCTGGCCTAAAGGAGAAGAGGCGCTGCAGACCTCCATCCTCCCTCATATTGTGGCCCCCTGTCCTCCATCCTCCTCATATTGTGGTCCCTGTCCTCTATTCTCCCTCATATTCTGGCCCCCTGTCCTCCATCTTCCTCATATTGTGGCCTCCTGTCCTCCATCCTCCTCATATTGTGCCCCCCTGTCCTCCATTCTCCCTCAAATTGTGGCCTCGTGTCCTCCATCCTCCTCATATTGTGGCTCCTGTCCTCCATCCTCCTCATATTGTGCCCCCCTGTCCTCCATCCTCCTCATATTGTGGCTCCCTGTCCTCTATCCTCCTCATATTGTGCCGCCCTGTCCTCCATCTTCCTCATATTGTGCCCCCCTGTCCTTCATCCTCCCTTATATAGTGGCCCCCTGTCCTCCATCCTTCTCATATTGTGGCCCCCTGTCCTCCATCTTCCTCATATTGTGGCTCCCTGTCCACCATCCTCCCTCATATTGTGGCTCCCTGTCCTCCATCCTCCTCATATTGTGCCCCCTGTCCACCATCCTCCCTCATATTGTGGCTCCCTGTCCTCTATCCTCCCTCATATTGTGGCCTCCTGTCCTCCACCCTCCTCATATTGTGGCCTCCTGTGCTCCATCCACCTTATATACCTTGCTGGTATCAAAAAAGAACAATTGTTTGTTACTTACCTTTCCCCCATTCCCCCTCAGCAGTCCTGCACCTCTTCTGCTGGGACTCTGATATTATGATGCCATAACATTTTTATTATGTCATATTATCACACTACAGGCACCCCCCCACCCCTCCTGACCATGTACCATGTATCACCCATCGCCTCTGGCAGCAAGGTCCATAGTGTCACTGCTCTTACAGTAAAGAATCCTATGCAGGACGATTGTGAATCCATCAGACTAGGATATTAAATTGTGGAGACTAATAACCTCACAACGCTGCGGAATATGTTGGTGCTACATCATGAACAAAAAGTATCAGAGTAGCCAGAAGTATCATCCTCCCTTGATATAATGATAGGAGATAGAAGGCAGATGATGCAGTGACCTCCAGGTTCTCTGCTCTGCACATGGTTGGGCTCTTGGAGTGCACAGATCTCTCTTGAGATGTAATTTGGAAGGCGAATACTTGAGTCTGTGGATACAATGAGAGATATTTACATTGTGCACCTGAGGCAGTGGGGGATGTGCTGAAAACCCAACACTGTGCCTAACGCATACCGATTATACACCAACAATACCGGATATGAGATAGATAGATATGAGATAGATAGATAGATAGATAGATAGATAGATAGATAGATAGGTATGAGATAGATAGAAGATAGATAGATAGATAGATAGATAGGAGATTGATAGATAGATAGATATGAGATAGAGAGACAGGGTTCCATTAAGAACATCTTCTGAGACGTCTAATCTTTGGTAAGATCAACTAAAATTATTCTCTAGATCCATGATTTGTCTTTGAACACTAATTGCTGAGTTGATTCTCTGAAGATCTCTGCTCTTCACTGGGTTGTCAGCAGGGGAGGGGGGCGTCAGCGGGTTGTCAGCAGGAGGATGTCAGTTGGGTTGTTGGAGGGAATGAGGGTTTGGCTATCAGTGAGGTTGTTGGATGGATGGGGGGGGGGGGTCTAGATGTCAGAGGGGTTGTCAGGGTCTTTATGGTTTATTGGGCCACATTTATCACTTGTTTTTTCTGTTGTTTTTGCGCCTTTTCGTTTAGGCGCACCGTTTTTGCGATTAAACGTCAAATTAGCCGCGCAGCTAAAATAACCACCTTTCCCTCATCTATCGTTCAATTCCAGATGTTTTGCTGCGCCTAATGATATTCATCACGTGCGACTTTTGCATTTAGGCGCAAAAACGGGCACAAAAACACTCCAGCCCGAAGGTGGCGTTATCTGAGAAGAAAGCACTGTGCCCCTTTGCAGAACAGCTCATTTCTAGCAGCAGAGCTCAGCCAGACACTGGAACATATAATAGATACATTAGATACATTACAGACAG